>JAJEJH010000426.1:0-215150 GCA_026122585.1 Anacardium occidentale
TGGAGATCATCACACTGTCAACTCTGCCCTCACCAAACACCAACTGATCAGGGCCTATGTGGAATCTCACCTTCTTCCTTCCACAATCTATCTCTGCACCGTATCTACCCAGAAAATCCATCCCCAATATCATATCAAAATCTGCTAATTCCAGCAGAATCAAATCAATCAACATCTGCCTACCCATAACCTCTACCTCCTGATCTAGGAGGACTCTGTCACTCAACACAAATCCCCCATCTGGCATCTCCACGTGGATACTCCTACTGGCCACACTAGGGTCAATCCCTAATCTCTCAACCACACTCCAAGACACAAAACTGTGTGTGGCTCCACAGTCAACAAGTACAAGTAAGGGAGTACCAAAATAGAGTAACTGACCGGTAACTGCATGAGGAATGACCTCTGCCTGCTCCTGGCGGACTGCATAAACTCTGGCTCTGCCTCCGCCAACTCCGGAAGGTCCGGCACCGCCCTCAGGTGCTCTATCACCAGCTCTGGGAAAGTCTGTTCCACCTCTATCAGCTCTAACTCCGCCTCTCGGTGGACCACCTCGACCTCTGAACTGTCCGGCTCCACCTCTGCCCTGTCCAGCGCCTGTTCCAAGTCTGTTTGGACATACTGCCATCATGTGCCCTGGCTGATGGCACCAATAACATACTATCTGACCAGATAAACACTCCCCTGGATGGCGTCGGCCACATCTGGTACACTGTGGTGGCTGGGATGTAACTTTCTGCCTCTGACTCTGGAATCCGCGGGCAGATCTCTTGGCTGACATCGGCCTCTTGCCCCTATCTCTGTCATCTGACCTCTGAACTCTCTCAGATACACCAATCATAACACCCATCTTCTGTAAACCGGCCTCGGATCTGAGTGCTCTCCCCAAGGCATCACTGAATCTCTGAGGAGGCTCTGGGCCTGTCATCACATCCTTATAGATCGCAGGATGTAACCCATGAATAAATTTCTGAACTCGGCCCAACTCTGTCCCTGCCAAACTCGGGACGAATCTCGCTAATGCATTGAACCTGGTAGCATATTCCTTCACTGAACTCGACCCTTGAGCCAAATCAATAAACTCCTGGGCCTTAGCATAAATTACCTCCAAACTCCTGTACTCTGCATCGAACAACTGTCTGAATCTTGCCCATGTCATCTGCTGCTCACTGATGGAAGTCTTGGCTAGATTCCACCAAACTTTAGCATCACCCTTGAGAAGGAACACTGCATATCGAACCTTCTCTCTCTCTGATAAGGTATAGAGGCCCATGACATTCTCTACTGCCTCAATCCACTCCTCTGCTACAGCTGGATCTCTAGATCCACTGAATTTGGCTGGCTGAAACGATGCTGGCAGATGATAAATCGGATGAAGTCTCTCTGAAGAACCAGTACCCACTGTATCCGAACTCATACCCTGACTGAAATCTGTATAACCTGTCGGATACTGACGCCTCTCTCTAACTGACTGAGGCTGCGACTGATACTGATACGGTCGCTGATACTGCGGATGCGACTGATGATATGACTGATGCTGAGACTGGGAATGTCTTCTCCTCGGAATTTGATGACTCTCAAACTGAGGAGGAGTAATTCTATCCGGCTCTATAGCATTACCCACTCCAGCTTGCTGGAGGCTCTCTCTGACAACATCCCCAATCATATCTCTCAACTGATCGGGTCTCATCGACACATGGGAGGTAGTCTGAGGGCACCGCCTATCACTAACACTCATAGGACGGGCGGGTGAACTACTATCTGTCTCGTCTAGATATCTAGGGACATACTCCTCTCTATCTATAGCATCACAACAAGCTGGGGTTAGAATCACATAACACAATCAATCTGGAAAGTAAATACCTGACTGTGCTGTGAGGAGGGTCTGGACAACGGCTGCGAAGGAGAGAAAAGCACCACACACTTACAACTTGGCTCTGATACCAACAAATGTAGGACCCGCCGCCACGAGTGCCCCTGCTGTGCTGAATAATAACAATGTCTGGGGAGCTTTTATTAATCATCTGAAAATATGGGTACCCACGACGGGAATCCTACGAAAAATAAAATAACTGAAACTATACAATGCTTTACATTTCTGTACACGCGGAAGCTTTTCTGAATATACATCATTAACATATATATATATATATTCTGTTCTGTACAATGGGCCCATTAGCCTTTATCTTATACATACATAGTGTTTCTGTACATCTGGGTACATACAAAATTACATACGACCACACAGGTCCAAAACTGATATACACTGATCGAGATGTGTGTGCATGCCTTCTCCGTCAGCCTCGGTCCAACCGCTCCTCAGCCCAGCACGAACACCTACAAAACTGGAAGAAGGAGGGGGATGAGTGATAAAGATCACCCAGTAAGCGCTCCTTACTTCCCTCAATACCCAAGCAAGCACAACAATCATATAAACAAACACATACCTGGGCCTCGGCCCTAATCATACATCTATGCGCTTGCTGGAATCTGGAAACTGTTATCTGTATCTCATTCATTCATTATTATCATATGGATGCATGTCATGATGTGTATGTCATGTCATGCTAACTGCAAACTGGATGCAAGCATCTGAATACCTCTCTCTGTACCCTCGGGTACCTGCTGTGCTGATCAGACTGGGTAATACAGGGATTCAGCGTCCTGGCCATGTGGGTTAACCATTCTAGCTACCGGCTAGAAAGCTGAATCTGATATCTGCACTGCTACGATCTGACTGGTGTCAGAGAGCTGAAACTGAAATGCTGCTGAATCATCTGACTGGTGTCAGGAACTGAATCTGAAAACACTGCTCAGCGTTCTGACTGGTGTCAAAAGGCTGATTCCCACAGATGCCCCCTCGTATTCACCCTACACTCTTACCCGTACATCGGGTTCTGAATACTACTGAATTCGGATCCCCTGATCCTCTCTGAAGCTACATGTAATGCCATGACATGCATATGCAGCTTATTAACTCATTACATGCTTATTTGATGCTTATCTGAAGCCATTAAGTATTTATTCTGAATTCGCATGCTCAATTTCCCATTCAAATAACATTTTTCTGAAATTCTGTTGATGCACGGGCGTGCATGAAATGTGCACGGGCGTGCACCATAACGCACGGGACCGTGCGCTGGTCGTGCGCCTGGTCGTGCTAGCTACTGGAATTTACTATTCATTGTCACTGAAAATGCTTATGCACGGGCGTGCGTATGCGGACACACGGGCGTGCATGCACATTTTCTGGCCGTGCATGGTCGTGCACACGGGCGTGCATCTGGAGAAACACAGGCTCACGGCCGTGCCATACTGGCGCACGGTCGTGCGTCTGGTTCTTCAACAGAGCACCGCTCGGAAAATGCACAAATGGCCAACCAAATCACATTCATTCACAATCACACTTCAAACACACGCTAACCACGTCCCAAATAACACAATTCGAGCCTCAACTTGCACATGCATCATCAATCACGGGATCTACCATGGAAATACCTTCTTTCTCTTTCTAAGGCTATACATACACACATGCAAGCTTCAAGGGTGGAAATCTATCAACCAAATCAACATGCAATCACATATAAGCCATCCACACATTCATCAGCATGCATATAATTCATCCATGGCAGCAAAAAGGCACAAAGCAAGTCGGGAAAGCTCAAGAAAAGGTAAGGAACACTTACCTCTCTCCATGCTTAGGAACTTCACTAATCCCTTTGCTCTCTCGCCGGATTTGGAACAACCGGTGGCTGGATTTCCTCTCTAAGGACGGGAGGCACTGAAAGGAAGAGGGAAACTGGCTAAAAATGCAAACGGGTGAGTAAAGAAATGAACTTAACTCACGGTTCCACTTATATACCAAGCCACGCACGGGCGTGCACCAATGATGCACGGTCGTGCACCAGGGAAAATAAGTATAACTTATTTCCCGCTCGCTCGCCTAATCGAATCCTTCCGAAAGGATTCCAACGGAAGCCGCGTGGCTTCGAAAACTCACCAACTCACCCCTGAACTTATCCAGACTCCCAATCTCTCTCTAAATTCGATTTCTAACCCCGAAAGTCTACCCCTAAGGGCTTCAGGATCTAGGATGCTACACATGACATGTTGCATGGTCGTCCATATGGGATATACACCTCGTGTTTTCTTTATAGACAAACATTTGTGACTTGATGTTACACAATCGTGACAAAGTTAAATTGGTAAATTTGACATAAGGGTTATCTCATGATTGTGAAAACGATAGTCATATTTGTGCATAGATATGTTATGGGTATAATCATGCATGGTTGAGTCATAACTATAAATGACTTCAATTAATAATGATTATGCCATTATGTTATGTGTTTGAATGAGGTTTGAGTTTGGAGACTTTCAAAAGTCTATTAGAGATGTGAATTTAAAGAATGGTGTTTGACTATATGAAAGATGGCATAGACCTTGATTAGATTAAACTTATGTCTAAATTAGAAAAAAGTCATGTATGACTAGTTATATAGTATATAATAAGATATAACCATAGCTAATAGTAAGATGCAATTCAAAATCAGGAAAACGTAATGAATGACTAGACTATGAATATGAATAGGGATATAGTCATAACTATATATAGAAATGGTGAAAGATGACATCAATATGGTCCTGCTATATGATATTGACTTAAGTTTTTAGCTATTATTGTGTGATTTCTAGCTCATGAACCTATGTGAAAATGCTTAGACTATAGTTAGATACTTATAAGTCAACTCAAGAGCTAGTACTTGCAGCTCACATTTTAGGTGTGCCTGGATGGGGAACTGCATCACTCATGTGATTAGTAGGATGCATTATACATGTGCTCGTGGTAATGGTCAACCGAGGATGGTAATTTGTTAGTGATCCCATTTGATATATGTTTATGGGGAGAGGGATTGTAATTGTTGTTTATCTTGTGTGATTAGGGCATTAATGTTTGTCTACCTTAAGTTCAGTTAACATTTTGTTGCATGCATTATTGATACTTAGACATCTAAAATTTCGTTTGAATTACTTACATAAGTACATTAGGGTTGTTAGGAAATCAAATGATATAGACGTCAAAGATGTTAATGAATATTTACAGGATATAATAAATGTCAAGATTTTTTTTTTTGGTAAATATAAACGTTAGGATTCTAGTTAGGCATTATAGACATTTAAGACACCGGGATATGAATAATAGTAAACATTTGTAATGTTGGTAATACCTGAATGAGACAAAAAAAAAATTATTGAGAGTTAGTAATAAGATATAATGTATTTGCGTCATATAATTGTAGTGTCAGACATGTCACCCGCCTATTGAGTATGTTTTCACACTCATGGGTTACACTTTGATTCTACAAGTAGGAGAGGTAGCAAGGCAAGTAAGAGTAGTAACGGTCTATCAACATGATTACATGGGCGAGACTACATATTTTATTATATGTTTTATTATTTTTTTTAGTGAAGTACATTGGATGTCAATGTGTTACACATTTTATCAATTTATGGGTTTTATGTTGATGTATCAATTCTACCAGACACTTTTTGGGAAAACATTTTATATGATGATTAATAAATTATTTTACTTTAAGTTATGCAGTTAATTAAACATGTTTGAAAAGTCAACATGTTGCTTTGAGTAAAGTTTTCCAACTAGGGTATGTATTTAAAGTAAGACATTACATTGTATTAATAAATGAGATATGGTATTCTATTCTCATTTAATTTCCTTACTTTGTGTTGATGCAGTAGTTGATTACAACAGGCAAGGTGTCTTCGGACACTAAGTTCAAACTTAAATGATTATCTCAAACAGTAAAATAAAACTTCAAATTGAAAGACCTGATCAATCCAAATGCAATTCTTTCATGGGAAAATCAATGCAAAAACATCAAAGTTATAAGCCGAATATGGACAATCACTTGAATGCCCTTAAAAGACCTCTTTGGAGAAGGTGATCAATTGTTGTGGAATCTTGGCATGTAGAATACTTGACTCAATAAAAGTCTTGTTTCTTATAATATAGGGCTTAAGAGGCTCATCACATTCATATGCAATATTCCACCTAAGTGGTCAAGGCAATTAGAGTTTGATGTTCAAATCAAAATAAATAATAGATCGATATTGTCCCCTTTCATGCTAAAAGTCTAATTCATGTTTGAGAGGTTAAAAATCAAACTCAAAATATGAAACACTCTTTACTTTAAAGATATCAAGCATTCTAAATCCCTATTCGCTGTTTAAGGTAGTGTTCTCAAACATGTTCAAGTATAGGCTAGTTTTAAGGACAATTTAATTCCTGTGTACTTGTAATGTCTACGAATAACTCATGTTGGTATTATTCCAACAATGCACCCATTTATCTATGTTACCAATTCTACTAAGCAAACAAGTGAATAGAAGAGCTTGCTTTGCAACTTAATATTACAACAAAGCAATCATCAAAAATTCCTATGTGACTACTTAACAAGTGTTTGAATTCTAAAACTGCAATATATTGTTATTTTTTTCCTAAATAGGGGGATGCTTCGAAACTTGATTAATTATGACCTGCTCATTTATTCTCATTCAAATCTTTTTATCTTTTATATTTGTTTATTCATCATATAAGAATGTGTATAAACAAAGCCTTATAAGCATGGTGACAAGAATAAATAGAGATGAAGTTGCTTTAAAAATGTTGTTTCATTAAATTCAATTACAACAAGTGCACAAGCTAATACCTTTTAATCCATAAGTATGTAAGCAACTAAAGTAACTTGGTCTCTTAGTACAAAAATTGAATAGCACACTTTTTGACAAGGCCTAAGTTTCTTCTCTCAAAAGAAAGCTAATATGCCAAAAGCTACAAGAACAAATAGAAGACAACAAATCCTTTGCTCTTGAGCTCTTCCTTTAATTTAAAGCTACTCTTCAGACTAAATCGTAAAAACTCTTAACCAAAATCTTAAAAGCAAACAAGTTGTCAAAAATAGACCTATAGTGTGTCAACATTTCCATCTAAAACTTTTCTTTTTAAACAACCCAAACAAGGTATAATTTGTATCAACACCAATCAAAGTCGCCTAAACTCTCACTTGCAAGAGAATCTTTCTTCCAAGTCTAAAAACTTCCTACAAGTCTTACCATCTCTTCATCTAATGGCAAATAAAATCTAGAAGCTTGCAAACACAAAAAACAATGATTCAGGACAAATGACACAAGCAAGGAAATTCCATAGAAACGCAGATAAAACTTATTGATGAATTACCCTTACAAGAAAAACATGGATCTAGTTTGAGTCACAACTTTGAAATCACTTACTTTTTTTTGTTAACATCAATAATTGGATATCGAAGAGATTTCAACCATTGGACTGCAATCCACTTCAATCTAATTGGCAATTTGATCCAATCCCGATCAGACTGGCCCAGCTAGCCCGTTATGTACAGGTTTTAAAACCATGTTGCATACAATTCATCTCATCCAAATAGTTACAAAAACAACGAGTTAGCATTTTAAAGATATAAATAAATCTGTAATTATTGTGTTGAAAACCCCACAAATTGCTTTATTGGTTGCTTCATTGACCAACCACCAACAGGACCCACTGAAAAGCTCACACCAAAAACAAAATTGATTGAAGTGGGCCCAGGTAAAGTTAAAATCTATAAGGGGCATCTTACGAGAACGTGTCCTCGATCAGACACGTTTTAAAATCAGTACACTCATGGGGTCAGAATGACGAACATTTGACGCGTGTACAGATCGGAAATCATGATAAATGCTTGTTGATGGAATAATCCAACGAGTTCGTATGTGAAACTTTGTGATATCGTGAATACAGGCCAATAACTTTTGATAAATGCTTGTAACTACGTGGCTGTTTACGGACCATGAATGTATAAATTAGGGGATAAGGTATAGATTTAATATACAACTCTCTCAAAATATTTTTAAAATCAAAATGTAATTCAGTTGGTAAAGAAATTTTTTTTAATATTATTATTTTGCTTAAGAGATTTCAATCTAGCTCTCTGGCTTTATTTTTATAATTATTTCAGTTACCATTTTAAAGACTTCGAGTATAAAAGAAAATAATTCTGACAAAATTGTCTGCCTCCATAGCAGAAAGGAGCAGAAGAAAACTAGTTAGGCTTGGCCTATAAACCCCTCTAATTATATGGCTTATAGATATATATACAGAAACCTTGTTCTTGATTAATTAAAAAAGTAGTCTACTGTTGGGAAGATTGAATACATATCCTGTCTGATATTCCTCTCTCAACTGTACTGGAATAAATACATGAAATCACGAACAATTCAGTTTAAGCCAAAAATTAGTAAGCGTCATGTATAGCACAACTAAGAAAGTTGTTACTGCTTCTCATATGCTGCTACTATGATGATCTCAACTCATTATTTTTCTCTAGCTCAAAATCAAGCTCTTCTAGATCTTCATGATCGTCACCAGATGAATAATCAACAAATTATAGAATTTATAAATGGCTCTCTACATAAATGATTGGCCAAAAGCTACCTCATTTGTTGACGATCAAAACACTGTTATTAATGTAACTCATGGTAGTGAATACAAAATCAACTCAAAGATTGAAAAATTAAAATAATCGTATATTCCTATAACAAAACAAATAATGAAAACAAAATGTTTAGGAATTTTACTGATCTAAGACCATTTGAACAACGAAGTTAATTTGAACGAAAATTAGAGTATATATTTATCCATGATTCAGAAATTTTTCTATTTTTTCCTCCAAATTCGTTTTCTTCATAAAAAGAATATTAAGTTATAAATATATGAAATTAAAGTTTAATAATTAAGCATTGTATTAACAATTATGCGTGGAATCTTTATTTATGAAACCAGCTTTGTATGGCGTATTCTTGCTGGCAACTATCGTGACGATATTGGAAAATAGCAGAGTCCAATCACAAAGGTTCAACGTATGGCGGCTGCAAGAAATAAGGAAAATAAGAAGAATTAGTTTGGCGAATTAATAATGAATGGTCGCTGTAGAAAGTGATAAAAAATTATCTCGCAAAGCTGAGTCTTGTGGTCACAAATGTATTTCAGTAACGTCATGCATTCAGCGAATGATATCTCTTCTATGTGGAAAATTTTTTATACAATCAACAAATAACACGTTATCCACTACAGAGAAAATAGTTTTGTGCAGGACAAATTAATAATATTTATGTGAAAATGAAAGCAAAACAAATTTTAAACTGAACTTACCACCATAATTTACATGGAATTTTTGTTTAACTAATATTTGTTTTTTTTTACATGTTATTGAATTTATATACAAAGGATATGCTGTCCTTGTTATTCTTGTACTCTTCTCTACGCGTAAGCAATACTATAATGGACGGACTCAGGAAGAAAGAAGATTATACAGATTGTAAGTGTGGAAGCGATAGCTTGATTAGTGGATGGCTATTATATGTGATCAAATAAAGGCGGGGGAGGAAATAATAAAGTGGGCATGGATATTAGGGTTGTTTTAATTCTAGTGAGAGAGGCGAGGAGTAGAGATTTGTTTGTGGGGAAAGAGGGGCCTATTTGTTTGGAGAAAAACCAAACAAAACCATGCTTGCGTGTTTAACGGGGCATTCGGTGAGAAAATGACATATGCACAGACCCACATGTTTATAGCTAATGAATGAGTTTGCGGGAGTATCCAACTTCCTCGTGGACCAATGCAATGCACTCCTCTTCTTGTTTTTCCCTTCTTTATGAGTTGGTTTCAAGTCACTAATCAAACCTCAATCACCTATTTCTGCCTGGGTTAAAAGTAAAGCAGAATATATATATTTTCCCTGGTGGCGGATGGGTAAAGAGAATTAGTTGACTCCTTGATTTTAATTTTTTTAAAATTTTATACATGTAAAATATTAATTTAACCTTTAAGATTTTATATTATCTCTCTTTAAATTTTATTATTTCTTCATCAATCCTCTTGCGTCTACCTCTGTTACCCAGTTACCAACCAACCATAATATACTTTTCAATTTGCATTTTGTGTTGGATTTAGGAGGATTTAGTAGGATAATCTAGTTTGTTATTGACTCCCATAAGACCTAGGGTTCGCATCGTGAATATCTGCATGACCAATAAAATCATGTTTAACCGTTTTTTAACTACGGTAGAACTTAGGGGCACTCAGACTTGCGAAGCGAGCGCTGGGGATTTTTGGGTTATAAAAAAAATGAAACTAGAAAGTTGATAGAGTTCCCCAAAGTACAAAATGGTACGAAGAAAAAGCAAGTTTAATTTTTTAGAATTGTTAAATTGCATGAGCCCTAAAAAACTTCGTTTGTTTGTATGTCATGCATGTTACTTGTCTTCGATAATTATACATATCTAGTGTAAGGCAAAAATCTTTTACCTCATTGGATGTTAATTTAAAAAAAAAACCCATTGACCATTTTTCATCCAAAACTGTTAACTTTTTAAAAAAAAAAAAACCAAAATAATCTTATCAAAAATAAAAAATTATAATAAAAATAAAAATAATATTTAAAATATAAAAATAATAAAATATTTAAAAATATAAAAAATTAAAAAAATAATTACTGTTATTAACAATATCGTTGGTGATAGTAATCACCTAAAATTGAATCAAGTAATAAAAAACGATCATTTGATTTGCGTGGTAACTAGATTTGACCATCATGTTTGGGAAAGTTGGTAGATCTGACTGCTTCTATTATCAATAATAGTTGAAGACTGTTACTAGGGTCAAGATCGGCTATTTCTACATGACCACCTTTGTCGAAAAAGAAGGCATCCAAATTTATTGCCTTCACCAAATGGAGTGGCCAGACTTGGCCACCACATGAACAAGGTGATTGGTGGTTTTTTTTAATTTTTTAATATTATTTTTAATATTTTTAATAATTTTATTTTCAAAATTTTTTTATAAAAAAGACAAAAGTGCCATTCTAACCATTAATATTTAACCATTGACCATTAAATTTAATCATTAATCTTGGTCAACAAATAAGTATTTAGGCTTTAAAAGTTGATAAGTATAAATTTATCTTTTAGACAAATTATGAGGGGCATTAAATCCTTTAACCCACGAGAAAACCATTCAAATAAACAAAACCTAGCCATATCAATATCTAATGCAAGCTCTCATTTGGAATATGTAGCACTTAAAATCCGAAATAAAGCAGGAAAGATAATTATATATATCTAGACATTAGTGCCAATCTTACCTTCATATTTGTGATTGCGTATTAAACAAATTTTATGTCCTTGTTATTGTGTTGGTTTACATAAGAGTGAGATATTTATGATTAATTAAATGATGTAATATGGGTTATTCTAAGGTTGTAAACGGTTTTCAGATTATATAGATTCATAAATCAGGGAAAAATAACTTAAAAATAGGAGGAAACTCTCGTAATCATGTACTTTTTTGCCAAATTGCATTTCTTTTTAAGAGGTAAATGTAAATTTTTTACTCAGTTGAGGGCAAAATTAATATTTTCTTTTTACATGATGAAGGTTAAATATAAATTATACGTGAGGGAGGGCAAAAGATAAATTTTATGTGACTTGTGGAAAAATTATGCAATATGAGTAATAAATTATTGATTGTCTTATATTGCCTCATTGAAAAAAATCCAAATAATCATAAAAATAAGAATACCAATAGAATAATATATTTTTCTTCTTGTGCAATGAAATAGGTAATAATATCAAAATAATAATTCAACTACGAAAAAGTAATAATCAAACACACCTACAAAACACCATAATTTCTATGTTGCAAAACCTTGTAAAAAAAGGTACAAAACCACGAGATTTAGTTTAGTTAAAAAAACTCCTACTAATAAAATTAATAGGTACAATACGTTTTTCTTCATATTATCTAGAGGCTACTAACATTAATAATATTACTTATAAAGGTGAATATCAACAAATAAACTCAAACATAAATAAAAGAGGTTAAGTCAAGTGGAAATGTCAAATAATGGTTATCTCTGTTCACACGAACAATATACTAAACTTTTATTAGGATTAGGCTAAAATAAGTCATTTGATCGAGGCAAAATGCTAACTAATATTTTGTTGAATTTTATGACAAAAACTAAAGTAAAGAAGATCATTTCTTCTTTTTGGTTTTCTGCTACTTTCCACTGTCAAAGCAATTTTAACGAAATTTATATCTCTTCAAATTTTTTCTATTAACTTGGTTGAACTCACTTGTTGTGGGACCTACTTAAGATGTCTAACACTATCCAAATAACAAAGAAATTACTTTAATTCAACCAAAACACTTATATAATCTTAAATCCCAAAAACCTGTACGAATACACTCACAAAAAAATTAAAAAAAAAAAACCATGAAAATGAACTTTCAAAACCAAAAAACCCTGACTTTTTCAAACACCTAACTATATGCATTCAAAAAACATTTTAGGCAAAAATAGGGAAGATGTAGTATCAAAACAATAAAAAGTAACATTCTTTCTCATTTTATAATTTTGAAATCACAGTATATAACGCGTTAGTTTTAACCCTAAGTGCCTAACAAATGTACTAGTTCCAAGTAATAAAGAAAAAATATTTTGATTTGTCATATCCACAAGATTACGTAAACAAGTATCAGGATAACACTACTCCTATATTTATCTAAACGAAAAAATTCAAGTCGAGAGCACATTTAGAACTAAAATGAGAACAAAAGCAAAATAATGAATAATTTTAAAGCAATCTATTCAACAAGATGAATAATATGAGAAAAGATAGTAAGACTTTGAGTTCACTAATCCATTTCAATGCAGGCTCTTTATGTGACTAAAGATGTTATGTTATTCATGTGACAACGAAACTCCCTAATTTAATCAATTTCTTTCTTAAATAATATCAATCATGTTTCATAATCTAATAATCTATATATCTTTGTATATGTTTAAATAAATGTAAATGTATTAACGCTCTATGAAATCTACTAGCTTTCAACATAAGTTTATTGTGCTTATAACTATTATATGTATCAATTCATATATCTCTATATTCAGTTGATCTATGGTTTCTATTCTTACGGATTTTATGTAATATCACATCTTAGTCTCAATCACACAATAAAAATTGTATTAAAAATTGATTAAGTTTCTAACAAACATTAAGTTTAAAACATAAACTCATCATAAAATAACATTTTCTTCAATCTCAATAAAAAGACATTACAAATTTATGAATTAGCTAGCCCTAATCTTAACAAAGAAGATTTAGTTCATTTTATATAAATAATAATCATACAAATTCAAGAAAAGAGACATTGAGTTTAGAGATAAAACCAGATAGAATCATGAAATTTTTATTGAAATCTCCTTAAAATATTCTCCAAATCACAATCCTTAATGTTGAATTCAATTGAGTCCTAAAGCCATATGAATAATAGCTCAAAAGAACGTGAATAACTTTTTCTAAGAAAGTCCTAAGGTGTCTGTCTCTTTTCCCAAGTAAGTACACAACATATATATAGTGTAGGGTTAAGGAAAAAGTGCCAAAAACATGGATTGCTTCTAAATAGTGTTAGGTTATAGCCTAGGGCCACAACCTATTACTTCAACAATTTGCTGGAATTTTTCACGCTTGAAAGTTGTGGCGCTAAGTTGCAATGTGTAGCCCCTAGAATTTTCCTATGTTTGATGCTGTAATGCTATATCGTGGCCTATAGCTTTTAGAATTTGAAACTTTTATCTTCATAAAAGTTGTAGCCCTAGATTTCTAGTTAAATTTAACTTTTGAATCATCCTATTTAGAATTTGGAATCTCAAGTTATGACCATTTTAGTTCTTAGTGGTCATAGATATTATTTTACTAAGAAGATCCAAATTTTCCACAATGGTTGAAAGCCTAAACGAACTCGTATTTTTCCTCATAATAGCTTTTTAAAAAACTTGAGATATCTATTACAACTTTTTTCTAGACTACTTTTACATTATAGAGCTTAAACATAGTAAAAATCCTTATTTTTGTACTATGGTGCATAATGCTCTTCTTCTCCTTTTATGTTTTTGTCACTCATTCACTACAAGATAAAAAGGTTATTGTGGCGTTATTCAGAAATGCCACAAAAAATGCCACTAAAAACTAGTAATAGTGACGTTATCCAGAAGTGATGCTTAAAATGCTGTTGAAGCCAAAGGTTTTATCGGTGTTTTTAAAACGCTGGTAAAGGGTACTTAAAAACGCTTGTAAAAACTCTTTAAATCCCTACCTGCATGCATTCTTCTTTTTCTTCATTTTTTCTTCCCACCACCGCTATTGCTGTGCTTTGTCACTTCTATTGCTAAAACCATCAGTTTTAACCCTCTTTTTGACGGATTTTGGCCATTTCTTCTTTATTTGGAGACTACAACTTCTTCCCTTCTTTAACTACACTTCCATTTTGCTTAAAAACTTGTAAGTTAGCTTAAAAGTTTTGATTTTTTTTTTATGAAGAAATATTAAAGTTTATTATTTATTAAGTTTTTAGACATTGTATTAAACAAATGATTGAAATACAATCGATTGGAGGGCTGGTTTGTATGTGTTACTGAAGTGTTTGATTGAAATCCATAAATATATTGAAATCCTAAAACTAATAATACTTTAGCTTGTATTAGGAACTCTTAGATTGGAAATAAAAAAAAAAAGTTGACATTTGGAAAAAAATTTCAGTTTAAAAAATGGAAAGGTTAATTCATTTTATTATTGGAAAGGAGGAAAAAAGTATAGTAAAGGAGTAAAAAAATTCATGAGTTAATTCACTTTATTATTGGAAAGGAGTAAAAAAAATATATTATTGGAAAGGAGTATAAAAATTTATGAGTATATTCACTTTATTATTGGAAATGAGTAAAAAAATATATTATTGGAAAGAAGTAAAAAATTCATGAGTATATTCACTTTATTATTGGAAAGGAGTAAAAAATTTCATAAATAAATTCACTTCATGAGTAAAAAAATATATTAGCTATTATACATTTATGATAATTTGTATTTTTTAAAATTATATTACATGAGTAACTTCGCTTTAGATATTCACATTTTGTTATGGGAAACTCTTACATTGGAATTAGAAAAATTCACATTTTATTATTGAATTTTTGAAATAATATGTTTATATATTTACTTTAACTTATCTTAAATTGGAAAAAACAAAAAATCACATTTTAATATTCTTGATTAAATTAAATAATTAATATTTTTTAGTAGGTTAAACACAAATGAATATCTGTCAAATTTTTAAAAAATTAAATAACAACTCATCAAATATTTTTATTTTTACAAATATTATTTTAGTATTATATTATTTTTTAACCGTTAAAATTTAATAGCTGACCCTTAGACTCAATCATTGATTTCAGTTAACGGATGAGTATTTGGATATCAAAATAAGTAATAAAAGTTACATGGTAAGATTGATTTGGTTTTTTCATTACGTATAATTGTAATTATTTAATTACTTGTCAGTACGTTGCGATGAATACTTGCAAGCGTAGCAGATAGATGAGTTTGGATATTGTTACTGTAGAATTTTTAAAGGGGTTGAATAGTTTTCTTGATTTTGCTTTTTGAGATAAATTAAGTGTTGATAAGGTTCTATGTCCTTGTAAAAGTGTATCAATTACTACTACAAAAATCAGGTAGAACTATATGATCATTTAATGGTGCATGGTTTTATAGTCGGGTACACCACTTGGTATTGTCATGGTGAATCTATGGTTCTATAGGAGTCGACCTCAAGTGTCCTAGTACAAAAAGATATAGCTACAGATAATGACTTGACTGATTCTGTAGGACCCGTTACCGTGTATGCCACTACTGTTGATTATTTATATAATAATAGTAATATGCTAAAAACTTGGTATACACGATAAGAATCCTATGAAAAGAAACTGATGCTAGTATTTAAAACATGCACATGGGGAAGCTGGAAAACATTTATAACACAATTGGATCCCTTGATCCATTTTTATTTGCTAATACTTTGGCATACTATGCTATGATATGCTCGTGATGCCTTATTTTGTCTTATTTCATCTTATTATAAGGTCAACTGACCATTAGAAAGGTTTCCCATGCTTTATGCTTCATTTCCCATTCATCTTCTAAGTTTCTGCTGGAGCACGGGCGTGCATGATGAGACACGAGGCCGTGTGTCAACTGTGCAGCCTGGTCGTGCTAGGGTCTAGAATTCTGATGTATATTCTCACATTTGGCTTACGCACGATCGTGCCCCTCAGGCACATGGTCGTGACCCCCCTCTAAATTTAGTCGTACACAAAATGTGCACACGGATGTGACCCTGCAAGTGCAAAGGCACACGGGCGTGCGTCTACGAGCTCATAGGCGTGCGTCCTACTCTACTTCGGTAAAACATGCCTGAAACTTACAAAATCTCGACCAAAACTCAATCAATCTGTAATTAACACAATCCATGCGTTTTTAACACTCCAATAACACATAAACACACTTCAATTTCATTAGTTATCCCCAACCTCGTCACCAAGCATCCAAAGTATCATTTTAAAACATAAACATACACATACACATCAAACAAGTCCAAGAATGGAAATTCTCATTATCATCACTTCATTCTCATTACCATAACATACAAATAAAGCACATGAATCACAAATCATACTGGAAACACATCATATATCATTCATCATCAAACACATGCTGGGAAACTCAAGGAAACGACAAGAAAATACTTACCTTTTGCTGTGGATGCTCTAATCTTTCTCTCCAACGAAGTCTTACTCTCTTGCTAAATTGGGAGCTACTGGTTACTGAATATCAACCTTAAGGTTAGGATTCTCTAAAACAAAATGAAACTTTGGTTGAAAATGGATAAGGACGGGTAAGGAAGCAATTAAAGTAACTTTCTCTCTCATTCTATAAGGGTGCACGGGAGTGTAGCCTAAGGTGCATGGTAGTGCACAAAGGAAAATGAAGAAATTTCATTTCCCACTCTTTGCATGAAAGAAACCTCCCAAGGAGAATCATGCTTAGGCCACACTAGCTTTGGAAACTTACTAACTCACTCATAGACTCTTCTAACTCCCAATCTATTGCTAATTCTCATATCTAACCCTAAATTCTAGTCTAAAAGGTGTTTCTAGTCTTGGCTACATATTCATAGTAGAGATACAATGAAGCCCAATTTTGAAAATACTGTGATGGAAGAAAATATAGACCATTTTGTTGGACAATGGGTAGATTTAAAGAAAATAACAAAAGATGCTAAGAAAGAATTATATCTAGGGTGTGAGAATTTTACTAAAATTTCCTTCATTTTGCATCTCTACAATTTAAAATGTTGTTATGGTTGGTCTAATAAATTGATTGATGCTTTAATTAAGCTGTTAAAGGATGCTTTTCCAAAGTGTAAGACACTACCAAATTCTTTTCATGAAACTAGAAAGATTATTGATACCTTGGGACTTAAATATGTTAAAATTGATGCTTGTGCTAATGATTGTTTGCTATTTTTGAAAGAAAAAACTTTTGATGATGTATGCTTAGTTTATGGGGTGTCTCGATAGAGAATTCTGAGATTGATTCATGCAATGGCCTAGGAAATTTTTATTTGGTAAAAAAAAATAAAAATTCCATCAAAAGTGTTATGATATTTTCCCATTAAACCATGACTTCAAAGGTTATTCATGTCCCCAAAAACTGTAAAGTTGATGACATGACATGACAAACACCGTACTAAGGATGAAATTATGAGACATCTAACTGACTCAAAAGCTTAGAAAAGCTTTGACTCGATTTACCTTACATTTGGTCAAGAACTACGTAACGTTAGACTAGGTTTAGCAAGTGATCGTTTCAATCCGTTTGGTATTATGCAAAGTACTTATAGCACATGACCGGTTTTCTTACTTCTCTACAATTTACGCCCATAGTTTTGTATGAAACAATAATTCTGCGTACTCTCATTGTTAATTCCTAGTCCTTTTGTACCTGATAATGATATTGATGTTTACCTACAACCTTTGATAGAGGGCCTAAAAGACTTATGAGAGGTAAGGGTGAAAACTTTTAATGCTTTATGGAGAGAAAATTTTCAATTGCATGCAACAATTATGTGGACCATAAATGATTTCCCAGCCTATGGTAATCTATCTGGACCAGAAAAATGTTTATGACAATGTGGTAAATACAATTCTCAACATTGATAAAAAGTCAAAGGATAATATCTATGCTCATCGGGACATGCAAGAGATGAACATCAGAAAATAGTTATGGCCTCAACAGCAAGATTCAGGAAGAGCCTATTTGCCTTCGACATGTAAAATGATGGCGTCCCATGATAAGAAAATTTTTTTGAAGTGTTAGAAAAGGTAAAATTTTTAGTTGGTTATGCCTCCAACATATCTTGATGTGTTCGTAAACAACACAAATTATTTGGTTTAAAAACTCATGACTATTATGTTTTAATGCAACAACTTCTTCCACTTGCATTACGAGTTACGTTGCT
This sequence comes from Anacardium occidentale, assembly GCA_026122585.1. Classification (NCBI taxonomy): domain Eukaryota; kingdom Viridiplantae; phylum Streptophyta; class Magnoliopsida; order Sapindales; family Anacardiaceae; genus Anacardium; species Anacardium occidentale. The sequence continues at coordinate 18,504 of JAJEJH010000426.1, forward strand.
TGTTAAAATTGCTTTGACATTGACTGAACTATCAAACTTTTTCTAGGATTTATGTGTTAAGTCTCTTCAAATTTGTGATCTTGAGCAACTTGAAAGAAAGATTGTGTTGACACTCTGTAATATAAAAAAAAAAAATTTCCCCTTATATTTTTCGTAATTATAGTACATTTGGTTATTCATTTGGCCACATAAGCGGGACTTGTCGGGCTAGTGCATTAATGATGGATGTATCTAATCGAAAGGTATATTGCAAAATTAAATATCCTTTATAGTCTCTTTGTGTAAATAAGGTAACACTTTGTCATTCATCAGGTCATTAGGCACTTCAAAATCAACTGTCTATAATAAAGCATGTCTAGAGGGTTTGATTGCTGAAGCGTATCTTGCTACAGAGTGTTTGACATTTTGCATTCAATACCTAGATGATGACAAATCAAGACATAACAATAAAAACACTATTAATGAAATTGGGTCCAAATCAATCTTATTCCTAGAGGTTAGACAACCGTTTAGAAATGTTCAAGGTTTCATGATAGATGAAAATATGTGGGTACAACCACATCATTATATCATTTTCAACTGTGATTCAGATATAGTTCAGAGGTATTGAGAGTAAGTTATCTTTGACGACGGACATATGCATATATATATATATATACACACACACACTTACATCACTTTGGAATGATATTTTATTTATATGTCTATAAATTACAGAGAACATGTTGGAGTTTTCAAAAGACTTCATTGTCGACGATGTCAAACTTAACATGAGGTTGACCATTTACATAGCAAATTATTTCATGAATGGTTCAAGGAAAAGGTAAATACAGTTTGATGTCATTGACATATAATACTACTTATATATGTATACAAGGAGACATTAAAAAATAGCTTTTTATGTTGCCTTTAGGTGAAGGATTTGGACGTAGGTGACAATGAGAATCTTACAGCTGAAGTCAGAGCCCTTGCATGTGGTCTAAACTATATAGCAAAGAGGTTCAAGTCTTTTGACCTGTATAATAGGTATAGATTTTGAATAAAAGAGTATGAAAAAGACAAGAGTATACAAAATTATGGAGCGAAAGTGGTTGCAAAAACCAAAGTTATGTAAGTATTAGTGATTCAAGGCCATTGTTAGGTGATGTGACTTGCTACAGTACATTGACTAATATTATTGAGCTAAACTATTACGATGAATTTAAGATTGTGTTATTTAGATGTGGTTGGATTGATGTTACTCAAGATAGAGGGATAACACAGGATGCATAAAGATTTACACTAATAAGTTTTGCTCACCTAATTCATACAAGCAATCATACACTTGATGAACCTTTTGTGTTTGTATTTTAGGCTCAACAAGTTATCTTTGTCCAAGATCAAAGAGATGAACAATGGTTTGTTCCTTTGCCTATAAGGCTTAGAGATACCTTTGATTTATGAGAAAATGCTTTTGATAGGGATATTGACGTAGATAGAGTTGATAATAATTTAGTTATTCTCCATTCAGAAAGTCATATAGAGACAAAAATGATGATGTTGTTTTGGTTATGAGTGATGTAGATGGCATTTTTGTCGATGTGCTTACCGACTAATAAATACGGGATTATGATGATGACGACGGTGGTAGCTAAGGTTAAACTAAAATTTCATATTTGATGTGATTTATAATTGAATATATGAGATGTGTTGTTATTTTGTTCATATAGATATTGCAACCTTGTATATATATTTGTTTAAATTTTTGGTAAGATTGCATATAAATTTATTAATAATGAGAACTTTTTTTTTTTATAGATTAGAGCTTTAAAATACCGAGGAAGAGAAATTTACAAACAGTCTTCGATAGGTAATCCTCCTAAAGCGGTGGAGCATCAAATTAAGAGCAAGAGATCATACCAGTCGTAGTTGGTAAAGAGTAACATATTATTGAAATTTATTACAGTTTATTATCAAATACGATTATGATATATTATTATTCATCTTTTATGTTATAGGTTATGACCTAGAAACAAGACGATTAGGGCTAACTTTGATGACTCAAGTTTAGAATATACACTCGAGTGAGAAGGTTGTTATGCTGTTTAATGATATAAACCAAGGAGTTGGTCCCAAAACCCATGTGCTGGCCAGTTTTGTAGGGACTTTTGCAAGAAATTGCCAATTGCTCCCTTTAAATATATAAGATTGGAGACAATTTCTGGTATCAGAGAAAAAGAAGATCCTTGGACTTGTTAAGGTAAGATTGTATTTATTATCTATCTAAATTGTTGTGTTACTTATTACGAGCCGAATAATGCAATATAATGGGAAATTTATTTTTCAGACATAGTTTACATACCCTCTAGAAGAGGACAAATAGGTGTTACAGTCTCTTGGTAAGAAATGAAAAGATTATAAGTATGACCTAAAATTAGAGTACTATGACAAGTATTCCAATGTTGATGATCTTGTCAATAATAAATCGGATCAAATTTCAAGAGATCAGTGGATGACACTTATTCGTAGTAGTATTCAAAATAAGGGAAGGTATAATGATTTTTGTTTGCTCTTGACCAGTTATGTAATGACGAATTTTTGTTTTTTCTTGACCATGTGTTGTGTCTCAAAGACATAGTGAAACAAATAGAAAGGCTTGTTCTATTTAAACAATGTCACATATTAGAGGAACAAGGAGTATTTCACGGTTAATGAATAAAATGGTTAGTTGATTTGCCTTTGTTAACTATGTGATATGTTCATATAATAAATGTATATTTATAAATGCGAGAAATAGACATCAAGTGGTGAACAGTTGTTACGAGCCAAGGTATTCATAGTAACCCATCAGACTTATAAAGATGGAAGACCAATTGACCAACTCTACACATACAATTTTAAGTTTACGGTGTGTAACTTTATTTTTGTTTATGACAAATGAAATTTATAAAACATTGCTTTTTATATTGGGAACTCATCTAAGAGAAGATAAATGAGTTACAAAGTTCTATCCAAGAATCAAATGCAAGTCTTCTTGAGATGGACGATGATGCATATACTCATGTGATGGGACTAGAAAGACATAATTGAGTACATGGATTAGGATTAGGTCCCATGCGTAGCATGTATAGAGGATCAACATCATCATCTCACCACTCAGGTGACCTTTCAACTATGAATAATGATGCCATGGATAAAATAATTGTATTGTAACATCAACTAAAAATGCTGCGAGAAGATTATAGTAATAATATGAATATAGTTCAATCTCAGTTGCCTAGGATTTGTGCATCGTTAGGCATACCACTGGATGAAAATGACGGGTAACCTAGTAGAGAGGTAACGTATATAAGATATGTTCATATACTAAATTTCTTCAAATAAAAAATTTAATTCAAAACTACTATAAATGGTTTGTTTATTTCTGTGTCATAGGTATCTTATCCATCAAGTAGTCATCACTCGTCAAATACAAATTAGTAAGTTTGTATTTACATCTCTATGAGATCATGTTAAATGTTTTCCACTTATTGAAAATATGTATTGATGAAATCTAGTCGATTAAAGAGTTGGTTTGTATGTGGTTATAAAGTGTTGAAGTTGTTGTATGACAAAACATGGTATTATTGAGTTGATTTATACATCTTGCATAAAGATTGTGGTTTATGAATGCATAATGATAGTTGTATGCTATGTAGAGCTTGGAAACTATATTTGACAAATTAAATTATTAATATATTATTAAAAGATTACTTTATGGGTGTGTGTTTAGTTTATTTGTTGTTTGGAATCCAAGTGGTTTCATCCAACTTAAGTAGTTACGTATTCTCATGAATTGTTGTTAGAGAAGTTTAGTAACGCACTTTGTTAGAAGCAAATTTCTAATGGTTGTGTTGTTTTGTCATGTTAAACCAATTTGACTTTCTTATTTGGCTTAACGAACTTGTTAGCATGTATAATTGTCTTAATGTTAAAAAAGTAAGATGGCGTTTTAAGCTTTGAGCAATTATTAGAGTATTACCATTTTTATGCATGTTATTCAAATAGTTCCCAGTCATAAAATTTTCGTATACCTTCATACTACAACATTTGATTATATTTGGCATTTTGTTGGTTTTGGCATTTTCCTGTGAAGGGATTTGTCAAGTAACCACATTATGTATGCCTTACGACAAAACATCTGTTGATATATTCTATTTTGTTAGCCTTCGACAATGTCTTTTCTGGATTGAAATTGTAAACTTATAGTGGGCATACATAAACCTATCTTTCTAAATAGGAAACTACTGCATATGCTTAAGACATAGGTTTTCCCATTATTATTGTCTTCTGCTAACTGTATTCCTTTATTATTTATTATTGTGCTTGCATTTGTTTGAAGCATACAACTAAATTTTCTTTCTTGTGGTTGGGATGAATATATTGTTAGTAGGTTGGATCTTTGTGGATAATATAGCTAGATACTCCTTTCATTTTTGAATTTGACACTACGAAATATTATACTTGAAACTGTATATTGTTGAGACATCTATTTGCACATTACATGACTTTTAACCATGTAGATCATATATTTGTCATTTCTTTTGCTGTTTCAATTCAATATTGTCTACTGAAGTTTGCATTTGTGATTTATTCTACGTTGAGTGATTATTCATAGACATTGTCTATTTTTTTTTTTTGTATCATTCATCTTACATCTTTCATTTTTTTTCCCCAAGGCATAATGTTAGAGTTTTGGCTCTAATTCTCCAAGCAAGTTCTATAACAGTTAAAGTAACATATTCGACTTTGTATGATGATGGACTATTAAGTATTGGACTATTACATTAAGTTTTGGGCTATTACATATGTTTACATTAACTATTTTGATAACACTTTTATCAAATATTTCATTAATAAATTCACGAATTTACTTGTATATGTTTATAGGTTTTATATTGACTTGCATATGTTGTTGTAAATTTGTTTCATGAGTTTCATCAAAATTTATTGTTAAAAGTATTAGATTGATAACTGTTTACAAGGAAAGTGTAATGAATATAATTAATATGAAGTAACAGTTGTAAAGACAAATTTTGTGGCAAAAAGACCACTAAAAACTGAAAAACGTTGTTAAAAACCAGTAAAAAACACTGCAAAAACCCAAGGGAAATTTTAATAAATGTCGCTAAAATTTGTGATAGAAAAAACCCTATACGCCGCTAAAACCCGCAAAAAACGTCGCTAAAAACCTAACAAACGCCGCTAAAAGCTCAAAAAATGCCACTATAGGTTATCTAAACTACCAAAACTTTACATACAAAAAAATTGTGGGGAAAAAGTGGTGACAGCAAACGCCAGTAAAACCCCAAAATAAATGTCGCTGTAAACTTGACTTACAGTGACGTTTATTTTGGGAATTTATCGATATTTCCAAAATCACCGATAAACCTTTACCGATGCACGCTTTGCCGACATTTATGTGAATGCCGATAATATTTTTTGTGGCATTTAAGAATGCCGCTAAAAACCCTAGTAAACATCGCAAAAAGCCCTTCCTACTGTAGTGATTCTTCCTCAGACTAAATTTGAACTACCAACTAGTTCTTCGTAAGTGTCTTTTTAGCTTGATTATTATTGGATTCACATTGAATTTCTTATTTCCTATAAAACCAAACATGAAAACTCATAATCTTGAACTATGCACATAATGAGAGCAAAATGGTTAAATCGCCTCTACTATGAAATTATACATGCAATTGATACTTATCGCAACCCTCAATCAACTTTTTTGTAGTTCCTAGCAAAATAAGCAACTTATTGGAAAAAAGGAAGAATAAAAACTTAGTAAAAATAAAATTAAACTAATGCACTCACTAACTATCTACACCACTTCTGTAAGATGTCATAGTTGCATTTAGCATATGTAATAAGCTTTTAAACCTCTAAGTGTCCTTAGTGGATAAGTTATAGTCTCATGAGAGTTTCTAATGATGCTACCCACAACATCGTTTACATAATCCTTAAAACACAACATGTACGCATAATGTTACAATATCATAATAGTTTACTCGTACAAATGTCTCATGAATTACAACAAATAATTAATACACAACTTACTAGCCTTATCCTCCTTAAAGGCATTTCAAAACATAACACTATTAATTTATGAACTCTTATATTCATCTTATTCACAAACCATTAACCAAACTTTCAGAATATATCCATGCATGCATCCATATGTACAAGTGGCTATAAACAAATTTTATAACCAAGTTCCCTCAAACAAACTATTCAATTGTCTTCCCTTGATATATATTAGTGTCAATGCCTTGACCCTATATTTCATGAATTTTAGGTCGATATACGTGCTACTTAATAATATTTTTCTTTGTTGTTTTTTTTTTTTTTTACATATAAATTTTTTTCAGGGTTTTATTTGGTTTTCTTAGATTGTGAACTGGTCTTTTTATGCTACTAATCAATACTTATACAACCACTACCCAATTACTTAATTAGTCACAAACCTAAAGTGCTTTTCATACTTTTAACTTAGTTGTTTTTTGCTTAAGGGTCTCTCATGCTGGACATGCCAACCCCTAACCTTCTCAGCAATTAAGACATTGGAGAAATTAAAATTTTAATTCATGCCTTTGTTTTCATATTTTTTTCATCTATATATTCATTTTATCTAAGGACTTAAGCAATATACATTTTCAATCATAGTTCAAACAATTGTCAAGTCCATTTAGGGGTTTTTAAATTTTTCATTTGCATACACGAACACAACACGCAAACAACTCCTTAAGTTAAGTTATTAGCCATATATACCTCAAACTTGAAAGCTTTAATTTTTTAGTATGTGCCTCTTCTTACTTTTAAATCAAACAAAGCCAGCTCATCATAAAGTAATCACTCATCATAGTTAAGTACAATCATAGACATACAAGCTAACTTAACATGTTCACACTCAAATAAAACAAAAAAAATTTCAAAAATTTGTCACTAATATTGTCATTCATACAATCTAGTTCTAACTTTTCTTCACCCAACCTAGCATTGACATTGTCCTCAATAGCAAATGACAAAAGTAAAAAATTTGAGCTACTTCCCTTATTTTATGTGAGGTACCTTTGTTTACTCATGCACTAGGATTTGAAACTTAAAAAATTTCTCTATAACTAATATTAATAATAAAAAAACCTTAAACAATATTATTAGATTATATCATTTTGACAAAAAAAATTAAAAAAAAAAAATTAAAAGCAAAGAAACATAAAGGATACAAACTATTATAGTCTTTAGCTTGACTTGGTATTGGTCCTTTTAGGCCAGATCATTCAATAAGATGAAAATTTGCCTTTTCTTTATCTACTATCTTTATAATATTATAACTATTGCCCCTTGATTGTATACTTGCCTTTGTCCTCATTATTGACCTTCATAGATCCTTTAGAATAAGTTTAGTAACTATGAAGGGACCAGTTCTTTGAGCTCTTAACTTTATAGGAAAGGGTTGATATCGAGTGTTAGAGGAAACTTTTTGTGGCAATTATTGAGTTTTTTCTTTCTGGATTATCAAACCTACCATCTTTTGTTTTTCTTTGTCAAATCAAGCTTTGTCATTCCTAAGATCTATCATTCCGTTGATTACTTTCACTTTATGACATGTCTCTTCTTTATTAGAAGGATTTATGGCTTTATACATTTTAAAGGTCACTAACTAGTCATCAACTTTTAATTTCACTGTCCCTTCTCTCGCATCAATTAGTGCCCCTCTAATGGCCAAAAACGGTCTTCCAAAAATTAAAGGCATTTTAATATCCTCTTTTAAGTCCAATACCAAGAAATCCACAAAAAACGTAAATTTATTAATCTTTACTAATACATCTTCCACAAATCCTATTGGGTACTTAGTCTATCTATCTATTAACTATAGGGATATTATGGTGGGCTGTGGTTCTCTACGTCCCAATTTCCTGAAAATAGACAAAGGTATTAAGTTAATGCTAACACATTTTTTACATAAAACTTTCAAAAATGAAATAAAGCCTACAGTGCAAGGAATAAAAAACTCCTTAGATCTGTAAGCTTTAGAGGTAATTTATTTTGCAAGATAGCGAAACATTCCTCTGTAAGCTTAACTATTTCATACTATCTAGCTTTCTCTTATTGGATAGGATTTCTTTTAAAAAATTGGCATAGATAGGCATCTAAAGTAAAACATCCATAAAAGGCATATTAATATGCAACTTTTTAAATACATCCAATAATTTTTCAAATTGTTTATCCAGTTGTTGCTTCTTAATTGCAATAAGAAAAAAAGGCTGGATTTCAATAGGCTTTGGCTCAGTTTTCTTTGCAACTGGTTCATCTTGTTGCTTTTCTAATGCTTTGTCTTCTTCTTGGGCCTTGATTTCATTCCCATTTCTTAGTGATATGAACTTTGATTGCTCTTTGCACCTTTTCTATTTTGACACCTCAATGTTTGTAACTATCTTTTCATGCTTAGCAGGTTATGTTTTCTCTTTAATCTCCATTTATTATTGTGACTCTTTCATGTTTATTGAAGGTTCTTCTCTAATAGTTTCACTCTTTAAGATGATAGTCATTACTAGTTCTTTAGGATTCTTTTTAGTGTCACTTGGTAAAGTCCTTTGAGCTCTTCTAGAAATAATATTTGCTAATTGCCCCATTTGCACCTTTAAATTTCTTATAGAAGCTTTTTGCTTTTGAAATTTGGTTTCAACACTACTTATAAATTTTTTCAACATTTCTCCCAAGTTTGACTTCTTCTATTTAGGTAGGAATTCTAGGTATGATGGTCTTAATGCATTCTGATTATGCCATGAAAAGTTGGCATGATTTTACCACCCAAGATTGTATTTGTTAAAGTATAGATTGTTTTGTTAAGACTTACAAAAGTTACCAACATCATTGGCATTTTCACATAGATTTAAGCATGGGTTTCCTACTTGACAATCTAAGCTCACATGTCTTCCTCTATATACATATCACATGTCATGCTTTTCAATTGCATAACTACCATTTTATCCATTTTCTTGTTTAGTACTTTAATTTTGCAGCCAACATATTAAACGATTATACTTCATGAACCTCAATAACTCTTTTTAGTGCTCTATCTATTTGCTATTAATAATTGTTGGAGGTCATCTCATCAAGTAGCTTGAATGCTTGTTTAGGTGTTTTTCTCATAAAGTTGCCTTTGTAATTACATCAATTAAAGTAAAATTGGTGGGCATTAAAAAAGTATAGAAAGTTTATACTTGAAACCATATTGGTAGACCATTTTAAATAGTTTCTTGTATCTTTCCCAAGCTTTACAGAGTGATTCCATATCATTGCGTAGCTTAATGGTCTTTGATAAAGGGAAACATTTTGCTAAGAATCTTTACTTCATTTTATCCCAAGTAATGATAGATCCCACAGGTAATGAGTTCAACCAACTCTTTATTTTATCCCTCTGTGAGAAAGAATATAGTCTCAATGTAATGGCATCATCTGTAACCTTATTTTGCTTGAATTTTTCACAAATCTCTAGAAAGTTGGCGATATGTGAATTTAGATCATCATTTAGTAACCTATTAAATTGTATAGAATTCTGAATCATCTAAATGATGTTTGGGTTGATTTCAAAGTTCTTAGCTTGGATCATTGGACTTTTAATGCTTGAAGCAGTCCCTTTAGTTGTAGGTGTCACAAAATCAATGAAAGACCTTTGATTTATTGCTTGGCTTTCCTGCTCTAAAGTTAGAGGTATCACTCATTGTTCGTCTATCATCACTCTTCTCTCTCTTATCAAATGATGTAAGTTCTTCTTAATCTTAGGACTAAAAGGCTTAGTCGTTATATTACTAGTGCGTGTCATGCACTAGGCAAAAATTTGCAAGGTAAACGAAATCAAGTAACACTATAAAATAGTACAAAAAATTAATTGAATGAAAAAAAATAATTAATGTTTAGAGTAAAATTAAAAATAGTAAATCATGATATTATCTAAGATACAATCCCTAGTAACGATGCCAAAAACTTGATGTGTTAGTTTTAACCCTAACTACCTATCTAAGTAATACAGAAAAAATATTTCAAGTTGTCATATCCGTGGGATTATGTACGTAAGTACCATGATGACATTATCTCTAACTTTATCTAGATGAATAGATTTAAGTTAAAAGTAAATCTAGAAGTAAAATGAGAACAAAATCAAAGCAATGAATAACTTTAACGCAATCAATTCAACGAAATGAATAATATGAGAGAAGATACTATGACTTCGAGTTTACTAATCCACTTCAAGGTAGGCTCTTCATACGACTGAAGGTATTATGTTATTCAAGTGACAACGAAACTATTTAATTTAATCAATATTCTTTTTCAAGCAATATCAATCCAATTTCACAATTTAATAACTTATATATCTCTATGTAAGTTTAATTAGATGAAAATACATTAACATATTATTATGCCTATGACTATTGCATGTATCAATTTATATATCTCTATATTTAATTGATCCATGACTTTTGTTTCCATAGCTTTTATATAATATCACCTCTTGGTCTTAATTACATAACAAAAATCCTATTAAAAATTGATTAGGTTTCTAACAAAAATTAAGTTTAAAACACAAACTCATCATGAAATAACATGTTCTTCAATCTTAATTAAGAATTAGCTAGCCTTAGTCTTAGCAAAGAAGGTTTAGTTCATCATATAGAAAGAATAATCACATAAATTTAAGAAAAGAGACATTGAGTTTAAAGGTAAAACCAAATGAAATCATTGAATTTTTATTGAAATCTCCTTAAAATATTCTCCAAATCATATTCTTTAATGTTGAATTTAATACGAATAATAGCTTAAAAGAAAAACCTTTCTAAGAAAGTTCTAAGGCGGCTTTGCTTTTGCTTAAGTAAGTATACAACATCTATATAGTGTAGGGTTAGGGAACAAGGTGCCAAAAACATGGATTGCTTCTAAGTAGTGTCAAGCTGCAGCCTAAGGCCACATCCTACCACTTCTGTAATTTGCTAGAATTTTGCATACTTGGGCGTTGTAGCCTAACCCCTGGAATTTTCTTGTGTCTAATGTTGTAGTGTTGCACCATGGCTTATATCTTCTAGAATTTGAATTTCTAGTCCTCATAAATGTTATAGCTAGGATGTCTAGTTTAATTTTGCTTTCGAATCACTTGATTTAGACTTCGGAATCTCAAGTTATGACTATTTTAGTATTTAGTGATCAGACACAAAATTTCACCAAGAAGACCTAAATTTGTAGTTATGGTTAAAGGTTTAAACGAACTCAAATTTTTCCCTATAATAGCTTTTTGAAAAGCTTGAGATGTCTATTGCAATTTTTTTTGTAGACAATTTTTACATTATGGAGCTCAAACTTAGTGAAAATCCTTGTTTTCCTACTATGGCGTGAAATGCTCTCCTTCTCCTTTTGTGCTTCGATCGCTCATGCTTCCTTGGACTAAATTTGAATCGCCAACTAGTACTTTGTGAGTGTCTTTTTGGCTTGATTTTCATTGAATTCCTTATTTCCTACAAAAACCAAACATGAAATCCTATGATCCCAAAATATGCATATAATGCGGATAAAATGATCAAATCTTATTCTAAAGCTCTATAAATTGACCAAAAAAATATACATTAGATTGACACTTATCAATATACAATCAAAATGAACATTGAACAATTAAGAACTGCTATAGACAATGAAGAACTTCGATCAATGACGTAAGAATGCCAACTTGTTTTCTGGCACTATGAATCTTTGACTTTTATGATTTTAACAAGTAATCCAATCAAAAAGTGGGAGATTGATAATGGTCTATATCATATGCAGTGGAGAATGAATGAAAATTGAGTTTATATATAAAGGTAATTCATTGAACTTGAATCTGTTGACTATATAGGTATAAAAATCAATAGGTAGATTTTTTTTTTTTTTATATATAAACCCTTTAAAATGGCTATTTTAAAATTATTAATTTAATTAAAAGAATTACTTTGTGGTTACCTCAGCGGAAACTTACTTTCACTTTTGCAAATTAAAATGAAAAAGCAAAAACTAAACAGATTTAGAGCTAATTCTCTGTGACATAATTATTCAGAATAAAGTGAAATGAGGCGATTCTAATTCCAAGGCATAGTATAAATCAAAGAGATACATGGCATAACCTATAAATTCAATGAAACAGGGATAAACCACTTGATGCGTCACCTTCATCTTGATGGACGCACAAACGGACCTCCAGTGTTATAAGATTAATTGACTTTAGGTACTTTTGTGGACCAGTTAACCCTGATATTTTAGCCACCATGCAAAAGTAAGTTATTGCATTGTTGGATAAGGGTTTGAGTCACATCCATTATAGTGACATTTGGATGATAGACACTTTCTAAGTAGTTTAAAAAAATAAGCAAGCTGGTAAATTATATAAAAGTGGCTTGTTTTAAAAAAAGATAAGAAACCACATTCCCTATAATCGTCAATAGGTAATCCATATTTTTAATATTTTAGGACACCATGATTACTACGAATAATGCTTTCTTGGTCCCATACAAAATCAATAATCGATTTAAATTTTATAATTTCTACCACATATGCTTGCACCAATTAGTTTTACCGTTATTTTATAGCCAAAGGATATATTTCTACCCAAAATTTCATTTAAAGATAGATTCCTACCTTTTAATTTTTAAAAATTCAAACACTTGCTTATTGACTGAAGTTAATGATTATTAATAGTCAACAGTTAAATTTAATAATTAAAAAAGTATTTCGGTTATTTTCTAATAAAATTTATAAAATAATAAAATGAATTATATAAAATATAAAATATTATTTTAAATATTAAAAAAATTAAAAATATATATTTTTTTAAAATATATTAAAAAAATAAATTTTAAGAATTAAAAAATTAAAAGCAATAATCGTCTGGTGCTAATAACGATGGTCGTCGATAATAGAACCAGGTGCCTGGAAACACCTACCTGATTTAATGGGTGGCTAGATTTGACTGTCTTATTTAGTAGAAGCCGCCTCTTATTTTGGAGGAGACGGTTAGATCTGACCACTTTTCATAGCAAAAGTAATCGAAGACAATCAAAAGTGGTCGGTCTTGATACCACTGGTCATTTTTTGCCATGGTTACTGGTAGAGGTAGTCAGATCTGATCTCTTTTACCGAAATAGGAGGCAACCTCTAAATCTAACTGCCCTTAAAACTAGGTGGTAGTTTCTGACTACTTGGTTCAATTTTCAACGGCCACCTCTGCCAACAATACTACCAATAGTGGTATCTACCTTTTTTATTTTTTAATATTTAAGTATTTTTTAAATTTTTATAATATTTTTAAGTGTTAATTTTTTTTACTTTTTCCATATATTTATGTTTAAATATTATTTTATAATTTTATTCTAAATTTTTATTTTTATAAGGGTATTTTAGTAATTTTATAAAAGTGTTAGAAAAATTGAATGAAAAATGGTCAAAGGGTGGGTGTTTGAATTTTCAAAAGTTAAAAGGTAAGAATTTGTATTTGAGTGAAACCTTGCGTGGGAATAAGTCACTTAGCCTTATTTTATGTGATCTAATACATTTTTCATTCTTGATTTTCTTAATTTTTCAATATAATATCTTTCAACACTATATTGTACAAGAATAGATTAAATATTCATTTTAAAATAAACAAATTCAAAATAATATAAAGTAAAATGAAGAAAAAGTAAATGAATATAAACAAAGATAAAATTATTAACATAAATACAAAATGATTTGTAATAGCTTGAGGTTAGAATAGTTATTTTAGTTTAGAAATTAGGGTCAGAAGTGAGATTTCACAATAGGAACTAGAGTTGAAAGGGGTCAAGGGTAAAATAGTCATTTGGAAACTATATCTGGCATGTACATGGTTATTCTTAGGAGAATATTCTATATATGACATGAAAGAGAAAGGAAATTTGAGATTTCCTTGACACACGACTCTGTGTTGCTGCCAGTGCGTATATAGTTCATTTTATTTTATTAGGTTTCCATTTCACCATCTTTTTTTTTTTTTTCTTTTTCTTCTTCTTTTCCCAGTGGACCCTAGACCCATTGAGGGTGAGCAACCACTAATCCAACACCAGATTAGACAGCTAGAAACCGTTAGAAAGAGAGATTCAACAGCTATGGCTAGAGGTAAGTGTTTCTTTACCTCTTTCACCTTGTTTCATAGCATGTTTTTTATGTTTTTTAAGTTCTGGGAATTCTTGTTGTATTGTTGAGGCTTGCATAGCCTGTTTGAGTATTGAAATGATGATTTAGAAGTTGATTGAATGGATGATTTCATGAAAAATGTTTGTAAGTGTTGTATATCTATACTTCATGCTTCTTTTTGAGGAATATGACATGTTTAGCTTGATTTTAACATGGTTGGATGATTATATGAGTTATTATTGATGCTTGGCGCTTATATTAACATTTGATTGAAGTCTTGAAATGTTTGGATGAAAAATGCCTGGGAATTCTAGGTTTCCAGACGTGTGTTATGGAAATTGAGTTGAGTGTACAACTGTGTACCTACGAGAGCACGATCATGCAACCTCATCTCTACAATAACATGGCCAAGCAATGTAGTTGTACATACTTGGAAAGCCTAGACACACACATGTGTAAGCAAGAGCACGATCGTGTATTTATTCCTAATTCTACATCCTTGGGTAAGTAGGACATAAGAGTATTAGAGAGCTGCTGCATGCTCGTGAAAGTGTAGGACATGACTATGTGTGCCTTCATGCACGATCATCTGCCTTACACCACACGCCCATGTTGTAATACCCTGCCTACTATATATTACTGTAAACTTTTTTTTTTATAAATATAAATATATATCCCTAATATATAGTAGTAGGTACTACGCTGACTGCCTACTAAAAATATGCAGAGTTGGTTTGTAAATGTGATGGAAAACTAAAACTCATTGTACAGTACCCTGAAATAAAAACTCATATTTATAATATAATAATAATATCTGAAAACACAAAAGATACTATAAAATCTGAATACATGGACAATACAAAGCATGTGAGCCACAAAAATGTCATCTACTAAAAACTAAACATATATATACCTATATATATATATATAACTGAAAATTCAGGTAAAAACCCACTCAAGCCATATCCCACACACCAGTCATCTCGTGCTCCAAGCTCAACTCCCCGAAACACCAACCTGCAAGAAAGGAAACTAAGGGGAATGAGTGACAAGTCATTTAATAAGCATCTCCAATCTCTACCCTTGGGTAGACTCTAAACTAAATTGCTGCTGACTAACTGCTATCTAGGTGAACTTAATTAAGTTCCTAATAGCCTAATAGCTTCTTCTAATCCTCTTGCTTTTCTTATTAATTATTACGTTCTGTTAGGATTAGCTGAACTCTTTTATTTCTTTATTTCTGACGTATATCGCGCAGCTTAATCTTTCTTTTATTTCTTGTCTTACATGTTTCTGGTCTTACTGTCTGTATGCTTATCCATGTCATGTACTATGTATCATAGTATGCTGAAATCATGCTATTTATCCTTGGGGTTGTTTATTGAAAATATTTTTCTAAAAACTGTTGTTAGGATCTGAAGATCCAAAACATTGAAAAGCTGAGTAAAACTGTTTCTGAAATCTCTGTATCTGAAGATACCTACTATGCTGATCAGACTGATGAATACAGGGATTTGACATCCTGACCAAGTGGGCTAAACCATACTAGCGAAGTACCAATAAGCTAAAATGTCCTACCATACTAATCTTCAGACTAATAAGCTGAAATCTAACTAATCTAACCGAAGTCAAAAAGTTGAAATTCCACAGATGCCCCCTCGAATTCACCCTTACTAACTATCCCAGATATCGGGTCTGAATGGTGAAAACTGATACAAATGGATCACTTGATCCCTTTTCTGAAAACATTGTTTAGCATGTTGTAGCATCCTAGATCCGGAAACCCTTAGGGGTAGAGTTTTGGGGTTAGAAATCGAATTCAGAGAGAGATTGGGAGTCTGGTTAAGTTCAGGGGTGAGTTGGTGAGTTTTCGAAGCCATGTGGCTTCCGTTGAAATCCTTTCGGAAGGATTCGATTAGGCGAGCGAGCGGGAAATAAGTTATACTTATTTTCCCTGGTGCACGACCGTGCATCATTAGTGCACGCCCGTGCATGGCCTAGTATTTAAGTGGAACCGTGAGTTAAGTTCATTTCTTTACTCACCCGTTTGCATTTCAGCCATATTCTCTCTTTCATTTCAGTGCCTCCCGTTCCTAGAGAGGAGACTCAGAAGCCATTAGCTCCCAATCCGATTAGAGAGCCAAGAGATTAGTGATTTCAAGCTTGATTTCAAAGCATGGAGAGAGGTAAGTGTTCTCTTACCTTTTCCTTGAGTTTCCCGGCATGTTTTGTGCTTCTTGATGCCATGGATGTGTTCCTTGCATGTGGATGATTGTTTGAGATAATTATATGGCCTTGCATGTTGATTTGGATGACAAATTTCCCCCCTTGAAGCATGCATGTTTGTATGTATGGCCTTAGAAAGAGAAAAGAGATGATCCCATGGTAGGTTCCATGTTTGATGATGCATGTTGCATGTGAAGCTTGAATGGTGATGTTTGAAGTGTTGGGAATGTATATTTGGAGTGTGATTGCAATTGGATGTGTTTTGGTTGGCCGTTTTGTGCATTTTCCGAGCGGTGCTTTGTTGAAGAACTAGACGCACGACCGTGCGCCCGCATGGCACGGCCGTGAGCCTGTGTTTCTCCAGATGCACGCCCGTATGCACGACCCATGCACGGCCAGGAAATGTACATGCACGCCCGGGTGTCCGCATACGCACGCCCGTGCATAGGTAATTTCAGGGATAATGAATAGTAAATTCCAGAGTTACACGACCAGGCGCACGACCAGTGCACGGTCCCGTGCGTCAGGGTGCACGCCCGTGCACATTTCATGCACGCCCGTGCATCAGCAGAATTTCAGAAAAATGTTATTTGAATGGGAAATTGAGCATGCGAATTCAGAATAAATATTTAATGGCTTCAGATAAGCATCAAATAAGCATGTAATGAGTTAATAAGCTGCATATGCATGTCATGGCATTACATGTAGCTTCAGAGAGGATCAGGGGATCCGAATTCAGCAGTATTCAGAACCCGATGTACGGGTGAGAGTATAGGGTGAATACGAGGGGGCATCTGTGGGAATCAGCCTTCTGACACCAGTCAGAACGCTGAGCAGTATTTTCAGATTCAGTTCCTGACACCAGTCAGATGATTCAGCAGCATTTCAGTTTCAGCTCTCTGACACCAGTCAGATCGTAGCAGTGCAGATATCAGATTCAGCTTTCTAGCCGGTAGCTAGAATGGTTAACCCACATGGCCAGGATGCCGAATCCCTGTATTACCCAGTCTGATCAGCACAGCAGGTACCCGAGGGTACAGAGAGAGGTATTCAGATGCATGCATCCAGTTTTCAGTTAGCATGACATGACATACACATCATGACATGCATCCATATGATAATAATGAATGAATGAGATACAGATAACAGTTTCCAGATTCCAGCAAGCGCATAGATGTATGATTAGGGCCGAGGCCAAGGTATGTGTTGTTTATGTGATTGTTGTGCTTGCTTGGGTATTGAGGGAAGTAAGGAGCGCTTACTGGGTGATCTTTATCACTCATCCCCCCTCCTTCTTCCAGTTTTGCAGGTGTTCGTGCTGGGTTCGAGGAGCGGTTGGATCGAGGCTGACGGAGAAGGCATGCACACACACCTCGATCAGTGTATATCAGTTTTGGACCTGTGTGGTCATTGTTGTACATGTTTCGTATCCAGATGTACAGTATATGTATATGATGTAGGCCAGTGGGCCCTTGTACAGAACAGTTGTATATTTCAGATGTATATATATATATATATATATGATGTATATTCAGATGAGCTTCCGCGTGTATAGAAATGTAAAGCATTGTACAGTTTCAGTTATTCTGTTTTCGTAGGATTCCCGTCGCGGGTACCCATATTTTCAGATGATTAATAAAAGCTCCCCAAATATTGTTATTATTCAGCACAGCAGGGGTACTCGTGGCGGCGGGTCCTACACATGTTGTGCTGAATGATGCTATTCATGCATGTTATCTTTTCGATTCTCTTTTCTTTTTTATTACAGTCTTTCTTACTATTGTACTGTTTTTGTAACTTATTAAGCTTATTAATAAGTTTTATGTTCTATTATGTTTCTGTCAACTTTGTCTCTGTTTTCTTGTTTCTATTCTGTTTTTGCCTTTATTTCTGTTTTCTAATCGTAACCTATGATTGAATTACGCTATTTAAGTCTGTTGGTGAGTTTCTTGTACTGTTGTGAGATTAAAGTATGATTCTGGTAAATATCTTATCTCTTATCTCTTTACTTTTCTTCTTCTTTTCTTTCTTGTAATTGAAATTCTGCTTATTTCTCATTTTTTACTAGGCGCACGGGCGTGCATTATTGGACGCACGGGTGTGCACTATCGGATGTACGAGCATGCATGTAAGCGTACCGGCCGTGTGCTGATAATGCAACCTATCCATGCAAGGTTCTGGAATTTTTGGCTAAGATCTCACACTTCACACACGGCTGTGACCCTCAGGCACATGGTCGTAACCCTATCTAAAAACTGATCATGCATGTCTCGCATACACGACTGTAACCTTGCCAAAACTAAAATGCATGGGCGTGCATGAATGAACGCACGGGTGTACATCTAGCCCTATTTCGACACCCATGATAGAAACCCGTAAGATCACACCAGAACTCAACCTAAACTTATCAAACATCAAATTAAACATACAAGCATGCAACATACACTGCTATTAAATTGAAAGCATGCATCAATCATTAAAATAACCCAACCAAGGAAACACAAACTCAGGGAAATAGGAAAAAAGTAAGGGGATACTTACCTAGAGCTGCTATGATCTTCTGTCTCTCTATCTCAAACTGAATCTTGGCTGGATTGGCTGCTTAAGCTGGCTGATCTTCCTCTCAAAAGACTAAGTTTAGCTGGAGAGAAAGGGAAGAAAAAAGTTGGCTGAAATTGGCAGAGAGAAAACATTGGTTTATATGCCAACGGGCATGCACAGGCGTACATAGCAAGATACACAGGTGTGCATGGCGAGAAAGGGACGCACGGGCGTCTGGCCAAAGATGCACGGTCGTGCTCCTTCCACAAGCTACATATAAAACCAACAAAAGGCCATTTTACTCTCCTATTTCACTGAAACTGATTTCTAACCCCGAATCAAGGCTTAAAAAGACTATTCTAATATTGGGCTGTTACACATATAGCTAGCCAAGAGATTATAAGAAATTTATAGGCATTAGCACGACCAAGAGCATGTATCATGCATAGCCCTTACATCTTCTTACATGATTGTGTGTTAAGTAGTACACACCTATGCATTATTATAAAAGCACAAAATGAGATATAAAATATTTCTAAGTAATTCTAAGCCACTTTTAAGATACAGAACTTAATAATAACAGGAGAAAATAAAGTTTCATGTGTGAATTACATAATTTAGCATGACATGTCATATCAGTGTTTTCAAAAAGGAATCCAAAGATCCAATAACATGTATTAAGTTATAAATATATGATGTTTTGAGCATCAGTTAGGGGTGAATATAATAGGGCACTTATAAGTTTGTGTACCCATTAGAGAAGGAAACTAATGTTTGCTAGAGAGGCTATGATCATTGACCAATGATGCGTTAAAAGTTTAAACCCTAACTTCCTAGCAAGTGTACTAGTTCAAAGTAATACGAGAAGTATTCAGGGTATCGTATCCACGGGATCGCGTAAGCAAGTACCAAGACGACACCACTCCTAATTTTATCTAAACTATCGAATTCGAGTCTAAAATAAATATGAAAAATAAAATCAAAATAAAATCAAACAATTAAGAAGCACGCCTAGGTAAATCGAATAACAATATGTGAGAAAATGCTAAGATTTCGGGTTCACTAATTCACTACAATGTAGGTTTTTCATATGCGTATATATATCTTAT
This sequence comes from Anacardium occidentale, assembly GCA_026122585.1. NCBI lineage: Eukaryota > Viridiplantae > Streptophyta > Magnoliopsida > Sapindales > Anacardiaceae > Anacardium > Anacardium occidentale. The sequence continues at coordinate 38,570 of JAJEJH010000426.1, forward strand.
GTTATTCATGTGACAACGGAATTCCCTAAATTGATCAACATTCTTTCTCAAGCAATATTAATCCTATTCAAAAATCTAATAACCTAAATATCTCTATCTAGGTTAAATTACATGAAAATGCATTAAGTTCTATGAAATCCACTAGCTTTCAGCACAAGCCTATTGTGCCTATGACTATTGCATGTATTATCAAATATATCTCTAAATTTAATTAATCCACGGTTTGTATTCTCGTTGCTTTTATGTAATATCACCTCTCAGTCTCGATCACATAACAAAAATCCTATTAAAATTGGCCAAGTTTCAATAGGCATCAAGTTCAGAATGCAAACTCATATGAAATAACATGTTTGTAAATTATAATGAAAAACCCTACATATTCATGAATTAGCTAGCCCTAATCTTAACAAAAATTATTTAGTTCATCATTGAATACAAATAAGCAGTGAGATTCAAACAATTCATAAGCATAATGGAAAAATAAGAACAAAACCAGATGAAGTCTTGAATCTCCTATTAAAGCTGATGAAAAATATTCTCACAATTGCAATCCGAAAAGCTTTTGATTGAATCTCCAAAATAAAATATTCAAATTCTGAAAAGTGTGTGAAGAAACTCTCAAAAACTCCCCTAGGACGGCTCCCCCTTATTCTAAAATTACAAAGATATATATATAGTTAGGGTTTGGGAAGAATTTCAGTCAAACTGAAATTCTGTGAACAGTGTCCATGCCACGGCATCATGCTGCAGCCTGGAGGTTCTGCCTGGGTCATGCCACGGCATCATGCTGCAGCATGAGGATTCTGGACTGCATGCTGCGGCATGCTGATTCTGGAATTTTTCTGCAGCTCCTGCACTACCCTATGATGCGGCATGATGCCACGGCCTGTAGCTTCTAGAATCTGAAATTTTGGTCTTCACCAAAGTTGTAACCCTGGATGTCTAGTTTCATTTGAATTTTGAATAACCTAATTTGGACTTCGGAATCTCAAGTTATGACCATTTTAGTGATCATTGGTCAGACACAGAATTTCACCAAGAAGATCTGAATTTGCAGCAACGATTGAGGGGCCAAACGAACTCGGATGTTTCCCCATAATAGCTTTTTGAAAAGCTTGAGATGTCCACTACAACTTCAGTGAAGAAGACTTTGTCATTACAGAACTCAAACATATTGAAAATCCTCATTCTCTGCTGTGGCGCGCAATACTCTCCTTATTTCCCGTTTTTGCTCTAGCTACTCATTCCTCTTTAGACTAAAGTCGAACCTCCAGCTAGTCTTTCATAAGTGTATTTTTGGCTTGATTTCCATTGAAATCACATTAAAATCAACATTTTCTACAAAACCAAACATGAAAACCCGTGATCCCGAAATATGCACATAATAAGTGTAAAATAGTCAAATCACCCTTAAAATTCTATAAATTGACCACGAAATTATACATGCAATTGACACTTATCAACCAAACTTGTTAGAGAGAGTACTGGTTGTGTATTAGTAGTTTTCAATAGGATTGAACTCATACGGTCAAGATGTCAAATCTTTGTATTTATCAATTTAGTTAGCATAATAGTTATTTTCAGATACAATATTTTCAGATACAGTATTTTCAAATATAGTTTTTCAGTACATACTATATATATGTATTCAAGATCTTCAAATCATAACTATTATTTCAGAAAGTATTTTTAGAAAAATAGGCCCAAGGGCAAATTTTTATAGTTTTCAGTATTGACATGACATCAATGCATTTACGTCATGTCATATATATCATTTTAAGAGAAATAGAACCAGATAAAGATAAAGATACAATAGACTCAAAAAATATTATAGAAAAAAGAGATTAAAGAGAATACTAAATCAATTATAGTGTCATAAGCCATAAAACAAGATTAAACTTGAAATTTGCTTATCTTAGAGATAGGAAACGCTTATTGAATAATTTTACCACTCACCCTCTTCTTTATTTCCTCTTTTGTAGGTCATTGACTTTTCCTTAAGGTTGAGCTGGAGGTAAGAAGACTGAGATTTTGAGGATACTGTTTGGCAACAAATAACATGTTGGTGGTTCGTATGCTTTTGTACAGTTCTAACCATGTATATGTGTATACTATTTTGTTAATATATGTTGCATGAATAGTATGCTTTATAAATGAAAAGATTGGGAGTTTTTAGCATATAATCAGTATTTTATTATTATTATTAATAGAATTTTTTACATACAGTTTCTGCATACAAAATTTTAATTTAATAGTAGTTTTTACTATAGAGATTCTCGTTATAGGCTAAGATTTAGTATAATAGTACTATAAATAATAGCATATAGGAACTTATGGTGGGGAGTCCTTCATGATCAAAGCAAAAAGCCAAAGAAAAATCATGAAAATTGTTACATAACCTGGCTAGTTCCATAAATTTGTTAACATATATTTTTTTAGAATTGATTCTTAATTGTATATAATTGCATCCCGATGCATATTGGAAAACTTAGCCAATAGCCAAAAGAGCATGCATCTCTTTGTAAACATTAGTGGGCAATCACAAATTAACTTTTATAGGGACCGTTGCTGTAAAATAGATTATTGATAGAATATAATCATGTGTAATAGGAATATTGTTAGAAGTGAGAGTGATGGTTCAATTTAATTAATTTATCTAAACTTGCCGAAGTACAAAAGAGTCATGGTAACCGTCATCGCTATATATCTAGAATTAACAGTTGTATATATAAATTAATCAATAGAGATGTTGGTACTTTTTAGTCTCTCTTTCAATCAATTTCCTTGATCCCACTTATATTCTTAAGTTTAATCCAATGTCCACTTATATCTCGGCCTTTATTCCAAATGAATTTTTCTACCATTTGCTTTTCCGTGGTTTGCCAATAACTTATTCTTCGATATATGTAGCATAAAAGCTTTGTGCATTTTTTGGGGGCCAGATGACATATTCCTATTCAAGGATTCCTTAAATGAAAAAGTCTCATCTATAAAAGTTTAAAAAGCCAAATACTCATCCTTAATTAAAATTAAAGAGGTATTTTTGAATAAAAATTAAAAAATAAATTTGATAAAAATATTAAAAACAAATTTAAAATACAATAATCTTAAAATAATAATAAAAATATAATAAATTAATAAATATTTAAAAAATAAAATAAATATTTAAAAGGATAGCCACCACTGCTGATAGCATCAGTAGTGACCACCTTTAACCTCATCAGATAGTTGAAAACGGGTATCTAGTTCTATGGATAGCCGAATCTGACCGTTACGATGATGTCCAGTGGAAGCGGCCATATTTGGTCATCTTTGTCATTTAAAAAGGCCAAAAACTGTCAATGTTAAGCATTCCGTCCGTTTCCAGCCTTCTTCGATCGCGGTGGCGATGAGATTTTACCACCAATAGAACTGGGTGGCCATTTCTTGCCACCTAGTGAGGTTAAAGACGGCTACCGTCATCAGCAACACTGTTGACGGTAGTGGTTGTTTTTTTAAATATTTATTTTATTTTATTATTTTCTATTAATTTATTAAATATTTATTTTTATGTTAATACTATTTTATTTTAAATTTGTTTTAATATTATTTATCTTAAATTTTATTTTAATATTAATATTATTTAATTTTTATAAAAGATATTTTGATTTTTTTTTTTTTAAAAAAAGGTGGATACTTGGTTTTTAGACTTTCAGTGAGAATTTGTCATTTAAGGAAACTTGGGTGGGAATTGGTGTTTAACCTTTTTAGAGCTGGCAGTAACGTCTGTGGGGGCCATGTAAACGTTTGTGCGACTCGATTAACTATCTGGTTTAAATCATGTTGATTATAATATAAAATAAACTTAAAGTTTAATTAAGATCATTGATTTTATTTACACTTATTTATATTATGACAATACATTATTATTCCAACACCTTTTGAAATATATTATGATAATAATTAAATTTTTTTTCCATTTAAGAAAAACGTGCCACAATTTTTGAAAATGTTATGGATTGGTTTTGCCTCCATGCAGGAATTGCTTGTCTCACTCCCGAAATTGCCAGCCCTATGCCTCGTCTAAAAAAAATTATACAAATAGCATGGAGGTGTCTTAATATCTACAGTAAAAAGAGTTTAGCAATATATGACTTGATTAACATTTAGATTATGAAGAGTCAATAGGTGCATGGGAGAGTTTCTTTGTATAATTATTATCCTTGTGGGAAAAAAATCAGCGCAAGAATCGTCATTAATCAAGATTAAACACTAAAATATGTAAGCCAAAATTACTATAATAGCCATATGATATGTAAATAATAAAAAAAAAATCGGCGAATAACTCAGGGTTTGGAACATTGTGCTATTAGAGCAGCGTATTGGATAAGTAATTAAACGGCTGAAAAATGATCGCAACTTTCGCACAACAGTTGGCACTTTGATTAAATTTCTATATTTTAAGCTTTTGTTATAAAGCTCAACATTTCTTGTATGTCTAACAAATTTATAAAAAAATTGTAGTAAACATAAGACTGTTAAAAGATCAAGATCAGGTCCAAGATGTTTATGTTAAAGTTGTTTCTCTGATGAGTCCAAAATAAAATGAAACTAATGACTCTTAATCGATAATGTGGGCATATGCAAGGTTAATACTCGAGATGACACTATCGAAGATGTTACACAAACAAATCAAAAGTTCAATCACATGACAATTGGTATCAGAGGCCAGAGGAGTGGTCAAGGCCAAACTATCACCAAAGGTTGTAAATCCGAAAATCTCTTGCAGTGAAAGTGTGAGCAAATCCAAAAAATTAAAGAGCATAGTGGGCTTAGCAATAGGTGGCAAAAAGTTGAGTACCTAAGCAATGAGTAGGGACCATCAAGGGCAAGTGTGTGTCACATCCGCATGTGCAAGGAGTGTGCATGTTTGAGATAATCTTGTTAGCCGAGCTTGGAGGTGAAATCTTCTAGGGTATCATGTAAGGTATTAAGATGATGAGATAGTTGCATTTGACCCTACCAAGCATTCCTTTAAGTTGTAGAGTTGGCACAAGTGAAAGATAGGTATTATGGTGTTTGAGAGCATTTGCAAGAGTGAGTAGTGCACGAGGACATGCGTCATTTTAAATGCGAAGAGTTTGTCACAACTTAAGGTTGATGAATGTGGTAGAGATATAAACATAATTAGTGTATAAATGTGATTTGAAAAAAGTATGTGTGAGTGTATGGTTCCGTGGGCATGTTTTTAGCAAGTGAGGGCATTCTAACCATAGGGTGTGCACAATGCTTTTATGTAGGTGACATTAAACTAATTATAATTTGAATCTAATTCATTGAAAAGTCTAAAGTAAGATGAAATCAATGACCTTCAATTGATTATTTGGGTATGCAAGGTTAAACTTTGATATGACACAATCGAAATTATTATACGGACAAATCAAAAGTCTAACTTATGACATATATATATATATATATATATATATATATATATATATATGCTTAAATCTCTCGTTGCTTAAATATATAGTTTCTTTGTGATTTATAAACAAATATAGAGTTCTATTTATATATATATTATTATTTTATTTATTCAAATAAAATGTTTACTTTAAATATATGATTTTTTCAGGTGGTGAAGTCTTACACTTGAATATATTAAATAATTTTTTTAAAACCAACTGTTGGTATTTTCTTTAAAACCAAACGTACCAGCCAAATGTTCATATTTTTCAACTAAACAATTTTTTCCCTGTTTTCATATCAAAGACACATGTTTCCTAATTGTTGGATTTATATACTCAATTGTCTTTTGTTGTTCCTCCTCTTGCAAAGTTTCCACAAAGACTTTGTTGATTGCCAGGGAATTGTTCTTGTTCATAGAATAAAATATCCTTAATGACAGTGACTCCTGTTCATGCCTTAAGCTATTGTTTTTCATTGTTCCTGCCCAAATTTCTCTTTCTGCAATCCTACCCAGTTCCTCTTGCTACACTTCTTGTCCGAACGTGGTGGTTAATAACACAATACGTGTTAATAAAAAAAATTATACAACAGGTATATGTAATAATTTGATTTGAGACTATCAAATTATCTTATATAAGAATTAATATAGTTTGATATCATTTAATATGTTATCGTAACAAGAGTTAATATAAAGATGATGAATGTTGTAACTTGTGGATTTGGTTGACCTAGTATTAGACTCTATTGTGTTAGACAATTTAGAAACCCGAAGACAGGAAGATTTCAATAAAAGTTAAAAGTTTTTCAAGGAATACAATCTTCAAATGATATTTACGTAGTTAGACATTGAAACTCTCTATTAATTTATTAGTTGTGATTACAAGAAAGGATTTGAAAAAAAAAAAACCTAATTTCATATTGAATCTTTCAAATGACATTGTTAAATCATGAATTCCAAAAAAATCATAATCAACAAGAAGTTTGATACTAAGGTAGAAAACAGTTGTTAGGCCTCTAAATGTAATAATATCAAAATTAAATGAGAGGTTCAAATGTCAAATCACTAGTGGTTTCTATATGGTAGAATATTAATTATATTTTAGTTGTGATTATCAAGTTTGAAAAAGATGATTTGCTAACCCTCTGAAACGCTTATTTAATATCAAACAAATATTATAATTATGATAAATTGGTTATTATTTTTATTTCATGACTTTGGGCTGAAATGATGTTTGTTTATTGGCCGCAATTGGGATTTATATTCGCGAGTGAGTTGAGTGGAAGAAAAATTTTGATCATGTGATTAAAGTTGGAAAAGGAAAACTAAAATATTATTTATTTATATTTTTGTTTTCAGAGAAGAAATAAATTCAAACATTCACAATATCAATCATATGCTAAATCTATTAAATTAGAAAGTCTACCAGTTAGCATATTTCTCTTATATATACATATATTAATAATATGTCAATGACATATTTATTATAATTAAAAGTAATAAATAATATTAATTATTAGCTTAATTTCTCGTTTGATTATATTTTCTAATTTTTGAGTATAAATAAGAGCACAATACTCACCTGGCCTCGTTGGGTTGCTAGATGTGAGGTCAGATCTAATGTCAGTCACAATGTTAAGCAAAATTATTCAGCAAAAAATATCATGTCTTTGCGTCTCAAAATTTTAACCTATTTTATTTTTTTATTATAATATTATAGATCTTTGCCCACTGAAGAAAACTAATTGACGTTGCTTTGTCACTCGGCTCGGTCGAAATGTAATCTTAACTGCTCCACCAGAATTATTTACTACCAATAAATAAACAAATAAGTTTGTTGCCATTGAATTGTGAGAACGTTACAACATGAATAAAGAAAGCTACAGAGAATTTTGATAAGTTTTAAATTGTATTTCGTTACTTCGAAAAATACAATTACAATTATTTTATACTTATCAAATATGAAACAGGTTAGGTATAAAATAGAGTTGCTCTTTCTTCGTGGGCTTCTTATAATTTCTCTTCAAAAGATGCACTCATTGAGTTGGCATAGCGAGGCCAATTTATCATATTTAACTCTGTTTTTTTATAAATGTTTTGTACGTATAATTTTTGTATACATTTTATATATTATATATTATCATGTGATTAAATATTTAAAATAGATATAAAAATTATGTGCACATAATTTTATTGTTCCTCTTTAAACTCTAAACTTTGAAACAGATAAAAGTTTAGTAAGAGAATTAGTCATTTGGAACTTTGTTGCTACATCACGTGCAACTACATTATTTAAGGCAATTTGCTCTAATATAGTATGATACACATCAATTTTGGCATGCTTTGCTCTATTGTGAAAGATAAAACTAGTCATTATAGAACCTATGTTAAGATTATCACATCAAACAACCGCATTATTACAATAGTTTACTTGGATTTTTTTTAAACATCTTAGCCAAACAAATTTAGTTGCTATTAAACTTAGAACTTTGATATATCGAATATGGAGAAGAAAGAGCTACTAATTTTTATTTATTAAAACTTTATTGTATAAGATTATTTCTAAGATACATGTAATAGCCACTTGTTAACCTTTTGTAATCAACACTTCTTGTCCAATCAACTTCTACATAAGCTTTACTTAACAGAAATCTTTTACATGCTTATCATTGAACTTGGAATGCTTAACTGACTTAGCTTGTTTACAAGTCTAAACCAATAATAGCTGAGTATCGCACCACTCTGATTGTGCTTTTATATTGTGTTGGGTTGTTTGTAAAGCTCAGTGTCCTATCAAACAATTTAACTCTTCTTGTCATAGGTGCAGAACAAGCTTTAGCATCTTGCATATGAGTGTTTATTATCGATTTTGTAGCATACATAGATTGACACAAGTACAATCTTATACATGTTTTATTACCTTTGAAATCCACAAAATAACTTAGCTCTCTGAAATTCTTTAATTTAAGTTAAGAATTTAACTATGAGACTAAGGACAACATCTAATTTGAATCTGGTCCAATAAGTAAAGTATTAGTTGTATGTAGAAATTTGTATACTACCACATGATCTTAATTCAAAATAAAATGATTGGAATTAGCAACTAAATTACTAATCTTATATCCAAAGATGTGTTTTTTTCTTTTAAATTTTTGTGCTTGATCTAAATATTTATTTAAAACCATATAGTGCCTTTCATAAGTATGTAAGCACACTCAAAACTTTCTCTAATCTATGAATCCTTGAGGTTGTGTCATATACAGTTCTTCTTGTGGTTCATTATTTAGAGAAACATTGTTCACATCTAGTTGATGTATTGGCTAGTTATATGAAATAGCAAAAGTAATCATAATTCTTATTGTGGTAGGCTTTATAATTTTAAGGCCTTAGTTAAGTTGACTTTGTCATTTTGTAATATTTCCATTATGAATATGACAAGCAATGACTACTCAATCAATACTAGTGTGCCTCCTGTTACTTTCATAGTTGAATTTTTATTCAATATCATTTTGGATGATATTTATTGGAAAATTGAAGAAAATTTGTTAAAATTGAAGTATGCATACTTATTTTCATAAAGTTAGTATTCTTCACTAGTTTCTTTGAACAACATTTTCAATGAATGTGATTTTCTTTTGCCCACCTTACAACATAAAGTTAGAGGAAGGTCTCTTTTTTTGGTGACTGCATTCCCATCAACAATGAGAGAAAAAGTCAAATATAACTAATATAATTAATTAAGGCCATTTGTCATAAACAAAAAAGTGTAGTGTCTTTCATGATGCTCTCCTTTATTTTCTAGCTAGTCTACTTATGGTACTAAGAGAAGAGCAATAGCTTAGTGTGTGAAAAGAAACCCTCCATATCTAACAATGTAGGAATTTGGTTATGTTTATAGTATTATATATCAATGACATTTTGATTATTCGAAATGACATGCCACACTTGTAAACTATTAAAAATTTGTTAACCAAGCGTTTCTCCATGAAGGACTTAAGAGAAGTAGCTTATATTCTTGGCATTAAGATCTATAATGATAGATCGTGTAGACTGGCTGGACTAAGTTATACCATATACATAGATAAAGTGCTGAAGAGATTCAATATGGAAAAGTCAAAAAAAGGTTCTGGCCCATGACTCATGATGTATATCTCTTTAAAGAAATATTTCCTAAAACACTTAAGTATAGAAAGAAAATGAGTTGTAATTTTTATGCTTTGATAATTAGGTCGATCAGGTATGCCATGTTATGCTTACGAATTGATATCTTGCTCACCTTAAGCATTTACAGCAAATATCAATCTGATCTAGGTGAAAAATATTAGATTGCTATGAATAACATCCTTAAATACCTAAAAAGAATAAACGATATGTTTTTGGTTTATGAAGAAGATGATGAACTCTTTGTTTGAGGATATAGTGATTCTAGTTTACAAACAAATCGTAACAATTAAAAATCCCAATTAGGCTTTATGTTACATTTAAATGGTAGTGTAGTTAGTTGGAAGAGTTCCAAGTAGAGTACTATTGTTAATTCTACTACCAAATCTAACTACATTGCCTTGGTTGTGGTAGCTAAGGAGACAACTTAGATTAAAAAGTTGATAACTGAGTTAGAGTGGTAACTAGTATAACTAATCTAATATGCTATATTACGATAATAATAGGGCTATAACATAGGTTAAGGAACCACAGTTTCATAAAAAATCCAAACACATTCTTAGATAATTCAACTTGGTATAAGAAATCATTCAATGGGGAGATATACAAATTAAGATAGTTAACATAGATAACAACTTACCTAATCCACTGATGATGCCTCTATTGTAGTAGAAGTATGATAGACATGTAACTATAAATTGCATTAGGCATATGTTTGATTGTCTATAGTAGAAGTGAAAGATTATTAAGGTAGGTGTTTATAATGTGTAAGACCCGCCGTCACGAGTACCCCTACTGTAGCTAGATACTGTTTTTTTATTTAATAAACTAGAAATTGGGTACTCGCGACCGGAATCCTACGAAAAAGAACCTGCTACTAAATTACATTGTATGCGGAAGCTGAACTGAAACTAAAATATATACAATGGGCCCAAACTGGCCATTACATACATATACAACTGTTCTTATATTGTTCTTTTCATCTGAATACATGAAAACATTTACAAGACCCAACAGGTCCTAAACTGAAATAAAATACATGCTGAAAACTATGTGTGGGGTCCTCTCTCGCAAGCCTCGATCCACCCACTTCTCGCCAGCAGCAAACTGACCTGAAAAGGAAGGAAGAAGGAAAGGGATGAGTGATAAAGATCACCCAGTAAGCATTCCTTACTTCCCTCAACCCAAGCAAGCAACAAACACAGCAAACATACCTGGCCTCGGCCCTATTCATATATCTAGTCGCTTGCTGGCGTTGAAACTGATTAATCTGTTATCTGATTACTGAGCCGATTACTGGTTATCGTTATTAATTAGTCATGCCATGATGTGGATGTCATGTCATGCTGAACTGGAACTGAGACTGTCTAATGATGCATGCATCTGAATCTATATCTGAATGTACCTGAAGGTACCTACTGTGCTGATCAGGCTGATGAACACAGAGATTCGACATCCTGGCCATGTGGGCTGAACATTCTAGCTATTGGCTAGAAAGCTAAAATTGAAATGCTACTGAGTAGTCTGACTGGTGTCAGAAAGTTGGGTCCCATAGATGTCCCTCGAGTTCACCTAAAACTGTAACCTATACATTAGGTTCTGAGTGCTGGAATCTACTAAATTCGGATCCCTAGATCCTCTTTCAGGCTATATGCTATGCTATGGTATGCTCATGCATCATTATTATATGATTGAGCTTTGATCTGATGCTGATTAGCCTGTAAATTAAGTTTCCTATGCTTAATTATCCATTTTTATGCATTCTGGGAAGTTTCTGCACTTTTCTAGAAAATTTGACGGACGCACGAGCGTGTGGGCCAAGCACACGGGCGTGCAGGAGACACACACGGCCGTGCATGGCAAGGGCACATGGGCGTGTGCCCAGGCACACGGGACCATGCACCAGCCGTGCAGCTGGTCGTGCTCTCCTCGGGAAAAACTGGCTATTTCTACTGAGAACCAGACACACGGGCGTGTGTCTGTACTCATGGCTGTGTGCACCTCATGCACACGGGCGTGTGTCTGGATCTGTAACACGAGCACTCACTTGGACAAAGCAGGAAACCCATCCAAACACATACATTTCTTATCTAAACTGAAATTAAACTCAGACATGCATTCAAGGCACTTCAATATACACATATCATGTATCAATTTCATCATCCATCAATTTCTATTGAATCCACCATGGAAATCTACCATTTCTCTCACTAACACGCACACAAGCAAAACAAGCATGCATTTTGGGTGGGAATCAACATACATTCAACCATTCATCATCATAAGAGCATACCAACATCACACAATATGTTGGAAATGGAAACACACGTTTCCAACATCATCAAACAAGCTGGGAAAGCAAAGAGAGAGTAAGAAACACTTACCTCTCGCCATGGCTGTTGGAAGACTTCTCTCAAGCTAATTTCTGGTCTCTCTAACTGGATTGAGAGCTGCTGGAAGCTGAAAATCTGTGCTAGGGCTGGGAGCTGCTGAAAACAAAGAAACTTAGCTGAAAATGGGAACCAGGTGAGAAATGAAAACTAAATCTCCTGTCTCTCTCTCTTCTAAGCCACCTGCACAGGCGTGCAGGGCGCAATGCACAGGAGTGCACCAGGGGAAAATGAACATAATTCATTTTTCGCGCTTCGCATGATTGAAACCTCCCTAAAGGAATCATACGAAGGCCTCTCAGCTCTGGAAAACTTACTAACTCACACCTGAACTCTTCTAGACTCCCAATCTATCTCTGAATCTCATTTCTAACCCCATAACTCTACCCCTAAAGGCTTTTCTAAAACTGGGATGTTACATAATGGTGGTTTTTGCCTTGTCAAGCCCAATTGATCAACTTTGCCACTTTTGTTTGGTTTCCCTAAATGAAACCAAAAGAATGCATACACATAAGTTTTTAAACCTATAAGAGCTTTTGAAAATAGAGTCACCACAAAGGTTTACCCTAGGAAAAATGCATCAGTAAAGAAAGGTAACTTTTGTAGATCTCTAGCAAAAGACCCAACCATCTGTAGTTGCCTAATGAGTTCAGTAAGTTGGGTACAACATGAAAAGGTATTGGCACCCATGTTAGTCAACCTGAAGGTAAGCCTCTACTCAAAAGGCTTATTTAAATGTGTTTTGCAAGTTTGATTATTTTCCCATTTACTAATTCATTCTATGTAATTTATGTGAAGTCAAACCTCCATTGAAAAGTTAAACATCCATGAAACAATTAAATCATACACCATTTAAACACTAAACAAGCTTAGGAAAATTAAAATTAATATTACAAGCCATTCTCAAATTCTTATAAAAAAATACTAAATAATAAAATAAAAGATCATGCACCCTTAATTCTAAGTAGAATATTTATCACATTCACCCTTAGTCTAATGTAAAGTTATCCATGTCCACCCTTAGTGTAAGCACTTAAAAAGATAATGAAATTCACCTTTAATCTAAACAATAAATTGTAACTTATGTCACTTGCAAGGGAGAACAAAGGCTAGTATGAGAAATAAAAGAAATTAATCAATAATTCAAGTAATAAGGAATACAAGTTAACCCATAAATTGAGGTTGTTTGGATAACATCTATGGGTCAAGCACATCCCTTGCTATTTATTTTTTGCTATGTCTATAGATTTTTTCATAGAAGATGTGAGAAAACAATGATGAAAAAAGCATTCTCCACACAACCATTTTCACCCATTTGGATGCATGAAATTAACAACATATAATGTTTACAGATTATCAAGGTAATATTACTATTTCAATGAACAAAACATGACTTAAAGAACCAGTTAATTCACCATCAATTGTTTAATGCTAATGTATGGATAAATTTGCACATTGAAGCATAAACACCTTTAGGTAAATTGAGCATGAGATTTAGAAAATACATAAAATGTAATCATACCATTCATACATCTAATCAATAAACATATCATCATAAAAAAGAGGATAGAATCGTCATGATTCCTTTACATGCATCAAGAACATGTAACAAATTATTGAGGATTCATATGACAAGTCTTATTGAAAGGATTCAAATAATTACCTGGTGAATCATGTAGGTACATAAATGAAATGAAATAAAGAATATAAATAGCCCTTTATGATTGATTGATGTTGACAAGTGAATGATCATAGAGATGACCATCTGCATACTATGTCTTTCATGTCCTTAGGTCATAATAAGAAGAAACAATAAACAAATGATAAATTATGTAGCATCCTAGATTCTGAAAGCCTTTTCGGTTAGAGTTTCGGGGTTAGAAATGAGATTCAGTGAGAAATTGGGAGTCTAACAGAGTTTAGGGGTGAGTTGGTAAGTTTTCAGAGTTGTGTGACCTTCGTACGAATCCTTTCGGAAGGATCCGATCGTACGAATGCACGAAAAATGAATTAAGTTCATTTTCCCTTGTGCATGCCCGTGCATCATTGATGCACGACCGTGCGTGGCATAGTATATAAGTAGGAGCCGTGAGACTTAGTTTCTTTTCTCACCCAAATTTCACTTGAACCAATTCTCTCTTCATTTCAGCAGCTCCTCCTATTCCTAGAGAAGAAATCCAGCAGCCGGTTCCCCTAATCCGGTTAGAGAGCATAGAGATTAGTCTGGAAAGCTTGTTTCCAGAAGCATGGCAAGAGGTAAGGGTTCTCTTACCTTTTCCTTGCGTTTCCCAGCTTGCTTGTGAGTTTTAATGCCATGGATGAATTCTTTGCATGTTGATGAATGTTGGAAATGTTTATATGGCTTTGCATGTTGATTTGGTTGATGGATTCCCACCCTTGAAGCATGCATGTGTGTGTGTATGGCTTTAGTGAGAGAAAGAAGAAGTTTCCATGGTAGAATTCATGTGGCTTGATGCATGTGAGAAGTGAGGCTTGAATTGTGTTGTTTGTGATGCTGGGAATGTGCTATTGAAGTGTTATTGCAATTGAATATGAATTGGTATGCGTTTAAGGCAAGTTTCTAGGCGGTGCTTTGTTGAAGAACTAGACGCACGACCGTGCGCCAGAATGGCACGACCGTGAGTCTTTGTTTTTCCAGATGCACGCCCGTGTGCACGGCCAGAAAATACCCATGCACGCCCGTGTGTTCGCATATGCACGCCCGTGCATGCACTTTCAGTGAGAAATTCCAGAAAATTCCAGTAGCGTGCACGATCAGGCGCACGACCAGAGCACGGCCCCATGCGTCCTGGCTCACGCCCGTGCACTTTGATGCATGCCCGTCCATCAGTAGATTTTCAAAAAAATGATTAATTATTGATTTATTAAGCATGAGAATTCAGATAAATGGTTAAATTGCTTCAGATAAGCATCAGATGAGCCTGTATTCAGATAATAAACTGCATGTGCATATCATGACATGACATGTAGTTTCAGAGAGGATCAGAGGATCTGAATTTAGCAGTATTCAGTATTCAGAGCCCGATGTACGGGTGAGAGCATTAGGTGGAACACGAGGGGGCATCCGTGGGATTCAGCCTTTTGACACCAGTCAGGACGTTCAACAGTATTTCAGATTCAGTTTTTGACACCAGTCAGACTATTCAGTAGCATTCAGATATTACCATCTGACATCAGTCAGATTGGGCAGCAGTATTCAGATTCAACTTTCTAGCCAGTAGCTAGACTGTTCAGTCCACATGGCCAGGATGCCGAATCCTTGTGTCCACCAGTCTGATCAGCACAGTAGGTACCTTCGAGTACATTCAGATAGAGGTATTCAGATACATGCATCCATGAGATATTTCAGTAGCATGACATGACATACACATCATGACATGAATAATAATGACATCGGTACATAATGAGAATGAGATTCAAATAATAGCTTTCAGATACCAGCAAGCGCATAGATGTATGATTAGGGCCGAGACCCAGGTATGTTTAATTATTGTGATTGTTGTGCTTGCTTGGGTTTTGAGGGAAGTAAGGAGCGCTTACTGGGTGATCTTTATCACTCATCCCCCTCCTTCTTTCATCCTTTCAGGTGTTCGTGCTGGTCCCGAAGAGCGGTTGGATCGAGGCTGGCGGAGAGGGCACGCGCACACAACTCGATCGTAGTTGTACAGTTTTCAGTTTTGGACCTGTGTGGTCATATGTATCTTTTGTATGTTTCCAGATGTACAGAAACAATATGTGTATATATGTATAGGCCACTGGGCCCATTGTACAGAACAGTATATATTTCAATGATGTATATTCAGTATAGCTTCCGCATGTGCAGAATTGTATAGTTCCAGGAAGTTTATTTAATTTCGTAGGATTCCCGTCACGGGTACCTGGATTTTCAGATAATTAATAAAAAGCTCCCTACAGTTATTCAGCAGAGGGGTACTCGTGGCGTCGGGTCCTACAAATTATGCATATACAATACACCAAAGATAATAATCATGGTAAAAGCAATCATTCATTATTGTATTAAAAAGACGAAAAAGAATAATATAAGAGTAAATAACAAGGCATCGGTTCCATGTTATCAGCAAAGATAAATCCATAATATATGTTAATGTAATATAAAGTAAATGGGCATGTGATAATATAACCAACCCATAAGTGAATAACTAACATTAACAAGAGGATAATCATTAAGATAACCATTCATGCATCATACTATATACATTATAGAATTGTTTGAAATATAAAAAAATAGAAAAAATATAACCAAAGCATATACTCAAGATATTAGTTAGAGCGATAAGATCCATGCTTGCAACCGAATACTACAAGCAATCAATTAACACCATAAAGGGTATTTAAAATAGCAAAGAACTACTAGAAT
This sequence comes from Anacardium occidentale, assembly GCA_026122585.1. Taxonomy (NCBI): domain Eukaryota; kingdom Viridiplantae; phylum Streptophyta; class Magnoliopsida; order Sapindales; family Anacardiaceae; genus Anacardium; species Anacardium occidentale. The sequence goes on from JAJEJH010000426.1 coordinate 54,963, forward strand.
AAAAAAAAAAAAAGTAGCAAAATATGGAATAATATGATAGAAGTAGAGAAAGAGTGGAAACAAAAAGTAATCAAACCACCTATATAAAGAGACCGATGTTAACGTGTAGATAGTAGTAGGAATAGCCATCTATACGTTTAGTCAGGCATGTACTCAGGTGAAATACATATACTAAATGAATAAAGAGGAAATAGTGCAAGTCAAAATGCCTAAAAAAAAGATGAATAAAAAAGAGAAGAAAGGAGAGGGGTGAACCCCTCAAAGCATACCTACATGAATCTTTCTAGGTCTCCTTTGGTGGCCAACTTTGGGTAAGCTTTTTCTTCTAATGTGCTTCAGATGAGCTTTGGAAAAGATAGAGAATGAGAAGGTTTGGGGAATGGGTATGTTTATTTTAGTGAAGCTTGGTTTTTTCTATGAGAGTGAAAGTAAATGTGTTTTTTAGCTAAAAGGTATGTATATGTGACCAAAAGATGAAAACACAAAAACCCTTTTCATAAGTAATAGACTTGTTTTTATAGGTTGTCTGTAACATCCATCTGTGGGTCAATAGGTTATGCCAGTTATTTTTATCCATTGATGATTAACCACGTGTTGGCGTACTTACAACTACCCTATCCAATTGTCTAACTAAAAATAAGCCTAACAAACTAGGTTGGTGTGATAAGCTTATAGTTGATGGTAGTTTTAATCGGTAATGGATTTAAGAAGTCCATCCCTCAATCGTATTTGATTTTTTTGTCCTTAATCGAACCTTAGATGATTGACTTAAAGGTTTGTTAAAAAAATATTACATAAGTGACCTATTATCAGGGTTTAAACTTGTTAGGTTAAAATAAGATGTCTACAATGCCTTATAGTCATAAATTTGTCATTGTTTTGTTATGTACTTACTTGATATTATTATAATTTGCAAATACTTTAAGATTATTAATAAAAACAAGTATTTTAGTTGTCTAATTATTTTAATACATTGATACATTAAAGTCTATTGATTGTATCTTGGACCTATATATAGGTGCATGATTTAGTAATCATATTTACTGGATAAACGTAATGATGAAGATTCCATATAAATGATACAACTTGTGTTTATGAATAAATTCTCATGACTTGATAAGTGCATATGGTCTTTTGATTTAAGATTTATTATACGATCTTATACTAGTAGCGATGTCATTGGCCATCATTAAACGTACAATCATAACTAAGGAGCTATAAAAGTACGTGATTAGCTATATCATGATTAATATGAAAGTTATGGTAGATCAATATAGGATTTGTTAATTCCAATTCAAAACCGATAAGACTATAACCACAATTAGTTCAATTGGTGTCGTATCCAATTTTTAGTTTGAATATATATGTATACGAGAGGATTTTGAGATAAACATGTATCTATATCTTAATCTCATGAGACATAAAGACAAAACAATTATATTTATATTAATTGTTAAGTTGATCAAACTAAAAGTTATTTGTTGACACTCAAATAATCAAGTCGTCATGATGCTTTACTAGAGGTCACTTATGATCTAGTCTAGATTCAACTCAAATTTAGATACTGTTGAGTTAGTAAATGGATTACAGATCATGTATTATAGGAGTTGATTTTGCTTTAAGGCAGATGACTATAATAAATGGCATAATACATGATCATGTGTTTGTCAACACATGACCATATATCTTAAGGGTTGAATAAGTCAAAGTGTTGGGATAAGATTTGAATTTAATTCAAATTTGAAGTTTTGCTAATGCATGACCATGTATGCCTTGCACTGTTGTGCATATGGTTGGTCCAAAAATTTGAAATGACATAAGCATTGTCTAGATTCTATATAACATGTTGATTTGTGTGTTATCCATACATTGATACACAATCATGTGTTATTTACACACATATGTGCATGTAAGCTATATAATCATTCTTTTTTATAACATACGATCATGTGACTATCTCTATAATAAGGGAAATATGACAAATTTTAGGGTCTTTGACATTTTCTTCTAAAATTCATAATCGTATGTTTGTGTATTCATCTTTACATGCTTGTGTAAATACATAAACACATTGTGTTCCATAAGACAATAACACCCTCACTGAGCATATAACCTTTTCCTACTTCTATAGACTTTTAAGTGTGGTCATTCTTTTAAAGAGGACATGTTTTTTTTTTACCATGTGAGAATTTAGAAGGAGCCATTACTGTTGGTATAGGTTTTTGGAACATCTTATGTTTGAAAAGATAACATGTTTTTATGTATTTTGCATGAAATATGAAAGGAATTAACCTTTGGGGAATGTTAATTTCATTGGTTAGATGCCTCTCCAATGATCAAGCATTCTTTTACATCACATTCTTTAGTCTACCTAAAAAGAATTTCTTTATTTGTTAAAGTTGTGTGAGAATTAGCTAACTTAGAAAAACCCTTCACAAATTTATTATAATATCTTTATAGTTTAAGGAAACTACGAGCCTCCTGAACTATTTAAGGTTTTTGCCAACTTAATACAACCTTTGTCTTACTCGGATTCACTGATATACCATATACTATAACTACAAGTCCTAGAAAAGCAACTTTGTCCAACCAAAACAAACATTTGAAGAACTTAGCATAAAATTGCCTTTTTTTTAATCTTTGTAAGACAAATCTTAAATGCTTCTCATGCTTTTTCTTTTCTTTTCGAAACTAGAATATTGTTAATGAACACTATTATAAACTTATCTAGAAAATCTTAGAAAACATTGTTCATCAAATCCATGAAAATTATTAGAGTATTTTGCAATCGAAAGGGCATCATTACAAACTTTTAGTGTTTATATCTTATCGTAAAAGTAGTTTTGGGTATATTTTTCTTTGCTACTCTTACTTGATAATATTTAAATCTCAAGTCTATCTTTGAAAATACATAGGCCTTTTTCAACTAATCAAATATTTCATTTATCTTTGGTAAAAAATATTTACTTTTAATGATCACTTTCTTCAACCCCCTACACATCTTTAGTCAATCATCCTTTTTATTTTTTTATTTTTTTAATAAATAAGAAGAGAGCTCCTTAGGGAGAATGATTGGGTCTTATAAGTCTATTGTCAAGAAGCTTTTAAAGCTGCTTCTTTAAATCCTAAAGTTTAGATAGTGTCATCCTTTAATGTGCCTTTGAAATTGATGTTATACCTAGTATTAACTCAATACTAAACTTTACCTTTCTTTTATATGCTAGTCTGTGTAACTCGCCTAGAAAGACATCTTTAAATTTGTAAACGATTAGTATCCCATCTATTTTAGGTCTTAGATTATCATTATTGTTAAATACATGAACTAAACAGCTAATACATCCTTCACTCACTATCTTTTGGCTTTGACATAAGAGATCATTATACTTTGTACCTTTTATTTACCAAACTCAAATTGATTTCTATTCTCCAAACCGAATTGGATTTTCTTCTTTTGAAAATCTATCTTAGCTCAATTTCTTCCAAGGAAATCCATTTATAAGATCATGTCGAAGTTTGACATATGAAACATGATCAAGGCTATTAGTATCTTATCAATGTAACCATGTTGTAAGAAAGGCATCTATATAGTGGAATTTTTAAAACTCATACATAATCTAGGAAACACCAAAGCAAAATTAGTATTCTTATGATGCATATAAGAATGAAACTAGAAAAACAACTAGAGCGTGTTTTTAGTTTCGTACCTGTATTAGTTAGCTCCTTCATCTTTAAGCAGCAAAAGATATCACTATTTCAATCCTTAAGAATAGGTCACAACAGTGTCTACAAGGAGTAATGATCCTAAAGGCAGCCTGAGAGCATGTAGTTTAAATAGGCATAATCATGTGTTTATTTTTTTGTGAAATTGTAAAGTGTTTAAGTTAAAAATATGTCACCTATTTATAAAAAATATGAAACATTGACTTTGCATGCAAAATTCATATGGTTGTGCTCTAGTACGATCTGACCGTAATCAAAAGGCTGGAATCTCACAGATGCTCCTTTGAGTTCACCTAAAACTCTAACTCAGATATTGGGTTTTGAATGCTAAACTAAATGCTTTCGGATCCCTTGATCCCCTTTCATGTTGATGCCTTGGCATGTCATGCTATGTAATGCTTATGCTGCATTATTTTATCTCATTTTAGCCTTATGTAATGTTTTATAGCTATTAAAAATGTTTTTCATGCTTTATACTTTAATTTATATCATTTTTGAAAAATTGGCTTGAACACGAGCTTGTGGGCTAAGGCACACGGGCGTGCAAGACAAACACACGGGCGTGCATGGCAAAAGCACACAGGCGTGTATGGAGACACACGGGGCCGTGTGTTGGCTGTGCAACCAACTGCATAAGCTTTTGGAGTTCTGCCACTTATCATTGAGAAAGCAAGCACATGGTCGTGTCTCTTAGGCACACGAGTGTGTCTCCTACATAACCAGTTATGCACACTTCATGCACAAGGGCATGTCCCTATAAAAGCAAAGGCACACAGGCGTGCACCTACGGGTACACGGACATATGTCCTTATTTGCAAAGGTAACACCTGCTTGGAACTTACAAGAATCCATACCAAAGCTCAATCAATCTGAAGTTAATCACAAACGTATATTTCTAGCACTTCAATAAACACATAACATGCTTCAATTTCATCCATAACATGCCACATCAAAATCCACCATTAAAACCATCATTTCTCTCACATATTCATACACATACATACACAAGCATGGTTCTTGGGTGGAAATCATCATCTCAAGCAATTTCGTTTCATCATATCAACACATAATCATTTCATATAACTTAGAAGCATGCTAGAAATGCAACCAAACATTATCAAGCATCAAACACAAGCTGGAAAACTCAAGGAAGAGGAAAAGGGGTACTTACCTCTTGCCATGGCTACTGAAATCACTTTCTATCTAATTTCTTTCTTCTCTAGCTGGATTGGGACCTACTGGATGCTGAATCTCAACTCTAGGATTGGGAATCTCTGAAAACAAAGGAAACTTAGCTAAAAATAAGATAAAACTGGGTTAGAAAACACTATAAACTCACTATCTCTTTCTTCCATCAAACCTGCATGAAAGAAACCTCCCAAGGAGAATCATGCGTAAGCCACACTAGCTCTGAAAACTTACTATCTCACCTCTAAACTCTTCTAACTCCCAATCTATTGTTATTTCTCTATTTCTCACATCTAACCCCCAAATTTTATCCTAAATGGCATTGCTAATCCTAGGATGCTAAAACTGTCCACTAACATAATCTATGCATATGTTTCTAACACATGCACCCATGTGTCAACAAGTCTTTCAAAGTTCAAAGCATATTAGGTTTTATCAAATCGATTTGATAAGCACTACAAAATTTTTACACTTGTCAAGACATACACGACCATGTGCATGATGACATATGACCTTATGTCAAGTTAAAATCCTAATTTTGACTTTCAACCTTATCTATTTAGGTTTGGCAAATCAACGACGACAACATATGTTTAACCCTTCATCAAGATCAATCAATCTTATGTTACTAGAACTCATTCAATTTCTATTGTATGTGATCTATAAGAACCCTACTATATCGATAGTGTCTAGATTCAAGTCACATCTAGACAAATACTATGAATAGTCTTTAGTAAGATAACATGGTCACCCAGTTAGTAAAATATTAGCAAACAACTCTAAGATTGAACAATTTAATGGTTAACCCACTATTCGAACCTTTCATTAGGTTATATCTCTCAATGATGAGATATAGATATATGTCCATCTGAGTTTGTCCTCATTTGAAATGTTGTATGTTCAGATCATATATGTTGGATTGAGCTACAACTTGATCCTACTATGATTATAGGTTCAATGGTTATGAATATTTACTAAAGAGCTTATTAAAGACATCGATCTCATTCTCAAGAATAACAAATTCTTTATTGATTGACTATAACCTTCTTACTGATCTAGATATAGCCAATCACTCACCTTTGTTGTAGCCCTAATTACAGAGCATGTTTGATGATGTCAAACTATATCAATTTTAGTATAAGATAGTTTGAAAACCTTAAGTCAAAGGATCACATATAGCCACTAAGTTAAGAGGATACTTCTATAGACACTAAAGACATCATCTATATGAAATTATCTTTGTTGGGTCTATCTAGTAAACATATTCACCAAGTCATGCACTTATATGCTACACCAAGTTGTAAATAACAATTTCAATATATGCAAACTATTGTCACCTATCAGTGGAGTCATTTAATACTGTGATAATCCCATCATCATTACTCATGTCCTAAATCATAGCAATGTTGAGATTATAGATATTTTTCTAAAATAGCCACCAATGAATTTATAAGAAAAACATGATCAGTTAACTGATTCTTTTGTCTTAATTCTACCATTCTAAAGAGATAGCTAGGTCACTGTAGTTGATCTACCAAAAGAGAATCGAACAGATGAGCATGAAACTAAGCAGATGCTCCTTAATGTTCAAAAAGTGTTCAAAGCTGTCTTCTAAACTAGTCTGCTTTAAGCCTTATAAAATATCTCACAGATGTTAATAATGATGCCTTTATGACCAAACCATGAGTGCAATTTGGAAATTGTGGCCTCATTAAACTTCAATTCACCTTTGCGGTGATTAATTAGAAATCTCTAAAAAAAAAGAAAACAAAAAAGCCTATATACAGCCTAAGAGTCATCTTCTAACCTAAACCCTAAATCTAAACAATAAGATTAAATCCTAAATTGTTGGGAAACAAGTATTTTCGACAACATTCTAAGTTTTCAACAATACCATTCACAAATTCACAAAGCCGACATCATTCAAATACACCAAAATATTGAAACTTTTCAAACGTTTCATAAATGAAAATACACAATCTATTGAAACTTAATGAAAACCAAAATTATTACAAACCTAGAATGCCATTTTGCTATTGATTGGCATTGGAAATAGAAATTTTTGTCTTCTAAATTGTGAGAAGTGGTTGAGTATTTGGTGTCGAAAATGTTTAGTACAGAGAAAATGACATCTCCATCACCTCTACCCTTTTTTATAAAAAAGAATACTTTTGGCAAATATCTATTAATCGGTTAAAATTGTATTAATTAGGTTAAAAAAATATAAATAGTTAAAAATAGTTATTTTAATTAATAGCTCTTTTTTAATATATAAATAAATGTGTGGAAATGCTCTTATTTTCGTTTTTAAAATGTATGCCTTTATTCCCGAAGCAAAATTATAGTAAAAGACCAATGTGTGGAAATTCTACTCATTACATTACATTTGGAACAGGAGACTTTATTACTTTTTTTTTGTACTCAGCATCTTAAAGAATAAAATTAAGTTATCATCCTAAAAAATTTGCATTCATTTAGCTTCGGATAGATTTCTATTCCTCTTAAAACTCTCGTCATAATTTTCTTAATATGTTGAGTATCTAAAATTTGCCACATAATAATGTAATATAACCCCAAAATCATAACAAAGTTCTAACATTAAGTTTACTATTACATTATTGGAGGTTAACATTCACCGTTTACAACAGGAAAACAAATAATAAAGCGATTGCTTCTTATAATAATAAAAACAAAAATGATAGGGTTAATGAAGCAGTGCTGCTCTAATAAAAAGGCCAAACGAATGTACCCCCTCCTGTTGGATGGGACCTATTAAGCTCAAAAACAATTAAATTTTTATTTATTTATTGAAATTAATAAATAATTTTAATTTTTGTGATTTTAATCATATATTTTAATATAAGTGTATTTAAGGTATAATTACATTTTCTCTAGTTTTTTTTATAAATTATAATTTTTGTCTCATATATTTTTAAAGTATATAATTGTCTTAACAATTTGTAATATAATATTTATACCATAATTTTTTGTATTTTAAGAGTATAATTATTAATTTCAAAATATATATTAAAATTTGAAAATTTTAAAAACATCTCCAAACATTTTCAAATTTCAAAAATCCCCTAAAAATTAAATTAACACCACCAAAATTTTTTAAAATTATAGTTTACTTTCAAACATACAATTGGACATCATGAATGCCACTATTTATTTATAAAGTAAATATTTTTATTATTACAAAATTTATTAACAAATTTAATAGATAGATGTAAATTTGATTTTTTTTTTTTTTCAAACTTAATGAATGAAAATTTATCATTTTATCTATCCTTGGGTGGAAAGTAGTCTTGAGGCCTAATAAAAAAAAATTCACAAAGGACGAAGGATTTAAAAGAAAAAGCAGTGAGAATGAAAATGATGAATATTGCATGAAAAATTTTAAGTTTTTAATATTTCATCCAAAGGAACAACTTTTGGATTATGGTATTTTTTCTGTTTGAAGTGTTTTATCTTCCAACTCTTGCATCAAACCACACAAATTAAAAATAAAAATAAAATATATAATGAACAATAATAATAAGAAAACAAAATAATGAAAGAAAAGTAGATGAAAGACAAAGAGATATTTATATAAAGTTGTAAAAGCTGAGGGGCCTTCCCCTGCCTCTCTCTTCTTATTCTCTATTATTAAAGCCTTGGGTGGAAGTAGACGTTTCCTCGTTTATTATCAGCTGTCCCACTTTCCATTGCAGTTTTTTTTTTTTTTTTCTTTTTAACGCTTTTTTATTTCACATCTCCATTTTCTTTTCTATTTAATTATTTTATAAATGGTTCCTTATCAAACGCGCCTGCATCAAATCATTTGAAAATGAAGCTCAAGTCACTGGAAATTTCTAGTTTTCTATCCATCATCGATCCCAGGTACCTATCCACAAAATGTACAGTGTGAAAATTAATTTCTCTTTGCATAGAAATTCAATTTGTTATCCTGAGAAGTCAATTATTTTCTTCTATACTATCAAATAAATAATAATTGTACCCTTTAGCACTGCAGCTTTCTCTATCTCTTCTTATATTATCATTTTCATTTTGAAAGAATGGCCGAAATCGATGCTGACAGGAGTAACAGCAGCAACCCACAAGTCTAAAAGGATCTCTTCCAATATGAAAGATGGACAGTTTAGACAGATACATGCTTTCAGATGTCTCGCCTCCTTGTGTGCTTTAACAATAATTAGACTCTTATGTACGGTACTCTTTCTTTCTGCCTCTCTCTGCAACTTCCTTTTACACCTTCCTTACCAGTTCTCTTTTCTTTTGATTATCTATACATGTCAGTAAGATCCCAACTTATCATCTTTAATGGATTTGTTGTCGTTCTTCCTTTCTCTTCAGGTTTAACTATGATATTAAGCATCCAAATGAGCTCCTAATAACTGCTACTAATAATTAATCGTGAGTTTCTAAAAGTGAATGTCTGAGTCTGACACATATTTAGTTTTTTCAGTTTCCGTATGATTAAAGCAAAGATTTGGCTGTCGAATCAATGGCAACGTACTTTCACGGTAACTCAGAAATCCAAGCTCCTGATGGGATCCAAACCCTCTATCTTATGAACCCAAACTACGTACCTTACTCTGACACAACAATCCTCTTCAACCCCGCCGGTAACGCGCTAAGCCCCTCAGTAGTATCCCTCGCGCCGCCATCTAGCAACCATCACCTTCCTCTTGTCGGCGTACCACTTCCTTCGCCATCCCCCCTCATCACTCATACCAATTCTGAGGATATCAACAATCGTTCATCTTTTCAAGGCGTCTTCTCTGGTGTCCAACAAGATTTGTGGACTTCGATCGAACAGAATTCGGCGCCTAACCACCCACAGATTGTCACTTTAGCCGCTCCAGGCGATGATAGTCAGGTGGACTTGAGGCGGCCCCTGGCTTCGTCCTGCAGGCAAGGGTTGTCACTAAGCCTCTCTTCACAGCAAGGAGTTCATAATAGGCCAACAAATGCTGAAGTTGATATGCAAGGTCGAGGACAAGTTGGTTTAATGAGGGCATCTGAGAATTCTCCTTCTTCCGTTTCCGTTGTTTCAAATGGAATTTCAATTACGCCAAGTGTTGTTTTGGGATCTAAGTACTTGAAGCCTGCTCAGGAGCTTCTTGATGAAGTTGTTAATGTTGGGAATATGTTATTTGACTCGACGCAAGTGAGCAAAGAAAAGATGAAGTTACATAAAGAAACGACGGATTTGACCGGAGAAGGGTCAAACGGTGACGAAAGTAGTAGTGCTAAGATTGCAGCCGAGTTGACAATGGCACAAAGACAAGAGCTTCAAATAAAGAAGGGAAAACTTGTTACCATGCTCGATGAGGTACTTAGATTTAACCTATTGGTCAATTCATAACATCATTAATGGTTAATTCTGTTAAATCGTATGTTTCTTTGAGGAAAGGGATTTACAATAGGAATTGGGTTTCGGTCAAAGGATTTGGGTTTGCATTCGATCTGCATAATTAGCAACTTCCTAATTACCTTGAATTGTTCAGATCGACTATTTATTTTAAATGTGAAAAATATGAAACTGTATATGGTGCCTTCTAAATTAGAAGTGACGTCTTTTATGTTGCTTGTAATTCAAGTTAGGTGCCAAATCAATTGGATCCATAAGCCAAATTATTCGAAACCTGTAGTGATATTGGTTTCTGTTGCCTGACCAATCTGTTTTTAATTGATGTATATGTATACATGATATATAATATTTTAAGATAAAGCAGGATTTCTTATATTCGCAATACATCTTCATCCAAAATACAAACTTAAAACAGTCGCACTCTCTATAAGAGAACTATCTTTGATTTACAAATGCACGTTATCTAACTTTAATCTAATTTTGCATCCTTCAAGGTTGAGCAAAGATACAGGCAGTACAACCTTCAAATGCAATTAGTGGTGTCGTCATTCGAGCAGATGGCAGGTTTTGGTTCAGCAAAATCCTATACGTCTCTGGCTTTGCGGACAATCTCAAAGCAATTTCGGTGTCTTAAGGATGCAATTTCTGGACAAATCACAACCACGAGCAAGAAATTAGGTGAAGAAGATTTCTTAGGAGGAAAACTTACGAGTTCCAGACTCAAATATGTTGATCATCAGCTTCGCCAACAGCGAGCTTTTCAACAGTTGGGAATGATGCAGCATAATGCTTGGAGATCTCAGAGAGGATTGCCTGAGCGAGCCGTTTCAGTTCTTCGTGCTTGGCTCTTCGAACACTTCCTTCATCCGTAAGCTTTATTCTTTTTAGTTCTACTCCATAATTTGCTTTCTTTGATATGTATATTATAATTTGCAATATTCCCTTTTTTTTTTTTTTTTTTGTGGCTGTGCTAAAGGTATCCTAAGGATTCAGATAAACTCATTCTCGCCAAACAAACAGGGCTTACCAGGAGCCAGGTGCGTGCATGCAGTAATATACGTAATGTTTTTTAGTTCGGGCTCATTTTTCGTTTTTCTCACTCTGTGGAACATATGGGAATATATGAAATATGAAAATAATATAGGTGTCTAATTGGTTTATCAATGCTCGAGTTCGCCTCTGGAAGCCAATGGTGGAAGAAATGTACTTGGAAGAAATGAAGGAACAACAACAAAATGGTTTTGAGGAGAATGCGAGCAGACCCAACAAGCAGAAGGAACAGTTTAAACTGGAGCAAGAAAAAGCAGTTCATGATAAAACAGAAAAATCATCCAATCAAAACGCTTCTCCTACTAAACTTTCAAACTCAACAATGTCGACGTCCCCCGTGGGAGGAACTCTTCTCCCACAAACTGGATTCAATCTTATTGGATCTTCTGACCTTGAAGGGGTTGTTAAAAGAAATGCAAAGAAAACAAGAAGCAGTGCTCATGACATGTATAACTCAATCGAGATGGAAATAAAAGGTGACACAAGCAGGGAGATTAGTGGGAATAATAAGTTTGGTGGTGAAAGGCTGAACAAGGATGGGTACGCGTTACTAACAAACACCAATCATGGAGGTGGATTTGGAACTTATACAATGGAAGAGATGGAAAGTTTTAATCCAGATCGTCAAATGGCTCCAATATTTCATGCAAATGGTTTTTCACTCACGCTTGGCCTTCCACATGCTGAAAAACATTCTCTATCAGGAAACCAACAAAATTTACTCTCCCGCCAGAATATTCAGCTGGGAAGAGGGCTTGAATTAGGAATAAGCGACCCTGACAATTTCTGTGGCATTAACTCCCCGCAACCTTCTGATTCTAGTGCCGGTTTCGAAAACATTGATATTCAAAGCAGAAAGAGGTTTGCCGTCCAATTGTTGCCAGATTTTTTGACCTAAACGTTTCCATGCAGAGAGCATCAACTTTCAACACTTTTTTATAGCAAATCTCTCCTTTATGTCGTTTAATCCAGCAGGGTAACTACATTTAAGTTAAATGACGACTGAAGTATAGGCCAAGACAAATAAAGATTTGGAAGATTAGCCTTCCCAAGTTGTTAATCTTAGGCTGCAGGCTAGCAGGAATGTAGGAAGATGCTTTGAGAGTAAAGAAAGACACACAGTAGTTTAGGTTTACAATTACTGAAGTATTTCGTATATATAATTTAGTTGCAAGTTTCATTTTAAGTTGGGTATTGTATATCCTAATGACATTGTGAAATAGATTGCTTGAAGCATTCTAGGAATATAATAACCTAGCAAGTACATATATTACTTAATAGAAATAATGTACGTTTGATGTTATATGTGTAACTGGTTATTTATATTGAACTGATTGTTTATGTGCACTTACATGCTAACAGTATTAGGGCAGCTGAGTGAGAAAGATTTCTTTGACATACAGGTATCGGAAAACCGTTCCAGAAAATTGTTGTATCGAAAGTAATTTTAGTTAGAAAGACTTAATTTACCTCAATTTAAGAATGAAATAACGATGCAAGAAAATTGATACAAGAAAATCTTGGAGAACTTAGATTTCTGCTTTAAGAGTTTCCTAAGGTGTTTATTACAATACTTTTAACTTTTAATGACAGCATTTATCCAAACGTCACTAAGAACCTCATAAGAATTTTATATACTTATATTTATATTGATATATATTGAATTTTTTTGTATAACACTCATTTTTAGTGGTCTATTTTTAAATGTCGATGTTAGTTAATTAAAATGCCAACGTAAAGGAAATTAGCTATAGTTTTTTAAACACCAGTAAAAGATATTAAAAAATGCTACTAATGTTTTATATTTTACTCGCAACCATTTTCTCCTCTGTTGCTCTAACATTTTCATCATCTTAACCTGCCCAAATTGCAAACATCTAGTGGCCGACCCAGTTGCTGCATCAAAAGTTCTCGTTATTGTCATCTCCTTGTCTTGCCAGCGTCGAAAGACAAAAGCTTGTTACTTTTGTCATTTCACCAGAATCAGGTTAGGCTTATTTTAGATTGAACTTAAATAGTTTTGATTGATTAAATCCAGCTGATGGGAGGGCTGGTTTGTTTGATTATTGAAGTGTTTAGATTAAAAGTTTCCTGTTGGATTTGAATCAGTTTCGTCCACGAAGAAAGCTGCATGTGACTGTGCTAGCACAGTTTCTCTGTTGTAATACATGTTAAGGGTTTTAAAAGTTCAAAATTTTGTCTGCTTACAAATGTTTCTTGACTCGGATAGCAAGTCACATTGTAAGAAGTCTGTATATATAATTTGTTTGAGAGTTATGAAGAGCATTTAATTAATTATCTTTTTTCTGTAGTACAATGCTTTTGCTGCATGACTCTAATATCTCAGAAAAAAGATGGTGTTAGCACTCTTGAATAAAAATTTTCTAGATTTCAATACAAATTAAATAGCCAAAAATTATACCAGTGTAAAGTGGTGGTCCAAAATGTTACAACTTAGAGCAGTCTGAAGATTACTAGGCATACTTTGCACAAATTAATTGGAATTCCAGAAAAATACTTAAGAAAGAATTTCAGATTTAACAAATGAAGAGTTTAGACTCATGCTTCATTGCTCCACAGACCTAAGTCATCTTAAGTTGCAAGGGCATGGTAGAAGGTAGAAAACATATGCAGTTGAAACCCCATTCCTTTTTCATTGCAAAATACAATTTCCAAGCCAATACAAAACAGAACTAAGATAAAAATATTACTCATCTAATTTATTACAGCATGTAGATGCACAAGGTAAGATAGAATTAACTGCAACTTTCATCAATGAAAGTTTTAATGCGTATTCAGATAATTAAGGACATACGAGCATCTGCAGTCTGATATAATTGCTTTGGACGATTAACTGCTTCCATCTCAGCCTCGCTTACATCGTTCTTCTTTGCCTGCAAATAACCATAAATATCCCCGATCAGATTAGCTATCTGTAAGAGATGGGGCATATCTCAGCCTCACTTAATTTCCTGATCAAGCAGAAAAAAAGAAAATCTGTAAAAAAAAGGGTAAAAATTTTCGTCAAATGTACCAGGCCAATTTAAAGTAAGAATTAACTTTTCTTTTGCTGCAGGGTGGGTTAGAACCATTCAAGCATAGAGATAGAAATGCCTCTGCAGCAATAAAGAATGCAAAGAAGCAGAAATGCAGTTCTATTTACATGTAAAATTTCCCATTGTTATAAAACAAGAAATTACCTCATACAATTGTTTCCATCCAAATGTCACATTATTCTCCTCAATCCACTTGACTACAACATTGAAGCTCTTCTGACCAAAATATTTACTGTACAACTGCATCCAAAGCACATCCGTAGCTGAAAAGATCTCTTCCCTAAAAAATTTCACATCTTATAAGCCCTTCACCAAAACTCAAATCCAATAGTTTACATCACAGATTTCATTAGTAATCCATCTTACAACTGTACTATCCTCCATATGCCTCAACTGGCCCATTGTACAATGAGGCAAAATGCGCTTGAGCAGAAATGTAAATCAGTTTCATCAACATCCCCAAGATATCTTTCATTATCTATAGCAATCTTAACACAAAGATATTCCAATGATGGAGCTTTCCTGAAGGGCCTTATTCTACCACTTTTCTTCTCAAACATGTTTCCAGAAATCTCCAGTTAACCCTAATTTAAACAACAAAGAATCATATCTCTGAAATTATTAAGCACATATCAATAAATTAAACTGCAGATTAACCAGAATAAACAGAGCTAAATTATAATCAATCAAATAGTTGACCTTTTTATTTTAATTTAAAAATTAATCTCCAATAAAGTGGTGGTCCAAAATGTCTCTTTAAAACAGGAGGATAACTCAGACCAGTCCGAAGATTACTACAGGTATACTTTGCACATGTAAATTAGAATTCCAGAAAAATACTTACGAAAGAATTTCACGTTTAACAAATGAAAAATTTACACTCATGCTACATGGCATGTTATCTACCTTTTACTATGCCTTTCCAACTCATGCTACATGACTCCACACACCTAAGTCATCTTAAGTTGCAAGGGCATAGTAAAAGGTAGAAAACATGTTCAGTGGAAACCCCATTCCTTTATCATGTACAATCTGTATAACTAATTAATTATTTGATTGAATCAGTTAAAAGTTACAAATGAATTGTAACTTCTTTTTTGACTGATACAATTGACGAATGAACTTCTCCTACAGCACAGTAAGATCTTTAGAAGTAACATTTAAAAAGCTTTAAGAGATGTTAACTCTTAAAAAGATAAAAAATTGAAAATCACCAGACCTTGATCCCAGCTTGACAACTGCTTGTCCACAGTTTTAGATCAAACTTTCAACGAAGATTATCTCATCTGCACAACTTTGATAACAATCACATTAACTGTCAGATCCGCACTATAGTCACCTAAATGCAACTTCCAAACAGTATTTTACAAATGATGATACAGACATTAGCATTATCAAAAAGACAATCCAATTCCGACCCCATAAAGTATTTACAACTAATGGCCCATTTACCTCTTACCCATATTGAAAACAATATTCTTCTATTACAACAGCAATAATTAAGCATACTTATCAAACTTCGTCTTCAGTTTCTTAACCTTCACCACTTTCCTGCAAGGATATATTGATGGAAGAAAATTTGCTTAATATATTGCAACTTTGCAACTAATGTACATTAAATAATAAAGATTAAAACAAGCTTTTATATGACATTAGAAAGAAAATGCTTTGCAGGTACATCTCTTTTGATATAATTTGCCATGGCTCTGTCAAACTCTGCTCGTTTCTCAGTTGCAATATCATAATATTTGTAAAAAATTACGTGATACATCATAATATTTTCTTTTGAAGGTGCATATGTTTCATGAAAACATCCAAAAATAACAAATATAAGAAAACTTCACAAGCAGTGACGCTTTCATGATTCCATGCATGTCCACAGCTAAAAATATACATCCTTAGCATTTATCTTGAAAGGCACAACCGTGATGAGATATTGCATAAAGTATCCTTATTTATGTTGACAAAATTTGGAAAGCATTGCCTACAATAGAGATAGAAGAAAGCCAATGTAGATTCTTGAGACGAAACTAGAGAACTAGCAATGGAGACAATAATTTAAATAGTTGATAAATTACTAAAATCATTATGATAATATACAGTTGATAACCGATCCACCTTTTTAGGGAAAAATAATGACATGATAGGAGATTATATAAGAAATTTAGAATCTTTCAGGATATTTATAATATTTTCTAAAATCAAAATGTGACAATTTAAATTTTTTATTTTTTTTTAATAAAGACATGTTCTATGATATAATACATACTATACGACACAGAAAAAACAGATTTTCCATGCATATACGATACATAATTTGAGTATTATATGCATGACTTGTCTTATAACGAAGATCCAAAGTTTAGATTTTTATATTACACATATGCTAATATGACCATTTTAGCTTTTATATATTGAAACTAAGTCTTTTTCCTGATTTGATACGATCTTAGTATAATCAAATATCGGACATGATCTACAAGTCCCATATCACTTTCTTATGTGTAAATTTTGCACATAGGTAATTAGGTGGGCAAATGGCCAAAGTTTCCAACTTGCTTGTTAGGCACAGAAAACTGTGAAATCAAAGCTGCAACCAATGTTCATGTCATCACTTAAAAATCAAGCCTATAATTTAAACAAGAAAATTTAGTTGGAAAAAGGAGTACCTTAAAATTCAGTAGGAAAAAGGAGTTAAAAAATATAACCAACAATTCCTAGGACATCTTATTTAAGGTTATATTACTTCACTAATTGTTTTGATAAAAGATTTAAATATCTCAACAAATCAATCTTGAATGGGTCCTGCAATCCATAATCTAATAGTCACTATTCACAATAAAAGAATCCATCCAAGGCATATGATTAGTTTGGTCAATAATTCCAATTAGATTTAAACAAAAGTTTATAGGTTAGTAGTTTATGGATTTAAAGAATCCATAAGGAGTACGCTCTATTTCTTTCAGATTCGTGATCTTAAGCAACTTGAAGTGAAAATTATGTTAATACTTTGCAAAATAAGCAAGATATTACCACCAGCATTTTTTACAACAATGGTGCACTTGGTTGTTCATTTGGCAGTAAAAGCTAGACTCGTTGGGCCATTGCAATACCAATAGATATATCCAATCGAAAGGTAATTAACACAAAAAAAGAAACGTTTTAATCTACTAATGCAAAAAATCTAAGTTATCATTCTTCAAGCCACTATACACTTTTAAATCAAACGTCCGTAATAAAGAGCATCCAATGGATTTGATAGCTGAAGTGTACCTTTGTACAACTGTTTGACATTGTGCTCTTGATACTTAGATGATGGCTAATTAAAAGAGTAAAAAAAATGTCTGTAATGAAACAATGTCAAAATCAGTCCTATTCTCAGATGTTGGACAACCATATGGCAATATCCAAGGTTTCATAATGGATGAAAAAATGTAGGTACAAGCATAATGTTATGTTTTTTTTAACTGCTGATTCGAATATAGTTCAAAGTTATAAAGAGTAAGTATCAAATGATGAACATATTCATATACATGCAACAAAATTTGATTAATCAATCCTATTCTCAGATGTTGGACAACCATATGGCAATATCCAAGGTTTCATAATGGATGAAAAAATGTAAGTACAAGCATAACGTTATGTTCTTTTTGACTGGTGATTCGAATATAGTTCAAAGTTATAAAGAGTAAGTATCGAAATATGTGACTCAGTTTCTGCACTATCCCTCAGTCCCTATTCCTCGCCAATTCTCACACCCCCTATTCCTCGCCAATTCTCACACCGCAAAAAAAACTTGTAACTCTCACACCAAAAAACCCTAGTACCTCTTTATTTTGATGCGTGTTCCACCTCCTTGCCAATTAAAATCATAATTTCCAAGTAATTTTTATTAATTATCTTTGAATTTTTACATCTATTTTCTTAATTTTGTGGTTTTAAGAGTTTCTATGTTGTATTTTTGTTGTCCTATTTTTGTTTGATTACTGAGAACTTGCAAGAAAATTTGGGAATTGGTTGCGGATTTAAGACTTTGAATGTTGTATTGTTATTGTCTTTTTTTTTGTTTGATTACCGAGAACTTACAAGAAAATATTGATATTGATTGCGGTTTCAAGACTTTCTATGTTGTAATTTTATTGTCTTATTTTTGTTTAATTATAAATAACTTGCAAGAAAATATTGGAATAGTTTGCCATCATTTGCTACCAATGACCAAAAGGTTTTTGTCATCATCAACTACCGATGGCTGACTGTGTTCTCACACAAGAAGAGGTCAATCTTTGGTTAAGAATTAGAATTTATTTTTGGTCATTTTGTTTGGTGAATTGTTGAAATCCAACTGACTGGAGGGCTAGTTTCAGTGTATTATTGAAGTGTTTTACAAAAAATAAAAATTGCAAATGCTAGTTAAAAAATGACAAAGTTGAGATTAAGTTAGAGTTTTGTGGGATGACTGAAGATTGAAAACAAAATTCTTTATCAATTATGCAAAGAAAGAGAAAAAGTAATGGCTTAATCACATATTAGCCTTAGAACTAAAGACTCTGCTCCATTCAAACAAAATTCAAACACCAAAACTATGCAGCAAAAAATTATTCCAACAATGTCTTCACATCTCATTGTTGATGATGTCCCTTATTATTTGTATTAGGATAAGCCCTTTAATCTAGATTGTGTCTTTGTTTGGATTTGGACTGCAAACTTTTATTAAACAACGACAAACTATACGCTCTAATTTTGAAGTTCGTTTATATATATATATATACACACTCCTTTTTTTATGTTTTATAGACAAACATATCTGCCAAAATTGAAGCAATATATGTAATTTTTTATTCAAATTCGATTATTTATCCAATTCAGTCAAATTTTGTATTCATTTTAATCCAATGTAATCTTTATTTGATTTGAGAAAACAGTTTAAAAATCACTAAATTTCTTTGTTTGATTATATCTACAACAAGATGACAAATAAAAGTTGGATGCAACTTAATGATAAACTTGATCCTGCATACATTGAAGGTGTTCTTAGATTCATAATGGTTGCAACAGATCATATAGACTCACTGGGTAGAGTTCGATATCCATGCAATCAATGCAACAATTTTTACTTTAAGAATCTTCGATTTGTGCAACAAGATCTGCTTAGGCATGAGATTGTTGAGAGTTACACTTAGTGGATACATCATGACAAGTCTTTTAAATCGAATAATCTTGATCATGGAGTTGATTCATATGATAATAATGCCATGCATGATAAGCAATACTATAATAATGTTCCTATAATGCTAGAAGACTTGCAACGAGGAACTGTTTTGGAATCACAATAGGGGAAAGGTCAAGCAATCCGGTTCCACCTAAAGGAGGTGATAAATTTTTTAGGTTGTGGAATGATTCTCAAAAATAGCTATAACCTGGTTGTAACAAATACTCAAAATTGTCGTTTATTGTGAAGATGATGCATAATAAGATAATAACTAATTGTAGCATTAAATCATTCAATATGAATTTGGAGTTGTTCAAAGATGCTCTTCCTAACAATGAGACACTTCAAAATCTTATTATGAGGTTAAAAAGTTGATGCATGAACTTGGTCTTGGTTATGAGAAGATAGATGCATGTCTGAATAATTGCACTTTATTTTGGAAGGAGAAGAAAAACTATGACCATTGTTTGAATCTTGATTGTGAGGCACTTAGGTGGAAATTTGGTGTTGGTAAATATAATAAGATTCCTCAAAGAGTGGCTCGATATTTTCCTATTAAACCTAGACTTTAGAGGTTATTCATGTCAAAAGAAATTGCAAAAGATATAAGGTGGCATAAAGAAAAGCATGTTGATGATGATGTAATTAGGTATCCAACTGATGCTATGGAATGGAAAGAGTTTGATAAAAAGTATAGTAGGTTTGCCAAGGATTCTCAAATATCAGATTAGGTCTTGCAAGTGAAGGTTTTAACCCATTTGGCAATATGACTACTATATATAGTATTTGGCCAATTATTTTAGTTGTTTATAACCTTCCACCATGGAAATGTATGAAAAAACCCTTTTTTATTTTAACAATGCTCATACCAGGTAAAGAATCTCTTGGTAATGATATTGATGTCTATTTGCAGCCTTTAATTGAAGAATTAAATGAGTTTTGGGAAAATGGTGTTGAGACTTATGACGCATATGCTGGTGAGACATTTCATCTACATGCTGCTTTATTATCAACTATTAATGATTTTCCAACATATGGAATGTTGTCAGGATGGGTCACTAAAGGAAAATTGGCTTGCCCAGTTTGTAATAAAGACACATGTTCACTCACTTTGAAAAATGGGGCAAAACAGTGTTACATGAACCATCGTCAATATTTGGAAAAAAATCATGTATGGCAACAAAGTAAAAAATTTGATGGTAAGATAGAGAATCGATCAAAACCGAGAGAATTTTCTGATGATGATATCTTAAGACAATTGTCTCAGCTTTCAAAAACTGTTAAATTTTGGAAGCCATCAAATAAAAAAAAGCAAAAACGTACTGAAAGTGAGTTAAATTGTGCAAAAAGGAGTATATTCTTTGAGTTGCCTTATTAGTAAACATTGAAGTTGCGACATAATCTAGATGTAACGCATATAGGGAAAAATATCTCTAAGAATATTTTAGGGACATTAATGTGCAGTGAAGGTAAAATGAAAGACAATGTGAAGGCTCGATTAGATTTGGAAGTGTTGGGAATAAAAAAAGAGCCATATTTACAGAGGGATGGTGATTAAATTTTTATACCACCTGCATGTTACACATTAACTCTTCCAAAGAAGAGGAGGTTATGTGAATGGTTGAAAGATATTAAGTTGCCTGATGGGTGTTCTTCTAACTTATATTGGTGTGTCAACATAACTGAAGGTAAAATATATGGGATGAAAAGTCATGACCATCATATCTTTCTGCAATGTTTATTTCCAATTATGGCTCAAGGTTTCTTACGAAAGGATGTCTATTCTACTTTATCAGAGTTAAGTTACTTTTTCAAACAATTGTGTTCAAAATTTTTAGAGAGAAGTGTGGTAAAAAAAATATAAAAAGATATAATCATTATATTATGTAAGTTGGAGATGATATATCCACCATTTTTTTTGTAATCATGGTTCATCTAGCGATTCACCTTTCTCGTGAATTGAATTGGGAGGCCCTGTTCAATATCGATAGATGTACCTTATTAAAATGTGAGTTTAGTTGCTTTTAAATTATACTTAATCACTATTACCAACCATGAGATCTTATACTTATATTTGTGATACATTTTCATAAATAGATTTTTACGCACACTTAAGGAGTTCGTTCATAATAAAGCACGTCTTGAGGGTTCTATAGCTGAAGCATATATAGCCAAAGATTGCCTTAATTTTTGTTCAATATGCCTTTAAGGTGTTGAAACGAGATTTAATAGACTAGAGAGAAATTATGATAGAGGCCAAGATGGTATTGGTGGCTTTGATGTCTTTAAACAAAATGCAAGGCCAGTAGGAGCTACTAAAACTTAGATAGTCGTCTATCTCACCTAGTTGTTTAATATATACCATTTCATCATTTCTTATACCTAATAAGTATTACCAACCATGAGATCTTATACTTACATTTTAAAAAAAAATGTAAAAATTTTGAGTTCCGGAAAATCCTTCCCCCTTTTTTTTTTCCTCTCCCCTTCTCTTTTTACAATTTTCTCTTTTCTAGCTAACGTTATTCTAGATCTTTCTTTTTCTGCTTCTGTGCTTTTTAAATCAATAAAATTACAAAGCTACCCTTACACCTAGTTGTTATCTTATCCTCTAGATTTCTACCAATAACAATGACCAGTATACCCAATTGCTAAATTACATAAACACCTCTAATCAATTTAGTAACATATTTTTACATATTACAACCCCTATTTTGGCAAAATTTCACTTTACCTTATTATTTTTTCACCCTATTTCAAAATGATCTTATGTTTTTGTATCAATGTCAATTTCATACTTCTATAAAAAATTTGGGGTATTACATTCCCCCTCTCAAGCTATTTTCTTTTGGTTGTAACATGTTCTAAACATTGTTATCAAGCACAATTACTTTTTACCTTATGCAAGATAATTAATAAATTAAATTCATGTTTCTTTTCTCTCTTTATGTATAAATATGTATGTGATGTTTGTCAAAACATAATTCATATATTTTGATACATTTTTAATTTGTTGCACTTAATTGTATGCATAATTTCTCTTTCATGGCACTTGGCAGAAAAAGAAAAGCATCTCATGTGTCCAAGGTTATGCCTTCTACCACACCTAATACAATTCAAGAATAAATAATGTCGATTGGTCCAATCTCAACACATAATAGTTTGTTAATCCATTATCTTTTAAAATGGTTGCTTCTCATCCAATTCATTTCACTTCATCTCATCATGCTCAAAATAATAGTGCAAATACTCAATTAAGTGATGGCAATCTACCTACCGAATCAATTGATTTGACATCTTCTGGTTTGTATAATGCTAGAAGTAATTAATGCAAAAAAATATAAGAAGAACAATTTTTGTAATTATGGTTTAATTATTTTAAAATATTTCTATGTTAATAAATTTTTTTCCTAGATTCTACTGTTAAGAAGAAGAAAGGACGTGGACTTGCTAGAGGTCTTGAAGTGAACAAGTGGATTAAAGAAGAGAGCAAAATTGATGGAGTCCTTATCAAAAAGAGGACATACTTGCCTGTCGGACCTGTAGAAAGGATATTTAAGGTGGAATTAGGTGTCATAACTCGAATGTTAACTCCTCTTTGTGTATTTTACTGGAAAGAAATGAAGGAAGTGGACAAGTTGCCAATTTTAACAAGACTTGAGGTAATTTAGTTTTGATATTTGTAATACTCTTTCTTAGTTATTAATTGAAATGAAAATGAATTATGAACCTATCATTAGCACTCTTTCTTAGTTATTAATTGCAATGTTAATAGATTTTAAATTTATAATTTATTGTAGAGTGAGTTTAATGTGTACTTGTCAGATCCACATGCTAAAGAGGTCATTGATGCAACAATGGGAAAACAATTTAAGCAATATAAACACCGATGCTACAAGCATTATAAAAAGTATTCAACTCCTGAGGAAGCACGTCAACACCCACCACAAGATGTAAAGGAAGTTGATTGGGTTCCTTTGTGAGCATTTTGAGAGTAAAAAATTTAAGGTAAATTTCTTTTAAGTCAAAAGGAGTTCGATTTTATATTTGTATATGTTGGACTAAATATGAAATTGGCATTTATTTGAAGGATCAAAGTGCAACAAATGTAGTTAATAGAAGTAAATTGAGTGTTACAAATAGGGTTGGCTTAAAATCTTATGCTCAACATTTATTTGAAATGGTATTAGTTTATTTCTTAAAATTTTAAATTACCTTATTTAATTTTATTTTAGAATTTATCACTTTTATTTATATTCTTTTACCAGTACAAAAGAATTCAGAGTTAACTCTTGAGGAATCTGTTGAATTAAAATTGTATCATGATATACATTATAAAAATGACGGCACTTGGGTACATGAAAAAGCTAAAGTGAGTTATGTAAGAATATTTACTTTATCTTATTACTTATTTCTACGTTTTTTATATATACTGTGGGGTGGGTGAGGTCATGATTGTGGCCATGAAAGACAAGTTTGAAGTAAAAGTTTGACTAAAAAATATATCACATGTACATATCATTGTAACAATATACATATATCACAATTTGTTGTGTTTGTGTATATGTGAATGCATATATGTATTATGGAGGCATATCATATGTTTATTAAATGAGAAATTACTCAGTATTTAGATTTAATAATTTAGAAAGATGCAATTAGATAAATCTCAAAGTTTATTTGAAGAAAAAAAATAAGATATGATGCGAAAATTATCACTGAGATATAATTTGATTTAAGGTATTATTCCCTTGTTTTGTGTATATATATTTTTTAATTTATTTGTGACTTTAAAATGTAGGAAAAAATGGTTGAACTTTACGTGAAGTCAAAAGAAGAAGGTGTAGAGATGGATAGAAAACAAATTTTTTAAAATGTTTTGAAGCCAAAATGTGGCTATTCTCGTGGGCTAAGATATGGGGCAAAGCCAAATAATATAAAATCCTCAATAGCTTATTCATATCAAAGGAGAATTCAGTCTGAAAAGCAAGCTCGTGAGGAACTTCAAGAAAAGATAAATGTACAAAAAAAATAAAATTTGTAAGCAATAAACAAAGATTACTGATTAAGAAGCTAAGATTGAGGCACTTGTATCATCACAAAACAAGCTTCAATCTCAAATTGATGTAGTAGTTGTTGCACTTACACACCGTAATAGTGAGGGGCATAATTAATGGTAATTAATTATTTTCGACAACCATATTTTGATAACAAATTTTAATTTTAATTTTATTATGTCAAGATATTAACTTATGCAATCTTTTTTTTTTTTTTTTTTGTATGTAGGTATAATTTCGTTTCAAAATATTTTGCCCATTGCTATTAATGATTGAGAATATTACATTATTGAAATAACTTTAATTAGACTTGTTTATTCAACTATGCAATGACTTTTATTCTATACACTGTCAAATATAATACTCTATTATATTTTTAATTGAATTTTTTACAAAATTTTAATTATATCTATTGATTAGTAAATAATATATATATTTTGACGAATTATTTTATGTTGTGACAAATTAAATATTAGTTTAACTAATTTTTAACAAAATTTATAGATCATCTTAAATTCATTATAACAAATAATTTTAGTTATATTAGTTTTTAAAATGAGGTTAAGATGACAAAATAGATTCCTCATTGTATGCATATATTTTTAATGAAGAATAATTCGTCACAATTTCATTTTTATTATATCTATTATGATGAAATGCAATTATTATGAAAAATAAATTTTGTCAAAATATTGATTTTGTTATAATATATTTAGTCACACTAACAATGAAAACATGACAAAATTATTTTGTCACTAGATATATATACTTCTTCAGACAAATAATTTGTTAGAATCATTTTTTTAAGAATATAAAATTCATTTATTATAACAAAAAACATTAAAGCTATTACAACAATTTTTTTGTCATAATACATGTAAAATTGATGTGACAAAATCATTTTGTCATAATATATATAAATTATTATCGTTTCGTCATTATACATCCATATGTCTTTTGACAAATAATTTGTTAGGATATAATATTTTTTAAAATATAAAAATTAATATATTATGATGAAAATGTACTCATTACAATAAATACATTAATGCTATTATGACAAAAGTTTTGTCACAACGCATTTAAAAAAAATGTGAAAAAATCAATTTGTCATAATATATATAAATTATTGTGACAAAATTACATTTTGTCACAAGAAACTTATAAGGACCAGTTTTAGATATGACTTATATTTCTAAAACACTATATAGGATGACTCTAGTTGAGTTACAAGAGTTGAAAAAACAATTACAATATCTATTGGATAAGAAGTTTGTTAGGCTAAATTGTTCACCTTGGGATGCTCTAATTTTGTTTGTTAAAGAGAAATATAGATCAATGCAGATATATATAAACTACTAAAAGTTAAATAAGGTGACTATTAAAAACAAATATCCATTGTCTAGGATTGAAGATTTGTTTGATCAACTGAAAGACGTAGTGATGTTTTTTAAGATTGATTTGAGGTCTAAGTATCACAGGTTCGATATGTTAACAAGGATATACCTAAAATTATTTTCAAAATAGGGTATAGCCATTATAAGTTTATAGTAACGTCGTTTAGTTTGACTAATGCTTCTATCATACTTATGGACTTGATGAATAGAGTAGCACAAAATTGTCTTGATAAATTTGTAGTGGTCTTCATTAATGATATTTTGATATACTCGAGGAATAGAGAAGAGTATAAAGAGTATTTAAAGATTGTGTTGTAGAGATTAAAGGATAGATAGTTATATGTCAAGTTTTTCAAGTGTGAGTTCTGGTTAGATAGTATGACATTTTTAGGCCATGTTGTATTAGTTGAAGGTATTAATGAAAATCCAAGTAAGGTTGTGTTGATGTTGAGATGGTAGAGGTTGAGGACAACTAAGGAGATGAGAAGTTTCCTTAGGTTAGCTAGTTATTATAAGAGGTTCATTGAAGAGTTTTTAAGTTTAGTGAGACCATTAACTATTTTAACTAGGAGAAATGTTCCATTTGTTTGGACTGAGAAATGCCAAACTAGATTCTAGGAGTTAAAGTAGAGACTAACAAGTGCTTCAATGTTAACATTACTTGAGATGAGAGTTAAGTCTAATATTTATATTGATATGTCTCATCAAGGATACGAGTAGTATTGATATAGGCTAGTAAGGTGATAACTTATGCCTCAAGACAGTTAAAGGATTATAAGTTAAGACACCCCACTCATGATTTAAAGTTAGTTATAATATCTTAAGATTAGAATGGTTTTTTTAGACCATGGATCAGGATTAATAAGAGATTTTATTGTGATAACCAGATTCTAGAGGAGTTAAAAGGGTAGAATAGTTTTTTTTAAGGCTTTATATGGCATGTGCTAATAGTATGATCGTGTGTGTCTTGAGTATAGAGCATGGTCGTGTGTCATTGAGTCTCTCTTGATTCATATAGCTATATAAAGCAGAGTTTCTCCTTCAATATGTATTTCAACCAGTTTACCCTGTTCTTTCATTCTTTCTCTTCAGCTAACCTTAACTAAATTAAAGATTAGGGAGAAACCAATTTCCAGTAGCCAATCTAGCCAGGATTCAGCCAAAGTTAGAGAGATAGAAGACTTTAGCACCTTTAGGTAAATGTTTTCTCACATTTTTCCTATTTCCATAACATGTATTTTCCTACATGAGTTTAATAAGTGATAGAACCATGTGTCTAGTTTCATAAGCATGATTTTGAGATAGATAATGATTAATTAAAAGAGATTCTATAGGTAAAAGCATGCTTAAAACATTTGTATTTGTATATGTGTGTTTTATTAATTAAGAAGCATATTTAGCAGAGATCAAGTGATATGAGATGATAAAGGTATGTGATTATAGCACGCATGCCCATGTGTGCGATGTATATACCCATATGGTCATATTTCTCTATAAGGTCATATTCGTATAATACATGCACAGTTGAGGCTAGTGTGCCAGTGTCTTCGAGCATGTGATTGTGTAAGTAAGGATTATCGTACAATGAAGTTCAATTCACAAACTTTAAAAAAAAAAAAAAAATTTATCAACAAAACCCAGGTGTTTTTTTTTTTTTTTTTTTGGCGTTTTCATTCTCTCAACTTTTTCACCAACCACAGGTAGAAAGTACAAACGAAAATAATAATAATAATAAATAAACAAGTAAATAACAAACATCACCACCGAATAAATTTCAAAATTAAGCAAAAGCATGCATAAAAACACACATACTAAATTTAGTTCACAAACTTTTATAAATTGATCAATTGCAATTTCTTAAAACCCACAACAAAACCCAGGAGATTTTTTTTAATTTCCATTCCCTCCACTTTCTCACCAACCAACCAAAGTAAAAATTTACAAATAAACAACAAACATTATCACCAAATGAAATCCAAAACTAAGAAAAGTGCATGACTAGAAACACACATACCATGTCAATTCACAAACTTCTCAAAAGAAATTAATAAATAAATCTCAGTAAACAAGAAAATCCAGGTGATTGTTTCACTTTCATTTTTTTTTTTTCAATTCCACTTCCTCAACTTTCTCACCAGCCAATCGCAAGTAAAAATGACTGAAACAGAAACAAATAAACAACAAACATCGCCAGAATTTTTCTCTTACTCCACTCCAACTCTCTTCCTCCTGACGTTAGCCCAAATTTCATATACCTGAAACAAAAACAAAGCAAATAATTCTAATTAAGAGAATGAACAAGCAAATAATAAGAGAAATAAACAAATCAAAACAATTCGTTTGATCTTTAGAAATTATTTCGAAGAAAAGAACTCCGTAAAGCCTCACAAAATGACACACAATATCACACTTTTCCCCCGTTTTCCGCCATATAAACACTAATAAACGAAAACACAGCAGAAGAAAAGAAATTACTGAGTCCCAGCTCATTCTCTTGGCTTCCACAGGACTTTGACTGTAATCTCAAAAAGTAGCCTTAAAATCCAAAGAAAAAAAACACAAATCTGCTAATTCTAGTCAGATTTTAAGTAGCTTCAGGTGGAAATCTGAATTTAATTTGTATTAGATTTAAATAGAAAAAAAATAAATATTATTATTTAGTATCAGATTAGAATCGAAATTCTAATTCTATTCTAATTACCATTTAAATCTTCTAATACTAACTTTTTCTATATAAATCTGATATTAATTTTTTTTATTCTAATCCAGTTTAAATCAGATTCAAATTAAAATCAAATTATATCTCACACTAAATTTTTGATGCTAAAAACAGGTTTTTTTTTTTTTTTTTTTTCATATGTCATCAGTGGGAGCACAGAAGTGTATTGTTCTAGTGCAACTCTCAGATATACAACACAATTCAGTATCTAGTCCACGTGTCACATCAGTTTGAGTCTCACTTTTAATTGTGACAATGGTCATGAAAATTCAAACCAGTGTAAGTGCAGGCCCAAATTCTAAAATGTGACCACAGAGTTATCTAGAGTGTGTGCTTACAAAATGTCTAAAGAATCCTAGGCTTTAGGATATTTTTATTGTGCAAATGAGTGTCTAGACTTTTCTTAGGACAACCATGTAATTTATTAGTTAGATCTTTTTTAAATTTGTGCCTATAAATACTTAAGTGTGTAGCACATTTGAAGCTAGTTGTAAAGTTGTAAAAAGCACAACAAATAACTAGTGAAATAACATATTTCCAGATTTTGTTTATTCTTGTGTGTGTTACTTTCCACTATGTACCTGGGATGAGGAGCGCTGGCTCAACTCGGGGTTTTTGCTAAATGCAGCACAAGAGCCTTAGGGAGCAATCAGCCTGTGTCACTGTGAAGCGGATGTTTGATCCTGGGCCGTGTAAAGCCTTGTTAAATGAAGCTCTACATTGGGCTCTTAAGCTTTATGATGTGGACCAGCAGGCTCAAGGCATTTGATTTGGCAGAGAAATTTAGAGAGATTGGACCTCCTGGTCGCGGTGGTCTGAGTGATTGTAATTATAATTTGGTAGTTTAAAAAAAAAAAAAAAACAGGAACCTAAATCTTAGGAGACTAAAATGTAGACGCTCCTAACGGTCTTTTGGCATAAAGTAATTATCTAACAGGTCCACTCTACAAAAGCAAGGTTGTTAACAAAGCAAGAAAGTGAATAGATGTGGCCAAGAGAGGCAAAGAGTCAACATAGAAAAACTTCAAATAATGGATCTCTTCTATTGTTGCCTGAGGGTTATGATTTTAGCTCCATGTTAGTTTTAATAACCTTTATGTTTTTTTTTTTTTTATATTGACACAATTAGCATTGAATAAAATTATAACAAAGGAAACTATTGATTTTCACAACTTTTAATTATTCATGCCAATAATTTAATACAACATTTTAGTTCTTTCCTTGTAACTCCATGATGAGTAATGGGCATACACACATTTTACAATCAATTTTCGAGCAAATTCAGATGAGATTTTACAATTTCACTTTTGATTTGTACAAATTCGGAATCATGCGGTTTTTATTTTGCAAGACTTTGCATGATTTCAAGTCAAAAAGATGCTAAGTGGATATGTCAGAGACTCAGAATTGCAACCAAGGTGAAGAAGCAAAAAGTGGACATGAAAGGAGCTAAGCAAGCCTCATGTCATGACACACAATACAAAATTTGTGTGTTGCGACATGATGCCACAACATAGGTGAAGGCAGCAATGCACAAGGAGTCCAAAAGCTAGATGCTGTGGCACCATGTCACAGCACCAAAATGCAAGTGCGAAGAAGCAGAATGATGCCAGGGCACGCTCAACAGAAGCAGGGCAGAAGCTCCATGCTGCAGCATGCCCAGTTCGCATTTGAGGCAGAAACCCCATGTCGTAGCATCATGCCACGACAAAGTGACTTTCAACAGAGTTTTGTTTTTTCAAAACTCTTTCTTAATTCTAAGCATGTTTATTAAATTATAACTCTGTGGAACGAGGGAAAGCTGTATTAGGAGAACTTTTGAAAGATTTTTCAAGTACTTTTAGGAGATTCTTAATTTTGTTTTGAAGACTCAATCGAAAGCCAATCGGATTGTAATTGCAAGACAAATTTCATCAAAATTCAATAAAAGCTTTAGTAATTTATCGGGTTCCATTCTTATTCTTTGTTATGTTTTATTTAAATCTGATTATTTATTTTCACTTAATAATGAACTAAATAATTTTTGCTAAGACTAGGATTAGCTAATTCATGAATGTGTAACGTTTGTTATTATGATTTATGAGAATGTTATTTTATGTGAGTTTGTGTTATGAACTTAATACTTATTGAAAACTTGACTAATTTTTAATAGGATTTATGTTATGTAATTGAGACTAAGAGATAATATTACATAAAAACAGTGAGAATACGAGTCGTGGATTAATCGAATGTAGAGATATATTTGATAATACATACAATAGTCATAAACACAATTGGTTTGTGCTGAAAACTAGTGGATTTCATAGAACTTAATGCATTTTCATCTAATTAAACTTGCATAAAGATATTTACGTTATTAGATTGTGAAATGAGATTGTTATTGCTTGAGAAAGAATATTGATCGATTTATGGAGTTTTGTTGTCACATAAATAACATTATATCTTTAATCATAAAAAATCTATCTGGAAGTGAATTAGTGAATCTGAAGTCTTAGCATCGTCTTGCATATTGTTATCTAATTACTTAGACAAAATTATTAATTGCTTGCTTTTGTTTTTATTTCAGTATTAGTTTTATTTTTTATCTTTATTCAATAGTTTAGATAAAATTAGAGTTAGTGTCATCTTGGTATTTGCTTACACAATCTCATAGATATAACAACCTTGAATGCTTTTTGTATTACTTTGAACTAGTAAACTTGCTAGGAAGTTAGGGTTTAAAACTTAACGCATCAAGTTTTTGGTGCCATTACTAGGGATTGTATCTTAGACAACATTGAGATTTACTACTTTTAATTTTACTTAAGACATTTTATTTATTATTATTTTAGTTTATTTTTCTTTTTGTTTCTATTTTACAACACTACTTGATCTTGTTTGCCTTGTAAATTTTCACCTAGTGCATGACATGTACTAAAAATCTGATGACTGAGTCTTTCGATCTTAAGATAGAATGAATATTACATCAGTTGACAAGACAAAGAAGAGCAACGGTAGACTATTAACGCATAACACCACTAGCCTTGGAGTAAGCTAATTGAGCCATAAACCAATGATTTTTGATTGACTATGGGACTCCTACAGTCAAAGGAATAACTTCATGCATAAGGCGACCAACGATACAAGCTAACAACTTTGAGATTAGATTGGGTATAATGTAGATGATTTAGATGTTAATTCAGTTTAATGGATTGCCTAATGATGACTTGAATCAGCATATTAGCAATTTTCTAGAGATTTGTGATACTTTCAAATATAATGAAGTTACAAACAAAGCTATTAGGCTAAGATTATTCCCTTTTTCACTAAACAACAAAGCAAAGAATTGATTAAATTCATTACTTGTTAGATCAATCACTACTTGGAATAAGATGGTACAACGACTAGCAAAATTTTTCCCTCTATCAAAGATGGAAAAACTACACAATGATATTACAACTTTCATGCAGTATGATATGCAGTTATTATATGAAGCATGAGAGAGATATAAAGAACTACTCCGAAAATGCCTACACAATAGCTTGCCCATATGGTTTCAAGTATAAACTTGTTATAATGGTTTAATGTCTGCTAATCGTACTTTGGTTGATATAGTTGTAAGAGGTAACTTTATAAGAAAGACACCAAAAGAAGCATTCAAGTTGTTACATGAGATGGCTTACAATAGTTACCAATGGAAAAATGTTAAACTACTAAGAAAAGTTGTGGGAGTACATGAAGTGGATCTTTCAATGCCTTGGCCACCCCTATAAAAGCTTTAAACAAGACAATTGATATAATGATGGTCATGTAAGTGAAGAGTATAGTTTGTGATTTATGTGGAAGAGGTTATGTGAGTATTGATTGCTAAGTGGGTAACCCATTCTTGTCTTCTGAAAGTCCTAATTATGTGAAAAATTTTTGCAAGCCTTCACAAAATAATCCATATTCAAGCACATATATCCTGGGTGGTAAAATCATCCAAATCTCTCATAAAGCAATTAGGATGTAGTCAAACAACCACCACCAGAATTTCAGCCTCAAGAAAAAAAGTCAAACTTGGAAAAGATGCTAACAAAGTTTATTAATAATATTAAAGTGAGATTTTGAAATCAAGAAATATCCATAAAAAATCTTGAGATGCAAATGAGACAATTGGTAAACATAGTTGTTGGGAGAACACAAGGCACACCACCAAGTGATACTAAGACAAACTCAAAGGAACATATGAATGCCATATCACTTAGGAGTGGAAAAGAATTAAAGAGACCTAAAGAGGAGAAGCCCAAAGAAGTCAAAGTAGATGAACTGGTGGAAAGAAAGGTAGAGCAAAAACCAATGGAGATCAAGCCTTCGTTTTGTCTTGCAAACAAAAATAGGCAACTAGAGAAACAATTTGTAAAATTTCTAGAGATACTCAAAAAGCTTTATATCAACATTCCTTTTGCAAATGCCTTGCTCCTGATGACTTGCTTTAAATACCAAGCTATGTAAAATTTTTAAAGGAAATCTTGTCTAACAAGAGGAAACTAGAGGAGCAGAAGACAATCAAGCTCATAGAGGAGTGTTTTGCCATTTTACAAAACAAATTTCCATAAAGCTAAAAGATCCAAGGAGTTTTTCTATCTCTTGTACTATAGGCTCAATTTTTTTTTCTAATGTTTTATATGATTTAGGTGTTAGTATTAACTTGATGTCTTTGTCTATTTTCAAGAAATTGGGACTTAGAGAACTACAACCCACCATAGTATCTCTATGGCTAGTAGATAAATCAATAAAGTATCCAAGAGGTATTGTGGAAGATGTATTAGTAAAGGTTGATGAATTTATATTTCTTGTGGATTTTCTTGTGTTGGACATGGAAGAAGATATTGAAATGCCTTAATTTTTGGAAGACTATTGTTGCCCACTGGAGGGGCACTCATTGATGTGGGAGAAGAGACTATAAAATTAAAAGTAGATAATGAGACTGTAACCTTCAAAGTGTATAAAGTCATAAATCCCTCTGGTGAAAAAGATACATGCCATAAAGTGGAAGTAAGTAAGGGAAGAATAGATTCTAAGGATGACAAAGCTCAAATTGATCAAGACAAACCTTAAAAATAACAAGGCCAACAACTTACCAAGAACAAATTTGATGGTGGCCAAAAAGGATTCTTTTCTAACTTCTAATGTCAACCTTTTCCTTAAAAGTTAAAAGCTCAAAGGACGGTTCCATTCATTGTCACCAAAGTCTATCCTAAAGGAGCTATAAAAGTGAATCATAAGGATAAAGGCCCATACATAGTCAAAAGGCATTGGTTGAATTATTATAAAGAAAGTGAATAGAGAAAAGGCAAAGTCTCCATCCCATTGAATGATTTGGCCTAAAAAGACCACTATCAAGCCAAGATAAAGACTATAAATAAGCGCTCATTGGGAGGTAACCCAAGTTGTATCATTTATGTTTTTTTGTTTTTAGTTTTCTTGTTTTTAAATTTTTATTTATTTTTTTGTCAAATTGATGTAATTTAACAATATTTTTTGAGGTTGTTTTGTTATTATCATTGGTTGTGGACAATTTTTCTTAGTTTTAAATCCCAATGAATGAGCAAGCAAAGACATCTTAAGAAAAATAAGGGAAGTAGTTCTAACTTTTTACTTTCCTTACTTGCTATTAAGACAATGTCAATGATTAGTTAAGGGTGAGAGAGAACAAAGTTAGGATCGAGTCAAGTGAAAATTTTTATTGTGTTCTCAATTGAAAGGTTGGATTTCTTTGTGTATTTTTTAAGCTTCAACTTGATAGGTCAACGATTACAAATAATTGACACAAATTTTCAGTGCAAAACGAGTTAATGTTGCCTTAGTCAAAAACATGGAGAGATGGATTATTACAAAATTAAGACTTTTGGGTACGAGATAAGAAAGACTGAAAACATTTCAAACTCAAGACGTGTAGTAATATGTTTCATGAGTACAAGTAATTCTGATTTTGGTTTGATTTGGCTAATGCGTTGTCTAAAGCAAGGATAGAAATTCCATTATGTTGACAAATGAGGTTCCAAGACCCATAAAAATAAAAATAAAATAAAATATTTTAATTAAATTTATGCATATTAGAAAAATGGTAACTACTCCAACATTCTAGAGGCATAGTAATTTAAGGGTTGATGTGTCTTTCGTAAGTGAGGCCCATGTCAAATTGCCTCAAGGAATATTAATATGATATGCGTTTTAAAGTCATTACTTGCTGAGTAATAGGGTGATGACACCATAAGTGTTAGCATTCACGTAAAAAGGTAAGTTGATGACTTAAGGATGAATGAATAAAGCCCTTGAAAAAATAATAGAAGAAAAGAAGAAAATATGGATGATGGGAATTTAGGGAGTCACTACAGTGTGAATGGAAAAACCAAGCAACAGATGATAAAAAGGCTAGAAAGAACTGATTTTAGGGTGACTTGGACTTATAAGTAATGCGTTAATCATATTGATGGTTGAATTATGGTGAATAGACGGTAAGAGTCAATAAAGTAGTTATGTGATATTTTCGAAACGGTTTTACATATAGTGATATTGGTAAGTGATGTACTGAATTTATTTGTTGATATTTATGAAATAGTCGTTAAGTCGAAGTTGATAAGTGTGTATTTTTGTTCAGTGTTACATCTATATATGGTTTATTTTATATGTGTTTTTATCTATTTTATTACTTGCTTTGGAAAGATGTTTATGGGTAGCATCGTTGGAAATCTTCACGAACTATAATTCGTCTACTAGAGCCGCTTAGGGGTTTAAAGGTTTGTTACATATACTAAATGCAATCGTGACAACCTACAAAAATGGTTTAGGTAGGTAGTTTTGTAAGTTCATATGTTATCTTAGTTAGTTGTCAATGTGTTTCTTCTCCTTTTAAAAATTAGTTGTAATCATTATTGGGGACTAACAATTTGCTAGTTAAGGGTTGTGATGAGTAATGGGCATACACAAATTTTATGATCAATTTTGGGCATATTGGGGTGAGATTTTACAATTTTGACTTTGATTTGTGCAAATTCAGGATCACGTAGTTTTTGTTTTTGTTTTGTAAAACTTTGCATGATTTCAAGTTGAAAAAATGCTAAGTGGATGTGCCCAAGAGTAAGAATTGCAACCAAGGTGAAAAACCAAAAAGTAGACACAAAAGGAGCTAAGCAAGCCTCATGCCATGACAAGGATGAAGCATGCAATATAGAATTTATATGCTGCGACATGATGCCGTAACACAGGAGAAGACAATAATGCATAAGGAGTCTAGAAGCTAGATGTTATGGCACCATGTCGCAGTGCCAAAATACAAGCGCAAAGAAGTACTTTGATGTCGTAGTGCACTCAACAAACGCAAGGCCAAAGGCCCACGTCGTGGCATGCCCAGTTCTTATTTAAGGCAGAAACTCCATGTCGCAGCATCATGCTGTGAACAGAGTTTTTTTTTTTTTTTTAAACTATTTCCTAACCCTAAGTATATATATTAAATTGTAACTTTATGGAGAGAGGGAAAGCCGTCTTAGGAGAACCTTTGAGAAATTTTTCAAGCACTTTTAGGAGGTTCTTAATTTTGTTTAAAGACTCAATCGAAAGCCAATCGGATTGTAACTACAAGATGAATTTCATCAAAATTCAACAAAAGCTTTAGCAATTTATCAGGTTCTATTCTGATTTTTTATTATGTTTTATTTGAATTTGATTGTTTTTTTTCGCTTAATGATGAACTAAATAATTTTTGCTAAGACTAGGGCTACCTAATTCATGAATATGTAGCGTTTTTAATTATGATTCATGAGAATGTTATTTTTTGTGAGTTTGTGTTTTGAACTTAATGCCTATTGAAAAATTGACCAATTTTTAATAGAATTTCTATTATATGATTGAGATTGAGAGGTGATATTACATAAAAGCAATGAGAATAGGAATCGTGAATTAATCGAATATAGAGATATATTTGATAATACATGCAATAGTCATAGGCACAATTAGTTTGTGCTGAAAGTTAGTGAATTCCATAGAACTTAATACATTTTCACCTAATTAAACCTACAGAGAGATATTTACGTTATTAGATTGTGAAATAAGATTGATATTGTTTGAAAAAAAATATTGATCGATTTAGGGAGTTTCGTTGTCACTTAAATAGCACTATATCTTTAGTCATAGAAAACCTACCTGGAAGTGAATTGGTGAACTCGAAGTCTTAGTATCGTCTTGCATATTGTCATTTAATTACTTAGGCAGAATTATTAATTACTTGCTTTTGTTTTTATTTCAGTATTAGTTTTATTTTCGATCTTTATTCGGTAGTTTAGATAAAATTAGACGTAGTGTCGTCTTGGTACTTGCTTATATAATCTTATAGACACGACAACTCCAAATACTTTCCATATTACTATGAACTAGTATATTTACTAAAAAGCTAAGGTTTAAAACTTAAGCATTACTCCACATCTAAAGTGACTCAAACGAGGGTGTATGTATATAGAGGGAGAGAGAATCAAAATATTTTTTTGTATCTAGTAAAAATTTGCCATCAACTTAACATTTATAGGATTAAAAATTGACATAATCATTTTAGGATTTTGATTTGGTACTTTTACAAGAAGATACCTTTAATTTATATTTACTATTATTATGGAATTAAATCCTAATTTTAATCAAATTTAAGTATTTTATATACAAATAAATAAGATTAATTTAAATACCCAACAAAATGAACAGAAGAGTTTCTATACTTGTTAGGTGCAAGGTTGAAATGCTTATAGTAGAAATGATCATGAGCACTAATATGAAAAATAGGGTTTAATGAGTCAACCATCCAATAATTTGGTGAAAGTAGATATTTTGAAAAGGCCAAATGAGTTATTACCACTTTAAGGTTTTCTAAATGACAAAATCTCACTCATTAATTTTTAAAAAGTCAAATATCTAACTATTAATTATTAAATTTAAGTGATGAAAGAGAAATTTTTGTCTTTTTAAATAAAAAATTTAAAAAACGAAAAATGAAAAAATTAATTTTAAAAATAATTATAATATAAAATAATATTATTATAATATTCAAATAATACTAAAATATATAAAAATTAATAAAAATTCAAAAATTTTAAAAAGGAACCACTATCGAAAAAGCTAACAGAGGTGAAAATGGTCACTTGGTTATATTTTTTTAATAGCCACCACCATTTTTTATTTTTTATTAATTTTGTTATTTATTATTATTATATTAATATTATTTTATATTAAATTTTATTTTAATTTTAATATTATTTATTTTTTAGTAGTGAGTACTTTAGCTATTTTATCAATAATATTAATAAATTTAAAAAAATTTGATTAACGAGTGAATATTTAACTTTTTAGAAATTTTTGTGTGAGATTTTATCATTCAGGGCAACCTTGGGTGGGATCTAAGTCTTTTGGCCTTTTGAAAAAAAATATTCCAAGAGGACAATATAAAGAAAGAAAAATAAATGAAACACTTCAGGGAGTTGGGTAGGCTATGTCAGGTGCATTTGTGGGGAGAAATCTTCAAAATTTTAGAATTACAGGTTTTAGTCAGTAGACTTCATTTTTATTCATGTAAAATGATTACATTCTTTTACTTGAACTAACATTTAAGGGATATCGAAACATTGAAGGAAAAAATAGAACTACAAAATTTTAAACCCAAAAACGCGCTAAGATCCAATTTTTCCGTGGAACATTTAAAATCTAATTTGGAGTAAATAATTTGTTTTATCTGTCTTTACTTGAGGGTAGACACATAAAAATAAAAGAGATATTCACAAGAAGGATATCCATTTAAATACATAAATAGAGACTAATAAATTAATCATATAACATGTAATAAAATCAAATTAATTAAATAATACAATAATTTAAATAAAAAAAAGGGGCTTTCATGCAAAATTAGTTAAGATAATATAAAATAAAATAAAATAAATGTTTTATCCTTAACTATAATGATACGAGATGTTATGCTTGTTGTAACATTGACACTATGAAAGCATTTTATAAAACATTTTTGAAAATTATAATTTTTATCTAAATCGAACAAGGTTGAGGCAGAAATTTAACACCTTAGCCATGTCAACTAAGATAACTTTCAAATGCATCCCACTTATCTCCTAAGCATCTCAGTGAGGATGAACTTTTTACGTCAAAATTCCTTCAACTATTGATGTTGAAATTCCCTCAATTCTTAGATGGAAATTAGTCTCATGATTTTGCTAGAAGAAACTTAAGAGAAAATTAAATAAAATAAACAAGTACTAAGATGCAAAAACAAGGATCTTGCATTAAAAAATAGGAAAAATCTTATTTATGAGATACAAAATAATCAGATTCTATTTAAATGAAATAGTACAAACCAGTAATCTATAATTAATTCAAGTTATCAATATTCTGATCTCACCACAGAATTACACAATTGTCCTTTTTGCAACAAAAATCATATTAGGGTAATTATGGGAGAAAATCAACAAATAAGAATACAAAATAGCATCAAATATTTAGATTTGATCAATATCTAATAAGTATGAATAAATATAATATCATTTAGAAGAATCCAATAAATCAAAATAATATCATATCAGCAATAATACCATATAAAAAGATAATAACAAGAATAATATCATGCTAAAAAATAAACATTAGAATAATATCATATCAAAAGATAATAATCAATTTATTGTCATATCCATAGGATAAGATTTGTATTTAAAAAATATGATCACATATGAACATATGTGCACAAACCATTGTGAAAACACAAACTAAGAAATGTGATCACAATTGTTTATAATTTGCCAAATACATTTGCAAAATTCTTTCTTGTTTTAGCTTCGATTCCTTGACCAAGTGGTTACTTTCATGGGAAAGAGCTTTGGGTAGGAAACTACAGTAGAAAGTTAGCTTTCTATCAAGGTGGCTTATTAAAAATGTTGAACCATTGTATGTTTTGATATGATAAAAAACTTAAGTTAAAATATCTAACTTGTTATAGCATAAATTGAATCATGGCAAAGAAGGATGAAAGGTTAATTTTGTAGGTTTGGCTAGATATATGACCATGTATGTCTATTCTACACAATTGTATATGCCTTATGCAAGATCATACACGAGTTGTTTATGTCTATTATGCACAACTATATAACCCTTGTATGAACAATGAATGGACCTAGGACCATGTGTTACGTGTGCATATAATTGTGTGTCATGAAATAATGAAGACATATTATTACAGTCCAATGCAAGTCCAATTGTGTAAAGTCAAGAAGTCAATATTTGGATGCATGCCTATGCGAAGATCAAATTGTGTTTATGTGCATCTAGTGAGAGGTATTCTATTGTTACCCATACTATTGATATTTCAAGTCTAAATCGAGTTTCAAAGATGTACGACTGTGTGCTAAAAACACACGCCTATGTGGCGTGATATGAAATTTCAACTATTAAGAAACATTTAATGAAGGAAGCATAATCATGTGTTTGTGTAGATTTTCACCAACAACTCTCAAATTTATTCCAACGGCTATTTTCTCCTTAAATCTATAAATTGGAGCAAATTTGAAGGAAGAAGGGTTGAGAACACAATACATTAAGCCACTATTCTTTTCTTCTTCGTTCCTCTCTATTTTCTCTCTTTAAGCTAATATATTGTATACACTTGAGAGAATTGTTTGTATTTAGTTTTGCATCAGCCTATTTAAAGGCATTTTTTTTTTTTTTTTTGCAATTTTCTAAGGCATAATTATGTGAAACTATTAGTTGGGTAAAATCTTGTAGAACTATTGTAAAAGATGTAATCTCGAATAAACTAGAAAGGATGCAATCCTTGGAGAAAACTAGTATAATTTTTGGAAAAGATTAGTAGACCTCCAATTGGGTTGATTGGCAAAGTGCATGTAGGAGGCATGTGTTCAACATTGCAAAACACTATACATTGGTTGAGCATTTATAGTCGTTAACTCTTTTATATTTTCTTTCTATGAATTATTCATATATTATTGGATGATTGATTGTTTATTATTATCATTGAAATTATATTAAGTTGAGTGAAAAATTTTAAAGTTAAAAATTTTTTTCATAAATCTTATTCACCCCCTCTATGATTGTTTTAGTAATTTGGTGTTTTACAAAGAAACAAGGTTCATAACTAAAAATTTATCCATTAAGCCAAGTCTTGAGTTTAAAGCTATTATAGTAGGTTTTAGATCTTGACAAGGAAGCTCACTATTTATCTTCATTAGGAGTAGTAGGTTGAGTATGTACACTTATAACGACTTTCCAATCTTTCATTAGTGTGTCATATCATGTAATTGTCATGTGATACAACTAACAAAATCATGATTCTAAGCACTTTGTTATTATAGATTTATTTATTATCGTCACACTTCTAACATGACTTTAATACATTTTTTTTCCTTTTTTGTGATTAGCACACAAACACAAGTAACAATAAGTACTTCAAAATATAGGACTTGAGAATCCTTGAAATTTAAATTCATATAGCAAGTTTGGAGAGGTTATGGTGCCATTGACTAATTAAATATGTTATTATAATACATTGCGTATAAACTTATTGATATCTTTAAGATAAAAGTTTTCTTGTTGTTTGTCACTATGCTTGCAGTCATTAAGGAAGCGACAAGGCTTGACAAAAGCTTGAGGTCACTAAGGTGATTAAAAGGCTTTTAAGAGCCTACAGTTACCCAGGTAGTGATAGTACTTGTAATGTTCATACTTTAAGGTAGTGTCTTTATAGAGTTATCTATATTTGGTTTAGCAAGAATGATTTCTGGGCTTAGTCACTATAAAAAAATATGAAACAAATTGAATTTCCACTCATATCTTTTGAATATTTGTTATCTTGACATTAGTTCTTAGTTTGCATAATGGTGATGGGTGATATGAGTTAGGACTAGCACATCAAGTTGAAAGTGCAAGTTAATGTGCCCTCAATTAATGTGAGTTATATCCCTTTGGGATGTTATATATATGGCAATTGAAATACCATTAGCACAACTTATCATTAGACATTCCAAGCTTACACTATTTTTGTTTTATGTGAGGCTTGCTTGACATGTATAGGTTGGATCATCTTTAAAGCTAGTTTATGATTTGTTGTTACGCATGACAACATATTCACCATACATAAATTAAATTTTGAATGTTAGAGGGACACCCTTAAGGCAGAAAGTGTTTTTTGTATATTGAGTGTAATCTTTATCTTTTGCATGAGTTATACTTTTATCATGTTAGAAGACGATCTTGACATGATTTCAATTATCTTTTAACCATTAAAATTTGGTGCCTTGACAGCTTAGACAGAGTGTATTCCATTTAAATGTTTTTGTAAGTTAAATATGCAATATACACTAGAGGAAGAGACTTTTTTGACAAAAATTATGCTTTAAATGCCTAAAATGGATTCTAGGGGTTTGTATTTGACCACCTTTTTTGAAAGGGCCTAATGACATTCAAGTGGCCATAAAGGTCTAACTTATAAGTTTAATAACCAATGTCTTTTCACATGTCAAAGCTAATTATACCACCAACACTTAAGAGGTTGAGCATATGTTTTCCTCAATTAGAGTCCTACTCCATATGTCAAATGTTGACCCACTTTACCTATTAATTATAATTTTTTACTTCAAGCTTGATAACTTCAGGGACTTTATTTATTATAGTCAAATGTTAAGCCACTTTGGAATGACAATAATCTAATCCCTAGGATTTGCAAGCTAGAATTGACTTTACTAACAAGGTTAGTTATGAGTTTTAGATATACAAGTGACATAGTCCTCTTGAAAAGAGGCAAAATTTTTATGCCATAAACAATATCTATAAGTCACCACCCTAATCTATAGGGTTGACAACCTTAATCATTTAATTGGCCATTAAGAGTGTTAATGCATTGGGCATTAAATAGATATTATCATTAGAATACGAGAGAGATGCACCTAGTTACTCATTTTTTGTCATGATGACTAATTGTAGGTCTAGTGTCATATTACTGATAAGACCCAGAGATGCATCACTTACATTAGAAGAAATGGTTGCCAGTGATTTTGATACCTAAAGTTCCTTTGACATGACTAAAGGGATCAAAGTCCCTTATCTCATTATTGGGAAGACATATTGACATTTTTGGTGATATGTTGTA
The DNA here is from genome assembly GCA_026122585.1 of Anacardium occidentale. NCBI lineage: Eukaryota > Viridiplantae > Streptophyta > Magnoliopsida > Sapindales > Anacardiaceae > Anacardium > Anacardium occidentale. The sequence goes on from JAJEJH010000426.1 coordinate 97,897, forward strand.
AATTGCTTGCTAAGCATTAATATTGTCAATTATTAGCTTATGGCATAAGCTATAAGTTCTTGGTTGACATCACAATGTGAATAGGGTCACATTTAGAAATGCTATATAAGGGAAGAAAGTGATGCACTCACAACAATGTATATTAGTTACACTTGGTAGGTTACATTTTAGGCCTTGAAAGAAACTCATGTCATGAGATTTTGACCTTTTCAAGGTGTATTCCTTCTGTAGGCCACATCCATAAATGCTAGGAATAACCATCTAAAGTACACTTTAGTATCCTTCTATGGAGAATTATGGAAAATATTCATTACCTAAGGTCGGTAAGTTAGGAGAATTTGTTTGTCTTTTGGAAGGCATTTGGAAGAGCAATACTCCAAAGATTAAAAGCATACTATGTATTCAACATAAGACCATCCTTTTACCATCAAACTATTGATAAGATTTCTTGTCACTAATTGATATATGTAGAGTCTTGCACAAGTTAGACTAGATAACGACGTTAATAATCTGTTAATGAATTTTGATATTCACTATAATGATATTAGATAAATATAGATAAAGAATTTAACATGAAGTGGTTTTCTAATATGGTTTGACATGTTGCTCAAGAGCATATGTCCACGATTATGACATTAGTTACTCTTGTAAAATACTGTAGTAGAGTGTGAGTGTGTATACAAAGATAACAAGAAAGTGTCTTGAGAAGAATGAGAGTCTTGAAGAGAATTGTTGGATTTTATGAGTCTTTTTACCTAACTTAGGATAAAGCTTATTTAACTCTAAACATTAAGTGTTAGCTTTTCTGTGCTTATTATTACTCCTCTTGACTCTCTTAATAACCTTCTTTATTTAAAGTATGAGGCAAAGTAGTTAAAATACTATCGTTTATATTAGGTATAAGACAACTATCGAAAATTGATAAGTTAAAAGTTATTACTCTTCATCATGGCTGGATGATATAGAAAGAATGTCAACTAACGACTTATATTCTTTGAACGAGGGATGTCTATTTATTAGTTAAGGTATGAACTATCACTTCTAGATGGTTGCTTCTCAAGTAAGTGCTTCACAACTGAAGAACTATCTATAACACTATGTTTAGTGTTCATTTTATCCCTAACATTTTCTCATGGACTTATATTCTTATCTAAACCCTAATTTCTTTTTATCTTGTAATTATTAATTATCTTCATTTTATTTATCTCACTGTCTAAATTTGTCACTTTTTTCTAAGCCTCTATAAAAAGGCTGGACTTATCTTATTCAAGGCATCATAAGATCTTCATTAATTCATCTATCCTTAAGACAATTTTCAACATTAAAACATCATTCATTAATCACCGTTTCAAATGGAAAGGGAAATCAATGAATTTTAATGAAGACCCTAGCTATGTCATCCCTTCTCCATCAAACCTAACTACTCGCACACTACCGTCCATCGTTCCAAGCACCACATCCTTGAAACCAGCCTCAAAACACCATACAGACCATCCCAAACTGATTAATGTTGCTTCTTAAGTTAATATTATAATACAATCATCTCTCTAGGTTTTCATTTACTAGCTTTTACATTTTTGGGCTGAGCTTTTCAAACTTTTACAATTATAAGTCTCTTGAATGTCTTTTCCAAGCCTGAATATCTTTTAATGCTGAAAATTGGAGTACAAAGATAAAATCCCATAAATCCTGTAGGTTTACTATAATATTGGGCCCTTCTTAATTTGTAATTCATTTCTATAATTTCGCAATTATATATTTGCGGTAAATACAAAAAAGCCTCCAATATTGGCTATTATTAGTGGTGAAAGTCCAAAAGAAATGTTATTAGACATTTACTATAATATTGGGCCCTTCTTAATTTGTAATTCATTTCTATAATTTCACAATTATATATTTGCGGTAAATACAAAAAAGCGTCCAATATTGGCTATTATTAGTGGTGAAAGTCCAAAAGAAATGTTATTAGACGTGATATCTTCATCACCTTAGGACACTTGGCACAAACTCATAGTGCCATCTATCTTCACGCCTTTCTTGTGGAAAGTTAACGTTGCCAATAACTAATGTCTCATAAGCAGCATAATCGGCAAAATAGCCTTCTTTCTTTGTAAAATTGTCATAGAGCCCAAGCTAGATAAGAATGAGAGTAATAGGTCAATTTATCAAGCCCCTTCAACGTTTTTGTATTAATTTAGTCCCTTCAACGTCCTATTTCTTGCAATTGCAATGCAAATAACTGCAAACTTCTGGATGCATTCTTGCGTTCTGCAAAATGTGATGTTATTATTTTTAAGTGACTCTACGTAATAGACAACAAACATGTTTTTTGACATAAGAATAATGTGGCTTTGCCGTCATTGAATAAGCCAAACTTACTTGAAACGGTATAAAATTAAATATTTTGGCAAATGCATGCATGTATACGTTTAGCACACTGAAACCGAAAAAAAAAAACAGAGTTTGACGTCAATGCTTTGATTCTTTGCCTAAACCCGCACTACAAATCCGAAGTATTTGATCAACCGCCCACAAACTTATACAGTTTCTCCCATTTGAATTTAAAACATTTTAAAATAGGGTTTTCTGTCAACTTCATCGAAAATATTCCGTTCAGGCAAAGTATAATGTTAAACATCATATATATACGAAAAATGACTTATAGCATAGTACATTAACTTACAAAAATTGTGCTATTTATTGATTCAATAATATTTTTAAACTAATAATATAATCAAGTCCTTGATCTAGCTAATAACGAAAACAGAGAATTGGGGGAACTTTACTACATAGATTGAAGAACACTATTGGCTTTCATATAACCTTATACAGTAACTGAAACTAGAAAATTAAAATTTACGACAACCAGGATCCTATAAATGGGACCTTATTGAGAAAGTAGTAACCACCCATGTATTACATCCTTATAATTCCTCCCTTAAATTGAATGCTATATGCATCAATTTGTACTATATACTCCTAAAAACCCTTTCAACTGTAAGAAAGCATCTAGCTTGAGTGGTTTACTTATTATATCAGTTAGTTGTTCTTGTGTACCACAATGCACCAATTTTACAGTTCCAACCTTTGTGGGCTCTCTAAGAAAATGAAAATGTATATCTATGTGCTTACTTCAACCATGCATCATTGGGTTCTTTGAAAGCTTAATTGCAGAACAATTGTCACAATGAATAACTAGTGGCTTGCCTTGACACAACTTTTCCAATAGACTTTCTAACCATACTGCTTGGCGTGCACCTGAAGTAGCAACAATGAACTCTACCTCTGTTGTAGATAGACTCACAACAAGTTGTTTTTTTGATGACCAAGATACTGCTCCTGAACTTGAAAAAAACACATACCCTGAATGCTTCCCTTGTCTCTAAATCTCTAACATAATCACTGTCAGTATAAGTAGTGAGTTCACAATTTCCTCCCTTCTTATAAAAGATTCCAAACCTAATAGTTCCTTTCAAATATTTTAACACCCTTTTTACCACTTGTAAATGGGGCTTAGTGGGAATCTACATACATCTACTAATAAGACTTACCATAAAGATTAGGTCTACTCATGTTGTTATAAGGCATATGATACTACCAATCACTTACCTAAAGTAAGTCTTGTCCACCTTAACTCCACCCTCATCTTTCATAAGCTTAAAATAAGAAATAATTGGATTATGAAGTGAATTACTTCTATCTATTCCAAACCTTTTTAGTACCTCCTAAACATACTTCTTCTTATTAATAAAAACTCTATCTGACCTTTAGACAACTTGAAGACCAATAATATATCTCATTTTGCCAAGGTCTGTCATATCAAACTTATGCTTCATAGAATTTTTGAATTATATAAGTATGAATTCATCATTTCTAGTATAGATTAAGTCATCAACATACAGACTCATATTAAGATTTTACCTTCTTTAGAGTATGTTCATAATCACACTTCTCAAAACCTTCCTTCATAAAATAACCTTTTATACAACTGTACTAAGCTTGTGATGCTTGTTTTAATCATAAAGTGTGTTTTTCAACCTGTAAACCTTCTGCACATTCCCTGTTTGCACATAACCACAATGTTGTTCCATAAAAACTATTTCATTTGACTTACCATGAAGAAATGTAGACTTTACATCTAGTTGGTAAATTATCCATCCCTTTAGAGTTGTAAGTGCGACCACTTAGTGAATGGTTTCCATATGTGTCACTCATGCAAAAACTTCTATATAGTCTATTTCATATTGCAAAGTATACCTCTTCACTACAAGCCTAGCATTGTATTTGTCGGCCTCATCATTTTTATCAAATTTGGTTTTATAAATCCACTTCACTCTAACCTTCTTTCCTCCTTTAGAGTATCTCTGTTAATTTGCATGTGTCATTCTTTTTAATTACTTTAATTTCTATATCCATGGCTCTCTTCCATGTCTCATTTTTAATAGCATTTTTAAAGTGTAAAAGATCTACAGTTGCAATAGTAAGCATATCCAAGTGAACTTTATTGTTTTCTTCAGAAAAATCTTCTCTTATTTCATAATCTCTCATCCAAATTGGTGGTCTCCTATATCAGTGTCAAGTTCACTCTCCTCTTCAAACCTATCAGTTACAACCATTACTTTCTTATTATCTCTCTATTTTAAATTGCATACAATGACTTCTTTATACTTCTTGTCCCACTCCCAACTTTTGCTCCCTTAAATACAACATCCTTACTTATTTTGATCCTTTATGAAATTGGATCATAACGTCGATAGGCTTTTGATGTCTTCCTAACTCCCAAAATAATGTAAGTCAAGCTTATAACATCTAGCTTACTTCTTTTGTTGTTAGGTACATGAAAATGAGAAAGACACCTAAAAACTCTAAAATACTCGATCAAAAGCATTACTCTATTCTAGGCTTCTTTTGTGGTCTTACACTTTATTACCAATATTGGGCTTTTATTCAGTACATGCACTGTCCAATTGATAGCTTTAGGCCAAAAAGTTTTATGAATTTTCTTTCTTGAAAGTAGACAACAAACCATATTCATAATGGTTATATTTTCTTATTCAACAACTCCATTCTGTCGTAAAGTATATGCTATTATTAGTTGTCTTTTTATGTCGTTTACATCACAAAAATTAATGAACTCTTATGATGTAAATTCTCCTCTTCGACAATATGCATGCATTTGTTGTACATGTTTATTTCTTTCTTAACAAAAATTTTAAAGCTTTTGAAAGTAGTAAAAGCTTCTAATTTCTCTACCAAGAGGTAAACCTATGTTTTTTTTTATTGAAATCATTAGTGAAAGTGATAAAACCCCTCTTCTTTCTATTAAAAATGGGTGTGATTGGTCCACAAATGTTACCATGCACCAATTGAAGAATTTTTGTAGCTTTCTAGGTGCTATTTTTGGGAATATATCTTTATGTTGCTTTTCTACAAAGCAGTCCTTGCATAATCTTGTGGGAGCCTTAAGCTATGGTAAACCATTCACCATATCCTTTTGTTGAAGATTCTTTAAGCCCTCAAAGCTCAAGTGTCCATACCTCAAGTGGCAAAGTTGCTTTATATCTTTTGTAATTGTATAAAAACAATTGGATGCTACCGGTTGAGATATAACATGTAATATAAACATTCAATTCAAAGACATCTTTGTTTCTATGATCAAACCTTTCTCTGGATGAAATACTTGACATTTACCATGTTGAAATAGAATTGCAAGCTTATTTTCTTCCAATTGCCCAATACTCAGCAACTCTACTATATAAAATACTCTTATAATGATTTGCACTATTCTATTTACTTACAACCTTACATTGCTCTTCCCTATTACAGACATACATGTGTTATTGCCTAACTTCACTAAGTCTCTAAAATTTTCATCAGAGTCAGAAAAATATTCCCTTTTTTTACACATATGATTGCTACAACCCGAGTCAAGAAACCACTTATCTTCTTTGTAAACCTTGCTTATTTCTACATAAACCATTAATAACATTTCTTCTTGTATTTCTACATAGTTGGCCTCCTTTTCCTAGCTTGGACATTTTTATTGAAAATTCTTGAGCTTATGACAATTATAGTTTTGTTAAAACCTTGTCTACCTCATCCTCTTCTGCTCCCTCTAGAATATCCATGACCTCGACCTCTTCCTCTAGATTGATCTCCATGAGTGATCTTCAAGACTTGTTCTTCTTTAACATGTGAGCTTATGTGTTGTTCATGCACAAGCAAATGACTTTGTAACTTATCAATAGACAAGGTGTCTAGGTCTTTGGATTCTTCAATTGAACACACCATATAGTCCATATTAGGTGTCATGAATTGTAAAATCTTTTTAACAATACATCTCCCTTATTCTCTCTATTTGCCTTCATTTTATTGACTACGGCAAGTGTTCAAGCAAAATATTCATTTAGAAATTCATCTGCTTTCATGTGGAGAAATTTGAACTCCTTTTGGAGAGCTTATAGGTGAGCACACTTAACTGATGTTGTACCTTGATATTTTTACTTTATAGAGTTGTATCCTTGTTGAGAATTATCTTTAGGATTGAATGATCTAAGGCTTGAAGTAAATAGTTCTTTGCTTTCAAGTCCTTCAAATTCTAATGTTCCATGTTCTTGCTTTGTGCATTTGTCAGAGCAACTCCCTCTGCTATTGTAGGTATTCTGTGTTCCACTAAACTCCAGTATTTATTTAACCACAAGAAGTTCTCTATGAGCATTGCCTAATGATCATAATGCCTATTAAATTTTAGAATTGCTAGCTACACAAATGAACACTCTACCATTCTTTTCCAATACTTGTTTACATAGAAGATTGATGCTTCCAATCTGTATCACGCCTCGTGGTGAAGCTCTAATACCAAATGTTATAGCTAACAACTAAAATAGAGAATTGTGGGAACCTTATGGATTATATATAGCCTTATATAGTAACTGAAACTAGAAAAAAAAAATTACAATAAATAGGATCCTAAAAATAGGATTTTTATTGAGAAAGTGGTAACCACCTACGTATTAAATCTTGACAATCTTTAAAATTAATTAAAAGTATCTTTCCAAAATCAACAAAATAATATGTTCATAATTTTTATACTCATTTTATTTACTTAGATGATATACTATTATTTAATTGAGTGATTTTCAATTAAAAATAAGTTAACAATTAATCACATGATAATATATTATTTAGATATACAAAAATTATTTGTATGTAATATTATTTTTCCAAAATTATATCTTGATTTTTTTTATCTTAAGTAATTTATCAATCCATTTGAAAATTGAAACGAAAAAAATGTCATATATAAATTATTTCATATGTAATAAATGATAGAGATCATATTCAATTATTCTAGGTGATAACTTATAAGTCTTCTTATTATTACTATTATTTTCTATGTTTGCAAACCACAATTTTTAGACACGTTTCATACCAGCACAACATCTTTAGTGGGGTCCACAATTGGTTGACCTACTGTCCTCGTGCCAAACGACAGTCAAAGGTAATAAGAAGAAAATCATATAATTGAGATGTGATTGCATTGTTGTTTTTTGACCTGTGAAGAGAAATTTTGACTGGTAAAAGTAGAACAACACCGAAACAAAATGAGAAACAGATTGAATGTGGAATTTTCTTCTCATTGTAGCTGCCTTATATTATTCAACCTTCAAACCTTGATATAAATAACCCACTTTCTCTTATAACAACTTAGAAAAAATACATATAGGTTCTTCTTTCTCTACTTATCTTTCCCAATTCTGAAAATTCATCCATCAAAATGGATCAAACTGAAGTACCTCAATATTTTCTCTGTCCCATATCTCTGCAAATCATGAATGATCCTGTAACAACTGTTACGGGAATTTCATATGATCGGGAAAGCATTGAGCAGTGGTTTAAGACGGCCAAGGAGATAACATGCCCCGTGACGAAGCAGCCTTTGCCAGGAGACTCTATCTTGACTTCAAATCACACGTTACGCCGCCTGATCGAAGCATGGTGCGCACAAAATGGTGTAAACATTACAACACCTAAGTCTCCTCCAAGCAAGGGTTATGTTCATAAACTTGTTCGAGATCTCCAAGTTGCTCATTTATGTTTAAGTACTTTGCAGAAAATGGAAGCCCTGGCAACCGAGAGTGAAAGAAGCCGGAAAAACCTGGGAATTCCAGTTTTGATTAAAGCTATGATTTCTTTGATTATAAAATGTTACAATGATCGGAAAACAACTTGTCTTGAAGAATCTTTAAAGATTCTTTGTCTTGTTTGTATTCCATCTGATGAAAACAAAGTTATTGTAAATAAAAACAACGAATTCATCGACTCGTTAACATGGGTGTTGCAATTGAAGAGTGAAAATCAAGTTGCTTTGAAGACAAATGCGATGTTAATCTTGAAAAAAGTTTCAGAGGTTGCAACTAAAACGCTCTTGGAGGGTTTAAGCCCTGGCTTCTTTCAGAAAATAATAGGTTTATTGCGAGAGAATATCTCCCAACAAGCTACAAAAGCAGCCTTGAATATCTTGATAGAAGCATGTCCTTGGGGGAGAAACAGAATGAAAATTATTGAAGCAAATGCAGTTATCGAACTCATTGAACTTGAACTAGAAAAGCCCGAAAAGAACATAACGGAGCTCATCTTCAATCTTTTGGCACAACTATGTTCGTGTGCTGATGGGCGATTTCAGTTTCTGAGGCACGCGGGAGCTATTGCTGTGCTGTCAAAAAGGATCCTCAGAGTTTCCCCAGCTACAGATGATCGCGGAGTCCATATACTGACATCTATATGTAAATTTTCTGGAAGAAAAGAAGTTCTTTTGGAGATGTTGAAGGTTGGGGCTGTGACAAAACTTTGCATGCTGACTCAAGCAGATTGTGGAAAATACTTGAAAGATAAAGCAACAGAGATCCTTAGGTTACATTCTAATATATGGAACAATTCTCCTTGCATACAGGTATATCTGCTAACCAGATATCAGAGGTGACGTGTGTGTGTCACCTTCAACGAAATTTTGTTCTTGGATTGTTTACTTCGTTTACACTTCTAGTCATAATTAAGTTTTGTTGCAATAATATGTAAAATTTTGACTTAATTCTGATATGCAAATGGGAAATAATTCAGAATTCACAAATTTAATTATGGATGATTAATCATTAAAGCTTGATAGTTTGTGAAATTTTTTCTATATTGAATTGACCAATTTTCCTTTCTTAAAACGATTTTGAATGATGATTTGTAATGAGTAAGACTATTTTGTTAGGATTTTAAAGAATAAATTTAACTAATACATAATAAATTATTAGAACTTTTATTAAATGTTCAATAAATCTTAAAACATATATTGAAATTATCTATTCAGATCATACTTTATACATTATTAGACTTATATTTATTTATCACCTTAAGCGCATTCATTAATAGTCATATGACAATTCAATTAGTTAGTTTTACTAAACCAAAATTATAATTAATCATAACTTATGTAAGAAAAATTTTTAACATTCTCTCATTCAGACAACAATATTAATTATTTTTATTTTATTTAAAAAACATTTTTTTTTACATTGGAGGAACCAACATTTTGACTTTAAAATGCCAGTATTTTAAGAAAGTAAAATAATATAAAATAATATAAAGATAACACTACAATCATTAATCCAATTAATACGATTATCAATAATAAACCAAAATATTATCAATGTCTTCTATCGACATAAGCTTATTCATGATTACGATTACTGATAACTAAATTAACACAAATTAATGATCTAGGATTGTATCATGAATAACACTCAATGAAGTGATCTCAAACAATATTATCCCTATATCAATCTTTTTTATGGATATTTTTTGCTAACTTTTATGTTTGAAAAAAATAAGAGAAATCGCATAGCTTTAAATAAAACTATTAACTTCAAATAAAGCTTGTATGTTTTGACCTTACTCGAGATATAACGAAACATATATAGGAAACTATAATACTTAAGATAAAACCTAGGTGTTTAGAAAAGTTGTATTATAACCTTATGTGTGTGCATATACATATACAAGTATGTCTAAAGGATCATGATTAAGAAAAATATCAACTTAATCAGAAAAGAAATGTCAATGAATCAACAATTTATAAAACTTATACTAATCCTAACTATCGATAGACCTTAAACACCTTCATATAGTCAACATTACTTTAAAGGTTATATGTTTACTCCTTTGGTTAATGGCATAGCTTATATCAACTATATATTTATGTACATTACCATAATGTCTCTTTATTTTTTAGATTCTTGACCATGAGATTTTTCTATGTCTCTTTCCATAGGTGGTCTTGTTGTTCTTAGAAAAGAACATAGATGCCCTGTTGTCACAGTAAATTGAAAATAACTACTTAAAAAACATAATCCTTTTACTACATAACTTGAGAACCTATCTCATAGCAAACTACAATTCAATGTACACGGTTGAGGATGCTATTAACAACTATTTAACGTTTTTCTAGAATAATGCCCCTTCAACAAGTATAATAATATATGTATAAGTGGATTTTAGATAATCTCCACAACCAAACAACTTGAGAAACTACCCCATAGCAAATTACAAATTTAGTATACATGATCGAGGATCTTATTAACAACTAATTAAAATTTTTCTAAGATCCCATTTAGTGAGTATTATAATATACATCTCCACGAATAACATAATTTTGATCATTTACAAATATCTCATTAACCTCTTTAGTTATAACCTAATGCAAAAGCTCAAATGCAAAGGGTATATCTATAATGACCAAGATTTTTGATAAGGTTATTTTGGGTTTAAAGAACTAGTAAAATAGGTATTTTAATTTTTCAAAAGTAACTATAATTAATCATAAAGGTAGAATAGTCATTTCAGCTTTTTTTTAGGCCATACACGTGTCAACTTGTAGGACTACCATGTGTACGATTCGAAAATAGGTGAGAGATTTGATTTTAGTGCCATGTATGATTACACACTTAAGTGATGCATGACTGTATATTCATTAATTGTGTGTTGCCTATATAAAGCCATTTGAGATTTAAATTTGTCATTTGAATTTCTTTCTAAATTTGAGTACCTTTTAAAGAATGTGACTAGGAAGCTGAGTAGAGACCTTGATAAGAGTTTTGGTAAGAATCTAATTGGAGAATTAAGATGAGAGAAAAAAAAGAAGAAATAAGCTAATAAGGTAAGTAGTTTTCCTAACTTTAATTTGAATTTTGTCTATGATCTCTGATCTTGAAGCATGAAATGGTTGTTTGATGATAAATGAATGATGATTTGATGACTATTAAGCTATAAATATGAAATTAGAAGTTAACTGTTACAAGATCACATGAAATTATATATTATATTGTAAATTGATAGAATAAGCATGTTTTAGGTTTGATATTGAAAAATTTAGCATGTAATTACAAGTTAATTATGCAGATTGATGCTGAATTTAAAGTATTTATGTTAGATCTGTAGTTAATGAAATGAAAACTTGTTAAGTAATGTTACTATGAGCATGTGTTAGAATATGTTGAATGAGCTGTTGTAATTGTTGAATTTGAACAAGCTAAATGCATGATTTGCTATTTTGAAAGCTTGAATTGTGTAGTATGATGCAACATGAGTAAAACAAAACTTGTTTTATGTGAAATGGTTGAGATTTGGCTGAGATATATTGTTGTTTGGTTATGGACATTGGAGTATAATACAATGTACAACTGTGCCTGCAAGACACTAATGCCCGTACATATATCTTCTATAATGTCACGACCATGTATCATAGGTGATGTATGGGTGCACTAGAAGTGTTATGGTGTATGTGTTGCCAGGTGGTCATGATTGTACATCGTGAGGTATGACCGTAAAACTTGTATAGTTATGGTTCTGAAACGATTGTTTGTACGAGAGTGAAATAACGAGGGTCATGACTATGCATCTTTAGGACGCAAAGTCATGCATGGTGTTCTATGGGGAAAATTAATAAAATTAAAAGATAAGAATTCAATACTTAAAGTACTAAAAGACTAAGAATTTTATGAAATAAGTTTTAATGCATAATTTGCATCTTCATGACATGGCCTGCCAAGAAAGAAAATAATTTAGCATGAACAAATAAAAACAATTTTACATGAGATTTCATGTTTTTATCAAATATATAAATCCCAAAATTCTAAACATCTTTTAGGGTATTTGTGGGTTCCACTATAAGAGAAAAGGGTTTTTAATAGTGTTTAATTTTGCATATAGTAGCGTTTTAATACATCATAAATTTCTATGTCGATGTTTGACCTTATGGCACTAAAGCATATGATTGTATAAGTTTTACTAAAAATTAATTAAATGCTGGTAAAGGCCCATAAAACCACTGCTATGTGGTGGAAAAATACTAACAATTTATTTGGGCATTTACCATTGTGTAAAGGCATCGGTAAAATCGTTTTACTGCCAACAAAAGTTGTTTCCACTATCGTTTGCGCATAAATATCCGTTGTTTATCTGAATTTTAGTGATCTTTTATCTTCCCGCCAATGTTCGTGCATTTTTTTGGTCATTATTTAACTTTACCGATGTTTAAAGGATTTATATTTGTATTTTATAAGGGTTTTTAACAACCTTTTTAAGGGTTTATAGCAACGGTTTTTGCTTTAGGGCTTTTTTTTTTTAATAATTGGTTTTTATTTTTTATTATTTGTCTCCATTATGCATTTTTTGTACATGATTCAGTTAATATACAATAAACAATTTAATATTTTAAAAAATAGACTAAGGTAAAACAAAAAAAAAATTCAACAATGTTCAATCCGATAATGCATTTGAGAATTCTCACTAATCACATCAATAATATATTAATAAAATATTCCATACAATTAAAATGCTCACATAATACTCAATATACATGTACATAACACTTAATCACATAATACTCAAGATAGGTAAAGTCAGAACTTGTAAGAAACCATCACAAAACTTATTGGTTAACTCAAGCCAAAATTTTGACATTCTTATCTGGAAAAAGAAATTAAGGATGTGAGAAAAATGAAATACAAAATAATAAACAACTCATACTTAACAAGGTCAAGCATAATAATCGATCCACATCAACATTCAATCTTGTAGTAAAAATATTTAAAACATGAATTAGAAGAAGGGCATAAATATGTACTAACAATTAAAGTTTCAGATTTGCTAGATCAATTCAACTACACAAGTTTAAATACTAAACTCAAAATGACACTTGAATAGACAACATTCAACATCACTTGCTAGATCAATTTGGCACACTCAATTGTATTAGAAATTCATGACATACCCAATTTCATTTCAATCAAGTTTGATAGTTTATTTTCAAACCACCACATACTTATTAAAACAATTCAAAACTAGATTACATAATATGACTAATATCATGTAAAGTGGAACTACATTACATTTCAACAACTAATCTTAAACACTTTTATTAGACTTCAATGAGTCTAACCATTCTATAACATGCCTTGTATCTATTAATATACTTTTATAAACCACAATCTGTGTCTATGATTTATAAACCAATCAACAATCTCATATTTTGTCATACAATGATTTCAACACTTCATAAATACATACAAATCAACCCTACAATCGACTAGATTTCAGTAATAAGCATTTCTAATAGAACATAAACATTTAAAAATATTTTATATATTGGCAAATACAAACTTATTGATTTTCATATGAAAAGTGATGCCTACTTAATGGATGGGGTACCTATCACAAAAATAATTAGGCAAACATATATATTAATTTTTAATTAATTACTTTACAATAAATAAATTTGTTGTATGAAAATATCCTATATACTCTACCTCTTAACTAGGTCCTCGACCATTTTCAGATGGTGGCATGCCTAAAGACGAACAAATCCTAGACAACTGAGATCTAAGTGCGTTCATATCATTACTATAATTTTCTTATAGCATTCTTACTTAATCTTCTAATTTTTTTACTCGTTGGGTAATCTCATTGCTTACACCTAAATGGTCTCCTAAGTTATGGGATGATGCCTTATACATACTATGTGTGGGACCTAGTCCTAATCCATGTACTTAGTCATGTCTTTCTGGCCTCCTAAGTTTGATTATTACCTGAGCATGTGCATTATCCTTCATCTTAGCAAGACTCACATTTGGTTCTTGAATAGAACTCTATAACTTATTTATCTTCTCTTCCATCAGTTCCTAAACTCAATATAAAGAGCAATGTCTTACTAATTGCATTTCATTGGGTATAAATACAGATAAAATTACATATAACAAACTTCCAATTACGTGCACAAAGTCTTGATCAATTAATCTTTCATCTTTATGACTTCGATGGGTTACCATAAATATCTAGGCTCGTGATGATTGTTCTCCACTTGATATCAATTTATCACAATTAAAAAGATACACTACCCCTATTACTTACATATATTATATATATCATTTACTTATTAAAGCTAAATCAACTTACCATTTTTTCTATTAGCTATGTAATGCTTTTTGTGCCTCTAGTATGTGGTATTTTTTTAACAGAACGAGTCAACCTATTTATTCCACTTTATTTCTGAGACATAACAATTGTTCAATAAAAATCAAAATTAGTCATTAACCAACTAGCCTTACAACGTTATCAATATTTGGGTACTTTTCATAATTGTAATATACAAAATATGCACTCATACTTCCCTTGTTTTGAATGTCACTATATAATAAATATCATCCATTCATCTCTGAGAATTCAATTTGATTTATTATTGACAAGATCATCAACATTTGGATATGTTTCAAAGTATTTTGCTTTTAGATCATACTTATAATCTTTCCATTTTTTACCCAAAGATTGTAACACCCATTTGTCACCTTCTAGAGGATATGTAAATATTGCCCGGAAAAGAAATTTACCTTAATTTGAAATCTATGCCCTGAGATAACTAATATGATAACTAAGATAGACAACAAATGTACTCTTACCTTAATAATTGCAAGCACCTTCTCTTTCTTTGATATCGGAATTCACCTCCAATTGAAGATACCAAGAGGGAGCAATTTTGTGTTTTACGCTAAAGTGCCTAGAAAACTTACGATCACACATGCTTCAGTCTAACTCCTTGGTTTATATCATTAAATTATAGTATAAACTTCTCCCCTATGCACATATTCTAAACATCTGTCATCAAAGTTGCTCCTTATCCTTTTCTTTCCTGTTGAGGACCTATAATAAAAAAAATTAAAAGAGAAAGATGATAATCTTAATTGATAATCAAATTTAATAAATTTCAATCTAACATGTTATCCCACACCAATTACGACTTGCATGCTCTCTTGCACTAGATTAGATTCTTCAATGCCTTGGGAGGATTCACTAACAAACATCATTCGCAAATTTCTCTTCCTTGGCATTTTTAATTTATAATCTGCAAGGAAAAGTTCTTGTTATTCCTAAATTCCTTTGCAAATAATATATATATATATATATATATATATATATATATATATATAAGCTAAGAGCATGTAATAAACATTAACATAGAAACGTAATAGAAATTTCCTCAACTAGAAGAAAATATCAATAGCATATCTAATATATTCAATTCTAATATACAATGAATATGAATTTTGAGTTTGACCTTAATTAGCGTCGCCGCCATTATTATCTTGTATATCTTGGTCGTTAAGCATATTAATAAAAATACCATCTATATCATTTCTAACTAAAAGAAAGTCATCATTATCTATCTCCATTTGACTTTTTGAATAGCTAATAATCAAACTTCTATTAACTTTATTCATGTCAATATCCCCATCAAAAGTATCATCTCCTAAATTGAAGCTATCTCGAGACCTTATTGGCAAAGGATTTTGTACTTCAGAAAACTTGTAGCCCTGGATGTCTAGTTTCATTTGAATTTTGAATAACCGCATTTGGACTCTGGAATTTCAAGTTATGACCATTTTAGTGCTCAGTGGTCAGACCCAAAATTTCACCGAGGAGACTTGAATTTGTGACAACAGTTGAAGGTGCAAACAAACTTGGATTTTCTACATAATAGCTTTTTGAAAAGCTTGAGATGTCCACTACAACTTTTGTGAAGACTACATTTTCATTAAAAAACGCAAACATATTGAGCATCCTGTAGACACCCCATTTTGGACCTAACAAGGTCATCCCCGATGATGATAAATCTGACAAATTTGAATTGATGCTTTCAAGATATTAAATTGAGGATAGATGAGCAAACCCGAACCAAAAAATAATAATAATAATAAAATAAAAAGTAAAAAAAATAAAAGATAAAAAAAAAAGAGAAAAGCCTAATAAAATAAAAAGCCTAAAATCCTAACCCAATAACCATAATCCAAATCCAAAGCCTACTAATAATAAACCCAATAACCATAATCTAAAGCCAAAATCCAAAGCCCACCAATGATAAACTCAATAACCATAATCCAAACCCAATAATCATAATCCAAATCCAAAGCCCACCATAATCCAAACCCAATAACCATAATCCAAATCCAAAGCCAAAATCCAAAGCCCACTAAAAAATAAAACCCCAAAAAAAAAAAAAAAAAAAGAGAAGAGAAACAAATTAGGTGGCCCAAGTGAGAAAAGAAGCATGCTCTAGCCCAAGAAAAAGCCTGGCGTGCTGTGTTCCTTTCTGTTTTTCTCCATATTTCCCACTTGCCCATTTTATTATCCCCCATTCTCTTTCCCACACCTATGATCTTTCTCTCTGCTGCAGTTTTTTTCCATTCCCTGCCAACTGCCCACACGTACCACTTAACTGCTTTTATGTAACTGCTTTTCTTATGTATAAAAAAAGGGGAAGGCAGTACCAAAGGGGAGAGAAAAAGAGAGGGGGAGAAATTTTTCAAAGGAGAAAAGTTTTCAACCAAACAAAAAAAAGAAATACCCAAACCTTGCTCAAATAAAAATTAATCCCAGTTTCTGAGAATTGCCATCTAATTGCTCTCAATTTAGTATCAGGAAAGTATCAATACAGTCAAATTTTAGGTATGTTTCCTGAGGGATATTTAATTAAAGTATTCAAATATTTATTCATTCTGCATTTTTTCACAAAAATCATTAATTATTGATTATATATGTGGTAAAAATTTTGTATTTTTATAAAAATATTTTTCTTTTTATATACTCATATTGAGGTGCTGCATGTATATATTTATTATTACTATATATTTAGGAAATATGTGTGGATTATAATGTACTGTGTATATGCTTAATTAATATTTTATAAAGTAAATCTCATGTCCTGCATGTATTTGTATAAATTATGTTTCCATGAAAAATTTATGAAAATGATTATACTGGTGGGCATGAGATGCATTGAGTTTCTTGGGTATCCTGGATTTAAACTGTAGAAGATAGATTCATTGCATTTTATGTGTGTGTCCGTGTATATTGTATATGTAGTATACTATATGTAAATTAAGTGAATGTGATTGTTTGCCTTGGTGGCAAAAGGTAGGAGACTTATGCCCCTTGGCACTCAGGTTCGAGTCGCGGTTGGGGGGGGATTCTGCATATTTTATCTACTGTGCGTGGTTGCACTGGGCTGCAACAGACTGCTTTTATTTTTTTTATTTGTAGTTTTATTTTTTTTTTATTTTTATAATTACAATTTGCTCCTGACAAATTTTTTTACAGGATTTATTTATTTAATATATTTTTTTATTTTATTGGATTAACTAACAAAATTGTTTTTGCAGGATTTATTTATTTCCTGGGCTTGTTTAGGGTTAGAGGAAATGTATAAGGGTGTATGAAAAAAAAATGTAATTTTTTTATTTATTTTTCGTATTTCATTTTTTTTGGTGAATGATTGTAATGAATAATAAAAATGCATTGCGTGATAAAAATGGAATCTAATTAAACTCGGTAACACTTTTAACAAATAAACCACAAAAGTAGAGGTCGGCCTTCGGGTCGGACGACATGGGTGCCTAACACCTTCCCATCGTCGTACCCGACTCTCCGAACCCAACCATTGGGCCTGTGAGAAAGGTTGGGTCCTCTGCAAGGGATCCATAAAATCGCCCGTCTTCACCGACGTATATTTTCTCGGGGTTACTCCCGAGTGGCGACTCCATATACTCCATAATAGGTCACAAATCCGTTATGCGCTCCTCTTGACCATATTTAGGGTGGTTAAACAAGAGTGACAAGTCTATCCTGGCATGGCGCGGTAAAAACCGGTGCCACACACCCTTATTTTTCTTCTGTGGCGCACATTACTCTCATTCCCTGTTTATACTCTAGTCACTCATTCTTCTTTCAACTAAAGTCGAACCTCCGACTAGTCTTTCATAAGTGTGTTTTTGGCTTGATTTCTATTGAAATCACATCAAAAACAATATTTTCTACAAAACCAAACATGAAATCCCGTAATCCTGAAATATGCATATAATAAGGGTAAAATGGTCAAATCACTCCTAAAACTCTTTAAATTGACTACAAAATTATATATGCAATTGAAACTTATCACAACCCACAACCAGCTTTTTGCTAGCCCCTAGCAAAATAAGTGACTTACTAGAACAAAGCAAGAACAAAAACTAACTGAAACACAATTAAAACTAACATATTCACTAACTATCTAAACCACTTTCGTAGGTTGTCACGGTTGCATTTAGTGTATGCAACAAGCCTTTAAACCCCTAGACGACCCTAGTGGATGAGTTATAGTCTCGTGAGGGTTTCCAGTGATGCTACCTACAAAAATCATTTACCTAATCCCTAAAATATATATATATAGTAAGCACATAAAATTACAACAACACAATAGTTAACTAGTACAATTGTCTCATGAACTTCAACAAATAATTAGTACATAACTTACCAACCTCATTCTCCTTAAAATTATTTCAAAACAACATACCATTACTTTATCAACTCTCATGTCCATCTCATTCACAAACCATCAACCAAACTTTTTGAGTATATTTATGCATGCATCCACATATACAAGTAACTAAAAACAAATTTATAAACAAGTTCTCTCAGAAAAATCATTCAATTGTCTTCCCTTGATCTATTAGTGACAATGCTTCAAACTTAGATGTCATTACTTTTATGCTCATTAAGTATCATGCCTGATAATATTTTTTCTTTGTTGTCATTTTCTTTTATACATAATTTTTCAAGGGTTTATTTGGTTCCTTTAGATTGTGAACTAGTCTTTTTACATGAGCAATCGATACTTCTAATACCATAGCCCGGTTACTCAACTAATCACATACCTAAGGTGCTTTGCATACTCTTGTCTCTAGTCACTTTTCACTCGAGGGTCATTCACGGTGGACATGCTAACCCCCAACCTACTTAGCAATTAAGTCATTAGAGTAGTTGAAATTTTAATTCATGCATTTGATGTTTTCTTCATCCATATATGCATTTTATCTAAGGATCTAAGCAATGTGTATTTTCAACCATAGTTCAAACAATCATCAAGTCCATCTAAGGGTTTTTAAATTTGTCACTTGCATATATGAATATAACACACAAATAACTCCTTAAGTTTAGTCATCAACCATATATGCTAAAACCTGAGAATTTTAATTTCATAGCATGTGTTTCTTCATACTTCTAAATCAAACAAAGCTAGTTTATCATATACCAATTGTTCATCATAGTTATGTATAATCATAGACATACAAGCTAATTCAACACACATACTAAAACAAAAACAAACAAAAAATAAAAAATTTGTCACTAATGTTGCCATTCATGCAATCTAGTTCTAACTTTTCCTCACCCCTAACCTAGCATTGACATTGTCCTCAATGACGAATGAGAAAAATAAAAAGTTAGAACTACTTCCCTTATTTTATGTGAGTTGTCCTTGCTTGCTTATGCATCGGGATCTGAAACTCAGAAAAATTCTCCACAGCTAATGCTAATAACAAAACAACCTCAAACAATAAGTTGACAAAAAAAAAATTTTGAACAAGAAAAACAAAGAATAAAGAAACATAAAGGATAAAACTTCGCTTGCCTCCCAAGATGCGATTGTTTATAGTCTTTAGCTTGACTTGATATTAGTCTTTTTAGGTCGGATCATTCAATAGGATGAAGACTTTGTCTTTTCTCCATCCACTTTCTTTATAGTACTTCACCCTTTGACCGTGTATATACCTTTATCTTTATGATTTACCTTCGTAGCTCCTTTAAGATTGGCTTTTGTGACAACAAACGAACCAATCCCTTGAGCTCTTAGCTTTCGAGGGAAAGATTGGCATTGAGAATTAGAGAAGAATCCTTTTTGGCCATTATCAAATTTGTTTCTTACGGGTTGTTGGTCTCAACTTTTTAAGGTTTGTCTTTACTCATTTGAGCTTTGTCATTCCCAAGATTGGTTATTTCCTTGATCACTTCTACTTTATAGCATGTTTCTCTCTCTCTAGAGAGATTTGTGGCTTTATACACTCTGAAGGTCACTGTTTCATCATCAACTCTAAATTTTATTGTTCTTTCTCTCACATCAATTAGTGCCCTTTCAGTGGCTAATAATGGTTTTCCAAAAATTAAAGGCATTTCAACATCTTCTTATATATCTAACACAAGGAAATCCATAGGAAATATAAATTTATCAATTTTTACCAACATATTTTCCATAATACCTTTTGGATACTTGATCGATCTATCCATTAATTGTAAGGATACTGTGGTGGATTGTGGTTTATCAAGTCCTAATTTCTTGAAAATAGACAAAGGCATTAAGTTGATACTTGCCCCTAAATCACACAAAACATTTGAAAAAGAAATTGAGTCTATAGTACAAGGGATAGAAAAACTCCTTAGATCTTTGAGCTTTGGTGGCAATTTATTTTAGAGAATGGCAAAGCATTCCTCTATAAGCTTGATTGTCTCATGCTCCGCCAATTTCCTCTTATTAGACATGATTTTCTTTAGAAATTTTACATAACATGGCATCTAGAGCAAGACATCTACAAAAGGAATATTAATATGAAGTTTCTTAAATATCTCTTATCCAATTGCCTTTTCTTGTATACAAGAGGAAAACAAGGCTTGATCTCTATATGCTTTTGCTCCACCTCTCTTGCCACCGGTTTATCTTTTTTGGCTTCTTTAGGCTTTTCTTCTTCAAGACCCTTAAGTTCTTTCTCACTTCTAAGTGATATGGCCTTCACATATTCCTTAGGGTTTGTTTCAGTATCACTTGGTAATGTGCTTTGTGCTCTCTCAACAACTATATTTGCCAATTGTCCTAGTTGTACCTTAAGATTTTTGATAGATGCTTCTTGATTTTAAAATCTTGTTTCAGCACTATTAATGAACTTTGTTAGCATCTCTTCCAAATTTAATTTCTTTTCTTGAGGTTGAAACCCTAATGGTGGTTACTTCACTAGATTCTGATTACTCCACGAAAGATTTGGATGATTTTGCCACCCGGGATTATATATGCTTGAATATGAGTTATTCTGTGGAGGTCTGTAAAAATTTCCCACATAATTAGCACTTTCAGAAGAATACATGAATGGGTTACCTACTTGACAATCAATGCTCGTATGACCCCCTCCACATAAGTCATAAACTACGCTCTTTAGCTACATGACCGCCATTGTATCAATTTTCTTGTTTAATGCATCTATTTGGGTGGCCAAGGCATTGAAAGAATCCACTTTATATACTCCCTTTAACTCTCTTTGGTACTTTATCAATATGCCATTTGTAATTATTGGAAGCCATTTCATCTAACAGGTTGAATGCTTCCTCTAGTGTCTTCCTCATAAAGTTACCTCCTGCAGCTACCTCAATCAAAGTATGATTAGTAGACATTAAACCATTATAAAAAGTTTGTACCTGAAACCATATGAGCAAGCTATGATGTGGGCATTTCCAGAGTAGTTCCTTGTATCTCTCTCATGTTTCATATAGTGATTTCGTATTGTATTGTATGAAAGTTGTGATATCATTACATAGTTTTGTAGTCTTTGATGGAGGGAAAAACTTTGCTAAATATCGTTGCACCATCTTATCCCATGTAGTGATTGATCCCACCGATAATGAATTTAACCAACTTTTTACTTTGTCCCTCAGTGAAAAAGGGAATAATCTTAGCCTGATGGCATCGTCTCTAACTCCATTCTGCTTGAAAGTGTCACAGATCTCCAAAAAATTGATGATGTGTTGATTCAGATTATCACTAGGCAAACCATTAAACTGAATTGACATCTGAATCATCTGGATTATGCCCGATTTCATCTCAAAATTGTTAGCCTGTATTGATGGTTGCCTAATGCTTAAAGTTATGCCTTTAACCATAGGAGTCGCATAATCAATCAAAGATCGTTGGTTATCTGCTCGATTAGCTTTCTTTAAGGCTGGTGGTGCTATACGCTGATCTTCTACCATTGCTCTTCTTTGCCTCGTCAACTGATGTAATGTTCTTTCTATCTCAGGATCAAATGGCTCAATTGTATGATTTCTAATGTGTGTCCTGCACTAAGAAAGAACCTGCAAGGCAAACAAGACCAAGTAGCATCGTAAAATAGAAACAAAAAGAAAAAAAACTAAAATAACAATAAAATAACATGTCTAGAGTAAAATTAGAAGAAATAAATCTCAATATTGCATAAGACACATTCCCCGGCAACGGCGCCAAAAACTTGATGCGTTAAAGTTTAAACCCTAACTTCCTAACAAGTGTACTAGTTTAAAGTAATATGAGAAGTATTCAGGGTGTCGTATATACGGAATCACGTAAGCAAGTACCAAGATGGCACCACTCCTAACTTTATTTAAACTATTGAATACGACTTGAAAATAAATCTAAAACTAAAACAAAACTAAAATCAAACAATTAATAAGCACGCCTAGATAAATCGAATGACAATATGCAAGATGATGCTAAGATTTTGGGTTCACTACAATGTAGGTTTTTCATATGTTTAAATTTCTCATGTTATTCATATCACAACGGAAATCTCTAATTTGATCAATATTCTTTCTCAAGAAATATTAATCATATTTAACAATCTAACAACTTATATATCTCTACCTAGGTTTAATTAGATGAAAACACATTAAGTTTTATGAAATGCACTAGCTTTCAGCACAAGTCTATTGTGCCTATGACTATTGCATTTATTATCAAATATATATCTATATCCGATTAATCCATGGTTCGTATTCTAGCTGCTTTTATGCAATATCACATCTCGGTCTTAATCACATAACAAAAATCCTATTAAAAATTGGCCAAGTTTTCAATAGGCATTAAGTTCAGAATACAAACTCACATGAAATAGCATGCTTGTAATTTAAATTCGAAAAAATAATCAATTATAAGAAATGTAAATAATAATAGGTTTTAATTAATATTCAAAACTATGAAGATAGATACTAGTAAAAATAATAAAAATGTCAATAAAAGTAACAAAAAATATCATTAAAAAATGTTGGTAAAAGCAATAAAAAAATAATAAAAGAAATTAAAAATGCCATTAGGAACATGAATAAACCATCAGCCAAAGTTATAGAAAATGCCGGTAAAAGTAATAAAAATGTTGATATAATTTTTAAGAAATGTTGGTAAAACATGAATAAACATTAGTAAAAGGTGTGGTAAATGCCAGTAATTTTAGCGCGAACTATGATCAAAATTCAATTTCTTGCAGGAATGGGGTTTTAACAACTTTTATAAACATAAATACAAGTTACAAAAAGTGTCAGTAAAAGCTCCAACAAATGTTAGTATAACATAAAATAAACACCGGTAAAAAGTGTAATAGACACTAGAAATCTTAGCCCGAAAAATGGCAAGAAAACACTTTCAACCAAAAAACTGACTAATGCTTATAAACATCAGTAAAAAAAAAAGAGTACAAATGCATCCTTTAGTGGTGCGTTTATTGACATGTGCTGGTGTTTGCAATCAACACCAATAAATATTATACCGTTATAGGATTTAACGACATTTACACAAACACCATTAAAAATCGACAAAAACACTAATAAAAGCCTTTATTGTTGTAGTAGTTGCATCCATCTCCTAACAGTCAAGGTGCAATTGCTTCACGTCTATTACCTAACGTGTAGTTGACCCAACATGCAAATCAGACTAATGCAAGTAAAAAAGCAACCCTTGTAACACCATTTATTTTTCAATTACTTCTAGTATATGGATTCTAGTGCAATAGGTCATGTTACACCATTTATTTTTCAATTACTTCTAGTGTAATAAATCAAGTTACACCGTATATTTCTCAATTAGTAGCAAACTACAAAGAAGCAGAACAACTTCAGGCAGGAAATGACGGGTCCTTAAAAATAACTCATTTTGGTCATGTTTTGATTCCTAGTTTGTTTCATTCTATAAGGCCCTACTTCTTGAAAATTGTTTCGTCTCCCTTTCATTTGTAAAAACTACTTTATCTATCTAAAATAACTAGGGATAATAACGTTGTTGAAATTTTTGCTGACAAATGTGTTTTCAAAGACAAAACCACCCAAGCAATTCTTTTTCAAGGTCAACTTAAAAAAGGACTTCACTGGCTTATAGTTCCTGCTTCCAACTTTGCTACACTCAATCCCAAGCGAGGTTCAAATATCAAATTAGACAAGTCATTTGTGACAGAGAAAATTTTTTCTCTATTTTCAAGTGAATCTATTGTTTCTACCTTAGAAAAAATTCCAAATGGTTATTATTAGCTCTGCTAGTCTTGTCTTATGTAATTAATCAGTGCTTATTAGCTATAAGTCCTCAAGTAATACTTGTCAGCATCATTCCTATACAGTATCTAGAACAAGTGTTGAGTTGTGGCAAAAACGCTAGGATATCCTAACTCAAAAACTCTTATATTTGCGCTAAAGGCAACAAACACTTGTGTTAATACGGTTCGAAAATTGTCTTTTTATTTTCCAAAACCTAATTCTAAGTCCTCAAAACAAGTTGAGCTAAAATATTTGAAGCAAAACCTTGTACTACTCCTTTCGTTACTGGTACTGGGATATCCTTTAATGATAGCACATCTTCTGAAGATCCTTCTCTCTACAGAAGTAGTGTAGGCGATCTATAATATCCCAGTTTATCCAGCCTAGATATTGCATTCTTAGTTAATAAACTTAGTAAATTCTAACAAAAATCTGCTGTTTTTTATTGGCAAGCTTGAAAGAGAGTTCTCTGATCCATAAAGTGCATTTTTTCTTATGATTTACATTTCAAACCTAGTGAAGTCCCATAGCTAATTAAATTGTTTTTTAAATTCTAATTATGTCAGTAGTGTTCATGATAGAAGATCCACAATTGGACTTTGTTTATTTTTTAGCCTTAACATCATTCAATTAAGTTTTTGGAAATAAAAAATGGTGGCATTGTCCTCCACTAAAGTATAATACAAGGCTGTAACACGAACAACCAAAGAGAGTCTAACTTAGCAATCTTTTAACTGAACTTGGTCTCAAATTTTCTACTCATCCAGGAATAAGGTATGATAATGAAAGTGCAAGCTTTGGCATTTAATCCAGTTTTCCATGCATGAACTAAACATATAGAAATATATGAACATTACATTCGCGACCAGGTTACAAGTAAGGAGTTGGTTATACAATATGTTCCAACTTAATTTCAAAAAGTCGATACCTTAACAAAGCCATTAGCTGCTACTCAATTAACTCTACTCAGAGATTCTTTTACCATATGCAGTCTAGAATCTCTTACAATTAGGTCAATATTCACCAGTGACCAAACTAAACGATCTCTAAAGAGATCTCGAAGTTCGACATCTACTCAAAGTGTATTCCAAATGAACTCTAAAAATCAATCAACATCTAATTCAAAATCTCAACAACAACTTTCTGCTAGTTTAGATTGATATTGTTGATCTTAATTGATTGAGTTCTCACTTGCTGAATTGATAATTGTACTGTTGACTTGAAAATTTACAAGTGGTTGCAGAATGTTGAGTATATTGATTACAGTGTATTGAGTATGAAGGTTTACTGACTATATTGATTGTAGAGTGTTGACTATATTGACTGCAATGTATGAAAAGTGTTGCTGAGTATATCGACTGCAACGCGATGAAACTGTTGCTTTGTTTCTGAGTGCAGTGGCTGCAGAATGTTGTTTTATCGTTGAGTATATTGGTTGCAATATGTTAAGAGTACTGAATACTTGCAACAAAATATTGAGTATATTGTTTTGTGTATCATTTTATTGTATCTATGTATGAGAGTGGAATATATTTACTGAAGGTGTTTTGTGTTTAATTTGCCAAGTTACTTGTAGTTGGACTTTATTAATTGTCTAATTAGCTGGTAATTGAAAACAGTCTGATGCCGATAGTAGACTAAAGAGTATAATGTGATTTGGATTGTAAGGTTGACTATAGACTGAAGTTGATAATATGATCTGGGTCGTTAATAACATAACATGGTGTTGTATTTTGTATCAAGAGGAGATGCTTAGTAAAGGAAAATTAAAAGAGAACAGCAGATGTTTTGCATTAAGAGGAGATGCTGAAGAAAGAAACATAACCGAGTCGTTACATTTCATTCTGATTTAACAAAAATTGTTAACCATATAAATGTTTTCATATAAGACATTTTGTATTATCCAATCTCATTTTTTATCAAAACAAGATGAAGTTCTCTTTCGCAGTTTCTTCTCTTCTCAATCGTTGTTCAGATCTTCAATCCACCTTAGAATATAGAAATATAACTGAGATGAAATGGAGCATGCAAGAGTTTGAAACGTTGAAAATTATTATGATAATAATAATAATGCAAGCCATATAACCAACACCAAAAACAAAACTAGTGGTGTCTCCTCCATTTCATTCCAAAAGGTCTTAGACCTAAAAATTACGTGTCCGAATAAGGTATGGCGACCGGGTGGACAGAATCCGACCGAATCACCACCCTCTGTTCCACCAAAATCAAAATCTTTTCCCGTGTCTGCTTTGCCTTTTCATATATTATCTGAAACTCTCAACAAACGTCTTTCTTTTTCATGTTAATTTATATATACAGACATTATGTTGACATCTAGCATGGTCGGTCCACTCATTTTTAAGTCACATATAAGGTGGTCTTGGTCTCCCATTATTGCTTCTGGTGGAGGTGCAATTTTGCTGAAAATTCAGATGATAAGTATTTAATATACAAGATATGCATGGTAGGGTAAAGTGTATAAGCTAGTGCATGCAAAAATTAAGCTAAAATGACGGAAACAAATTCTTTTTTGTTTTCGAAAATATTGAATAATATTATATTATCTTGTTAAATCGAAGGAACATAATTATGCATTCGATCGTCATAAACTATTATAATTATAGATGCTGGACAAGGCATTTTTATGGTATATATTTAGATCTGCAAATTCTAAGCTACCTTTATTTTAATTTATTATCGAATTAAAATTTGAAGGACATTCACGTACCGACCACAATAAAAATTAGAGGATAATGCTAGAAAGCATAGTGACGATTCTTGTCGACCATTAAGCCATCCCGTGAATATCACGCCGTGCAATTGCCAAAAACAAGCTATTTCTTTTCCGCCAAATAACTATTTTCCTTGCGAAGTTTGGTAGGCCCATAATTTTTATCCTTTTAAATTCAGAAAAAAAAAATTTCTCCTCTGTTTATAAAATCAGTTTGCTAATTTTAATAATTAAATATTATTTATGTTATTTTAATTATTTTAATATAAGTATAATTAATTATTATTTTTTCTCTTAAACTTAAAATATTACAATACACCTATCGGATTAAATTATTAGCAATATTATTAGATCGTCTTTTTAAACTTTGGAAAAATAAATGTTTTTTTATTTTATTTAAAATTTATTATATTCATCTTATATATTTTAAAATATATTTATAGTCCAATAATTTGTAACATGATATTTATACTTTTAATTTATTGTTTTAAGTTTAATTAATTAGAGATGCAATTGTTAATTTGGAAACTATTGGGGGAAACATTGAAGTTTCAAAAATTTTTAAAATGTTCCTAAATTTTTATAAAGTTTCAAAACATCCTAAAACTTTTACGCACCCTTAATATTTTTAAAAAAGCCAAGCCACTAATACCCAGCCAAAGTTTCTCCAAATGACAAACTCTCACCTAAAAACTTTCAAAAAACCAAATATCTACCTATTGATCAAAGTCAATAATTAAATTTAACAGTCAACCGTTTAATTTAACTAATTAAAAAAATATTTTTGTCTTTTGAATAAAAATTTTAAAAATAATAAATAATTAAAATATAAAATAATATTAATATTATAAACTTTAATAAATTAATAAAAAAATTTAAAAATTAAAATCAAATATATAATCAAATCAAATTTTAAACAAGTGTTTAATTTGTAGTCGGATTGGGTCGTCATGATGGCGAAAGCTGCTTGATCTAGTCTTCTCCACCATCAAAGATGATTGAAAACGGGTGACACACTTAAAACCAGTTATTTTTAACCTCTCTTAATAATGAAAGTGATCAGATTTGATCATCTTCGTCAAATCTTTGGTAGCTTGATCTGACTGTATCCGTCAAATTTTTGGCAACCAATGTCATCGAGGGGATTAGATCCGAATATTAATCAAACAAAGTGATCATTTTTAACTACTTGATTAGGTTTACGACAACCACCATTTTCGTCGATGATAATTGTTTTTTTATTTTTTTTATTTTTTTAAAATATTATTATAATAATAGTATTTTATATTAAAATTTCTTTTAATATTAATATTATTTATATTTGTAGTGAAAGTTATTTTAATTATTTCATCAAAAATTAATAAAATTAGAAGAAAAATTGGTCAACTAGTAAGTATTTATTTTTTTAAAAGTTTTGTGTTGGGGAATTTGTCATTCAAGGAAACCTTGGGTGGGAATAAGTGGTTGGGCCTTTTCAAAATTATAGTTTATTTCTCCAAACATATAATTATAGGTCATTAACACTTAAATCTATATTTGTACTAATATTTTTTATTATATTTAATTAAAATTAATATAAAATAGGAATATAAAATTTTTTAATAAAATTTTAAGGACAAAATGTTGTTTAGCTTAAGGGATTTTGTTGTTTTTTCAATAATTCTAATAAAAGAACAGGTTTTCCAATAAATTTAACAGAGGGATGAAAAAATGATTTTCAAATTTAAAATATGAGAATTGGGTTATTTATCAAACCTTCCGTGGGAAATTGTTATTTAGCCCCTTTTATTTTTTTTTTCAAACTCCAGCTGCAAATCATTAATTAGAGGTGAT
Organism: Anacardium occidentale; assembly: GCA_026122585.1. Classification (NCBI taxonomy): domain Eukaryota; kingdom Viridiplantae; phylum Streptophyta; class Magnoliopsida; order Sapindales; family Anacardiaceae; genus Anacardium; species Anacardium occidentale. The sequence continues at coordinate 127,184 of JAJEJH010000426.1, forward strand.
ATTGTTTAAAGGACGTTTCTTTCCAACTCACAGATTATACTATTGAATCTATAATATATAGGCTTCTTGAGCTTAGCACTAACAACCATGAGGGAAAAGGATTAATTAGGGCATCAGAAAACCAATTAGATTATACTGCTATAGGTAGTCCTAAAAGATAATCCTAAAATGTAATTTTCACATAGACAGAATCCTGTGATTCCCATAAAAAAAAAAAAAAAAAGAAAAAAAAAAAAAACAGAAAGACATAATTTTAAACGTGTAGGGATACCATACGTGCAAACATACACCTATTGAGAATATACCAAGATTCTGGTTGGCTGGCCACCAATTCAAAAAACCAAGTGTGGTGGTTCGATTCATTCCCATAAATTAAAAAAAGGCAAAGTCATCACACCCCACCCACCGCAGGACTCACAACATGGTGGGCTAGAAAGAGGCTTGAAGGACTTGGACCACTGTTGCAAAAACCGAAGACTCTAGCTCAAGCTATCCAGCTACGTGTCAAAAATATGTATTGCCACGTGTGGAAACTTCATTCGCCCATATTGGACGCCCAGTTTGTTTTCCTATCGCGTGATCATGATCTTAAAGTGGGAAAGGCGAAAAATAAAAATAAAAATTCTTCCACTTATATTCTGGCATTATCCCTCTCTTTTTTCTTTGCTTCTGTGCCACCAGATAGATGATCCAATCACTGTAATAATGGGAGAAAATCTTCTTCAGAAGAGAATAATAATCAAAATGGTGGTGTGGGTGTGGGCGTGGATGTGGTTTGTGTTTTAAAAGCCCTTTTGTTGTAAAGCATCACTTGTTGGAGACGAGTATCTCTCTTTAAATTTCTTTTTCTTCTACCTTTTCCTTGCATTGTCTTTTTCCTTTGATTTTCAGGAAAATTTATTATTTTCTAGGAAAGTTTATCAGAAAGGAGAGGTGTTGCTTCTGCTGACGTCCTTGGATTGAAAAAAGCCATATAGTTTGAGATAAATATGAATTTCTATGTTTAATTATATTAACTTTTTGAGTGATCATTGATTATTAGAATAGACCAGAGAGCTTTATGCATGTAAACCTACTTAATATTATAGAGGGGGCCAATTAAGCTTGGAAAATCTTAATTAACCACTTCATAAACTCGCATTAAAATCACTTTCTGTAAATATTTTTTATTCGAAAAATTCATTTACAAAAATAGAAATCAACAAGTCAAGTCGTTCAGATCTGCCCCAAGATGAGAGGTGTGTCTATATCAGTATCAAAAATCATAAAATGCGGAATATTGTGTAAATATATTTTGAGAATTCAACATATGCTTTGTTAAGTGTGACGGACGTAACAATATATGTTTGGACCAGCTAATTTAAACTAATAATTCTCCATGATGATGAAACTTTGGGGAAAAGAAAAGAAAATGATTGGCTATCTCTACACTCTGGAAGTGGATTTTCTTGTCATGGCTTTATGCCAAAATCTATAATCTTTTGTTTGGTAGGATACCGAGATTTTAATCCATGCCCATGGTCAAAAACTTCCTCTTATATGTGAAGACATTTATAGCATAGACTAGGAATAATTGATAGCTGAACAAAGGACATAAAAACTTTATATATATTATGGGGTCCATTCCAATTTAAAGCAAACTCGTTGAGGAGCAGGTACAATCTAAGGACACTTCAAATATTTTTTGTAACACTCAAGATTGAGATTTGAACGACCAAAAACATGTGAGTCCCTCCCAAAGTAAACTACTTTAGGGTTTAATAATTAAGCTAAATTATTACTTGATTTAGGCTTCATTCCTCACGCACAAACCACCGCCAAAGAAGACAGATGAGGCTCCTTCTATTCGAATAATCAAACTCCCATATATAGTTTCATAATTAGTGGCTCACATTAATCATTCATCAATTTGTTTTATATCTGAGTAGTGAACCTGAGAAAATATTGGTATTAACTGGTAGGTGTATTAGATTTCTCAGTGAGTTGAATTTGCATGTGAAATTTCACATCAAAAAAGGTTAAGAGCATATGCTGGAGGAGATTTAGTAAGTTTGAATATTGAGTTGATAGCTTTTGGAATGTATTACTTCTGAGCAAATCCTTGAAAAAAATTTTCCTAAAAAAACTTAAACATTATGCATATAATTAAGAGTTTAATCTGGGAAATAGTGTTACATGTAAAGCAATTATACAAAGCATGGCATTTTTTTCAGCAGAAATCTAGATATCTGACTCAAAATTATCTTAAAAAATGAAGCTTTCTTGTTTTGTTAGCCCAAAAAGGTTGACATAATTTCGAAAAGGGATATATAAGAACTGGATGAAAACAGCAGCTGCAAATGTTCCAACTGATGATGGCAATTTTAATAACAAATGGAAAGGGCGGCGGACTGCAACTGAACCAAAATCACTGGAAGCAAAGAAATAGTCCAAGTACGTAGTTAATACATTTTATTATCAGGTTTGCATGAGAATATTATTTTTATTTTTTTTATAGTTAAAATGCAAAATAGTGTAAGAGATCGATAGGGTCTGCTGTCAGATATCCAATAGCCAAATATTAATGTATTCCTGAGTGCAAGTGCGAGTGCAAGTGGGGATCACACATACACACATGCAAACACGCAGAGAAAGAGGCTACGAGGAAGATGTTTGGCTTATTTCGATAAATAGTATTATTTATGGTTAAAGTTTCGTGGCAGAACCGTATGCTCACTTTCCAAAACGGCTGGTCTCCCTTTTATTGGCATTTTTTATATCCAAAAGCATCGTCCTGGCCTTAATATATTACATTAATATTTTGTTCCTATTACGTGGCTGATTCCCATTTGCTATTTTCAGAAATTTCCTCTGACAAATGTCCATTTTTTTATGGAAGAGGAAGTAGTTCGTCTACAGTTGTCTATAGCATTCATCCCTTTCATAGAAGGGAATAAAGATGGATGTTTATGCGCTAATTAATTAAACCTTAATAGTAAGTATATAATGTCTTCCCATCAAAGTCCATTTTATTTCAATTCATACAAATCTTAGAAACAAAATTAGTAAGATTTTTATTTCTTTATCAAGTCAATTAGATAACATAAATATTATAAATCCATTTTAGAGGTCAAACGCTATCAATTATACTTTCACTCCATTTCTTTCATTTTTAGGTGTAAATTAATGAGCCTTTATGCCTAAATTCACAAAGACAATTTGATAAGACAACAAAATTTTAATCACAATTTAACTTTCAATCAATTTATGTGCACTTCTAGTAAAATATTAGATTATCAAAAAAATTATGATACTATATGATTATGTAATTTTAAATTAAAAATAAAATAATAATCAATCTTTGGTGATATATAAGTTAAAAATACTTATAAGTTTAGTTTCTTAAATATTCTATACCATTTACGATATTAATTATAAAACATAAGATTACAAGTTAGATAATTTTCTTATTGCTATTGGTAGGATATATTGTTAACAATTTCTTCTCTTTCAAACTCTGGTTTTAGGTATCTATTTAGAAGTTATAAAAACTCAATACCCTCTCTCATACTAAACATAACTTTAAATTTTGGATTTTTTTAAATTTTATTTCAAGTAAGAGAATGGCTCTAATTAAATTCATTCTAAAGCTGATCATTTCAATTGAATAAAGTTTTTGGACGCATTAAATATATAATTCTATTGATCTTTTTTGAAGGGGATTTTATTTAACATGTTAGAGAGTTTTTTTTACAGAATTTTCCATCATAAAAAATAAATAAAATTCAAAGTTCTCTTGCGATTCTACAAGCAATAATTTTTTATATGGACGAGTCAAAACCGAATCGATCCTTATAGATGGAGTCTGCTAAATTTGTGCAAGATAAAAATTGCAACCTAAATATATTCCTTCACTAGCTAGTTAGCTAGGTAGGCTATAATCTATATATAAAATTACATATTTATTTAGCCTCAATTATGTATTTTATATATCAAGCCAACTTTATATAGGTGATAGGTAAAATAACAGTGAGTTGACTTGGGAAATGAAAAAAATACCTCCATTATTATTAGTATTTTCAATCTTATTTTAGTGGGTGAGACATTCCATATGTAGTGGTATATCTTATTATTTTTTTGTTTTTAAAATACACATAAAATATTATGAGGATGACACGAGACTTTATCTATATAAATTCATCTTAATTTTTGATGTTACTATCCTGTGCTAAAATTAATTGAATAAGAAAATTTTCAAGATTCGAGCATATTTGACTTCATCAAATTGTTCTAGTATAATTTTATATAATAATTATAAGTTTTAAAAATTCAAAGTAGGATCTATTTATTATCTTTCTAACAGTCAAATAATAAATAACAATATTAGGATTACTAATGAAGCAGCTAAAATAAAAGTTGGATTAGCTATCGTGGGAATTTTCTTTGATATATGAATATATATAATTCTATATGTTCTATGTAGATCAAATTCTCCAATGAAGTGTCATTATGTCGTCCACTGCCTATTTGTTTACATAGTTATTAATAATTTGCTTTCAGAAAGCTGTTTGGAATGAATATTTCATCATCCTCTTAGTCACCCCATTTGTCTCGCTCGAGTATCTTGGTGTTTTTTTATGAATGAAAGATACCTATGGAATCTTCTTTCACTCTCAAAACTTTCCGATGTACATCATATACTTACTTGGAGATTATTTCATAAATTTATGGCACGGAAAATGAGCACCAATGATTCATGAAGATGATCAATTGTGAGCCCTATTTCTTTGACATTTCAGCGGCTAGAAAAAACAATATAACTCCCTATCACTAATTTTGTTTTATGTGGCCAAAATGGATGAACCCGACAGTAATAACTGTTCATATGGAAATATATGAAGCTCACATGTATCACATAATAGCCATGTCTACCAACAATGTGAAAAGGTACCATCGCTGATAGACCATTGCCTAAATTTTGTTGAGAGGATATTCGCTTCTTACTGATTGATAGAGTTACACTCAAAAGACTGAACTTTTAACTTCATCGTTGATCTTAATTTATTTTTTGCTTCAATAATGGTTTAAAAGCAGTTTCAAACTTTTTCCAAATGTTTGCAGTCAGATATGGGAAGAGAATATGTGAACTTACAATCTTATATGAAGCAACATGGCATTATTTTCAAACACTCATGTATATACATACACTCATTAGACAAATGAAAATGCTGAGAGGAAACTTCCACCCATCATTGAAATGGGTTTGACACTTTTGACACAGGGTTCTATACCTTTGAAATATTTGTGGCTCTACTTTGAAACTGTTGTATTTCTCATGAACAAATTCTCAACAACAATTCTCAATCCTTATAAGTTACTCTTTCAACTGAAATCACATTATCATAGATTGAAGCATTTGATTGTGCTTGTTTACCTTATCATAGGCCTTACTCTAAGAACATGTTTGAATTCCATATTTCGAAAAGTGTTTTTCTAAGATATAGTGTTTTACGTAAACGATGCAAGTGTCTACATCATTTTAAAAAATTTTACATTTTCCCATATGTTGCTTTCAATGAGAATAAGTTCCCTTTTGGCTTTTAGAAATAATCTCTTTATTGCTAATCCTTATGAAAAGTCAGAATGGCTAGTTGAGTAACAACAGATGAATGTTCATCTCCTATTATCAATTATGGAAATTGGCCACTAGTTTTTGTAAGACCACGATTTTTGAATCTATGCCACAAACCACCGAACCTATTGCTTCTCTTACTATTGTCATTGCTACACCTATCTCAACTAATATAATTAATTCTTCTACACCATATCTAATACATTACCAACTTTAAAAATTTGTAAGTTAGATGTCTTCGTAAAATTAATACATAACTATGAATATATAATTCATGTCAACCCAAAATCATACATTGAATATAAAATATTGAAACATTAGATATTAGAGTCTTAGACAAACCTGATTAAGACATCTTCAATATCCTTAAGAATTTAATTGCTGATGATACCAAGTTTTTCTCCTCTTGAAACATAAATTAGATGACAACTCTGATGATAAGTTGTTGTACAATTTTTATTTGTGTCACTCTAAGTTTTAGAGAGAGAACTTAGCCAATTTATAAGAGATTTTTGAATTCTCCCATTAATTGTCCAATAACCTTATGAGCCCATACTAAATTGTCTATCCAAAGTAATATAATCCACAAAGTGTATTGGTCACCAATATTAATCACTTTTTAACCCAACCAATTTAATTTATTAGACCATTTGAATTTACCCGTTTTTATTAAAACAAAACCCAATTGATGTTAACTCATTTAATTTTCTAATGTTCTCTCACTTAGGCAACATTAATTGTTAATTTATAATTAAAAAAATAAAATTGACTCACGACTAAATAACTATTTTAACTTTAATGTGGCCACTTTCAAGAAAAAACAAAATAGTCAAAATATAACCCTTTATTTACCAATATGGTCAATATAACCATTAATAATGAACCAATGCAATATTTATGTCTTTTGCTAGCACGAAATGACAATGATCACAATTATTTGCAACTATATCACATAGACCACTAATTTGGGACTATGGTAGGAATACCAATCTACATGATCATATAATGAGCTATTGCTTGTTGGTCCTCCTTATGATTTCTCTTTAACCTTTATGTCTTTCAAAAGAAAAAAAAAAAAAAAAGAATTCTCCTTTACTTCAAATAGAGTCCATGACTTACAACGAAGTATGCATGCTCCAACCAAAATCTCAAGACATTATGAAGACATACTCGTATGACTGTAAATCTTAAGGAAGAACCTGAATCTTGAGATACTTGTCATACTACACATAAAATTGCCACACTCAAGAAAAACCAAAATCTAGAGGCGCATGTTATACAATAAGAAAGTAAATGTGCACATAAACATAATCATACGTGTTTACATGAATAATAAATCCAATATGATTATAAGAAAATAGTAATAATGTCAATCATAATTGAACAAAATAGATCAATAAAGGTCACAAACTAGGCGTTCAGCATATAAGCTCCACTAACCAAGAACATCAAAAGACTCTTTTTGCTTCATGTCTTTCTTAGTCTTACATAGATCTATTCTCGCATGATTGAATGGAAAAAGGAAAGACCTAATTGACTCTTTAAAGGGGAAGGTAAAAAAGTTTCCACCATAACAAAATGTTTCCATTATATTTCTCAAAAGTACTCAAAGGCAGGTCCAAGCAGGAAAAAATGCACTAAAAAGTAAGGCATACAACAATGGATCAATTCATTCAACAAGATCCATTTAGATCGAACCAGGATAAGTGGGATTGGTCTTACGTGTTTGCATTTCACCAGGAAACTTGCCGTGATAACAAACCTATATTTGTTACATGACCTTCAAAAACAACAGATTTAAGTCCTCTAGTGAAAGGATCAGCCAACATGTCATCAATACAAATATACTTTCCAATGATGTCTCTTTTCTTTATAAGGCCCTTGATTATGAGATACTTGATCTTTCTGTGTTTTGAGTAACTACTATCTTACAAAAGAACATTGCTGCATTGTTATCATAGTATACTACAAGCAGTCTCGAGATGGATCAATTAGAAATATAATTCTTTAACCACATGGCTTGACTAGCTACACCATAACATGTAATAAACTTTGCATACATGGTCAAAGATTCTATTAAGGTCTGTTTGACACTCTTCCACGATATGGCCTTATTTGCCAGCATAAATATATACCTAGAAGTAGATTCTAAATCATCTAAACACCCAATGAAGTCTAAATTTGAATATCCTATTACCTCAAAGGATGTTGCTCTTCTATACATAAGCATAAAGTCTTTAGTCCTCTATAAGTATCTCATAATCTTCTTGGCCACAACCTAATGATCTAGGCCTAGGTTAGTATAGTACCTACCAAGTGTGTTAATAACATAGGCTATGCTTACCTTTATACATACTTACGCATGTATTAAGCTCCTAACTATGTTAGGATAAGGAACACCCTACATACATGGCTCTTTGAAATCATTTTAAGGACACTATTTGATACTTAGTTTATCTCCCTTCACAAAAGGTACATCTCTAACCTTACAATTTTCCATGCTAAGCCTTATATGCACTCACTTAATGTAGGCATTCTAAGATAAGCCAACTAATCAACAAGCTTTATCTCAGTGAATGTCAACACCCAAAACAAAAAAGGGCTCCCTAAGGTTTTTTATATCAAAAGACTTAGTAAAAACTTGTTTAGTCTTATGGAGTAGATTACTATCACTACTTGCAAACAAGATGTTATTAATATAGAGCACCAAGAAAATAAACCTACTCCCATTGATCTTCATATATACACACTAATCGAATCTATTCTTAGTAAAGCTAAAAGTTGTTACAATCTTATCAAATTTGATATACCATTTTCTAGAGATCTACTTCAAACCATAGATGGATTTCTTCAATCTATATACTATATGTTCTTTTCCATCAACCGCAAAGCCATCTAGTTACTTCATGTAAACCTCTTTATTGAGACCTCTATTAGAAAAATAGTCTTGACATCCATCTGGTGAAGCTCTAAATCAAAATTAGCTACTAGAGCCATAATAATTTTGAATGAGCCGTTTATAAAGATCAAAGAGAAAGCCTATTTAAAATTAATTCCTTCTCTCTCAGTGAATCTCTTAGTAACCAATCTTTCCTGAAACCTTTCAATTTTTCTCTTCGAATCTCTCTTGGTTTTATATACCTATTTACAACTAATAGGTTTGAAACCATCAAACAACTCAACCAGATCCTATACCATATTGTTTGCCATAGATTGCATCTCTTCTTTCGTAGCTTTTATGCATATATCTACATTAGAACCATAAAAGGCTTCATGAAATGACAAAAGGTCAACCTTATTTCCAATGTCAAACTTATTTTTGGCCAAATAAATATAAAGGTCTAATGTAATAAACATTTTCTACCTAGTTGATCTCTGGAGGGGCACCTCGACTATAAGATCTTGTTCCATATTCTTAGGGATTTTGACTTGTAGGGAAATTAGTTGTTGAGTTTCTTTAGTGGTTATCTAATTAATAACATTAATTCTAATAAAAATAGACACTAGAAAAGTGACAACTTTCTCTAGAACATCTGAAAGGGGATTAATTATAAAAAGTCTTAACAGTAATAGGAATATTGGCAAATCCAATTCAAAAGACTTGGCAGTCTATGACTTAACAATTCTAGTACCCTGCGAAGGAAAATAAAAATTATATCTCTTTGAGTGAAATGGATACCTAATGAAATAACATCTAATAGATCTAGGGTTAATTATCTTCTTTAAGGTTATAGATCTTAACATCAGTAGGATAACCCCAAACATGAAAATGATTGAGACTAGGTTTCCTACTTATCCATAACTAAAAAAGGGTATTGAAAATATATTTGCTTGGAACTCTATTCAAAATATAAAGAGTCATCTTAATTGACTCACCTTAAAGAAGTTTGTCCTATTTATCATGCTCTTCACCATATCTTTAAGGTTTTGACTACATCCCTCAGCTATACCATTTTATTCAGAACTACCAAGCATGGTGCATTGGGTAATGATCCCATAATCTTGTAAGTATTTCACAAAGGGCCCTATGTTTTGGCCTAAGTCTCCATGTCTTCTATAATACTCACCTCCATGATCATATCTTACTACTTTAATAACTTTTCCTAATTATTTCTTTACCTCAATCCTAAAAACCTAAAATTTTTCCAAGGCATTAAATTTCCTTTTAATTAGATAAAGAAAATTGTAATGAGAAAAATCATCAACGAAGGTGATAAAGTATTAATAGCCATAAATAATGGTTGAGTAAAGACCACTTATATCTATATGAATTACTTCAAATAAGTCAAAATTGCGAGTTGCACCTTTTTTTTTAGTCATAGTTAGTTTACCTTTAACAAAATCAACACAAGTTTCCATTTCCTTAAGGTCTAAAGGAGGAAGGATATTATCTTTAATTAATCTTTCAACTCTTTCCTTAAAAATGTGACCTGGTCTCTTATGCCATGGAAGAAATTATTTTTCCTTTATCAATGACCTTTTGCATGCAACATTTTCAACATTCATAAAGATACAATTATCATTAGAAGTTAAACATATATTGTACACCCATTGGTTAAAACACATTCACTAATCATCTTAAAGTTAAAAGAAATTTCACCATGGAATTTCTAAATTAAAACCATAACCAAGTTTATCTAAAGTCTAGACAAAAATCAAGCTCCTTCTAAATGAAGGTATATACAAAAATTATCCAATATAAGAATAACATTTGTCTTTAACCTAAGTCTAACTACTCCAACATAATCCACCACCACTTCAACATTATTTCCAACTCAAAATGTCCTCTCAACCTTAATTGGTCTCTATTTGCTTTTGAACCCCTATAAGGTAAAAGTCACATGAATAGTTACACCACTATCAAGCCACCAAGTGTTTAATGGTTTATATATGTAATTAGATTTGAAACACACATAACTAGGGGGTTTACCTTTCTAATATGACCAAGAATTAAACTTCATGTGATCTTGCTTCACATAACCTTTTTTTCTTACAAAAGAAACATTTATGACTTTGCCCTCTATTTTATTTATGGCTTAGTAATAAACATATCATATTTATCCCCCTCCACACATAGTTAGGGTTAAATACTATTTTCCTCTGTTACTTAATATAATTATGATGTTTCTTGAATTTGACTTAAATCTGAGTCATACCAGGCTTGTGTTGTCAGTTACATAATCAAGAACTTAATGTTTTTCTATCTTATAAAAAAATGATTAGAGGTTCTTGTCTTTTTTAGAATTTAACTTTTCTATTATTATTGTAACTAAAGGTAATTAGGTCATTTCACATTTCAACATATAATTGTGTTTCATTCTTGCACAGATATGTGCTTTTTACTTCCACACAGGCATGACCCCTCTTAGCTATGATTGTGTGGTCAAAACACACATGGGAGCGGCCACCCTAATCACAAACGTGTGATTCTTCTTGAAAAATTCTTCAATTACCCCTAACATAGTTATGTGTGGTCATTCAAATAGTTGTTTGCCTTTAAAAGATGAATGGATATGTGTCTAATATCACAAGGTTATACATCTTGTTATGGGCTTGCATTTGCACATGCGTGAACTTTGAGTACACAGTTATGCATCATTGTCTATAACTTTGAAAAGGCAACCATCGATGACTAATTATGAAGGCAACCATACCAAATCATTCAACATTACTCTTATAATATTATACTATAAATTACTATCAAATATATATATACATACATACATACATATATACATACATATATGTATGTATATATATATATGTATGTATCTATATACATACATATACATATATATGTATATACATACCACAAGGTTATACATCTTGTTATGGGCATGCATTTGCACAAGCGTGAACTTTGAGTACACGGTTGTGCATCATTGTCTGTAACTTTGAAAAGGCAACCATCGATGACTAATTATGAAGGCAACCATACCAAATCATTCAACATTACTCTTATAATATTATACTATAAAGTACTATCACATTTATATATGTGTGTGTGTGTGTATATATATATGTGTGTGTGTGTGTGTGTGTATATATATATATATATGCATACATACATACACACACACACACACACACACACACACACACACATATATATATATATATATATACATATGTATATATATTTACACACATACACACACACATATACTTCACATGACTCTCTTATCATGATTTCATCAATTACACTCCTCATATACTCAAACCTGTCTTGTTTTGATCTTATTATTGCATTCACAATACATAGAAAATAGTATAAACTTCATTCTATTCAAAGAGAAAACCATAAGGAAACTAAACCAACCTTTCCTTTGAAGTCCAATTAAGAATGTGGCAAGGTGATTTTGACAACCTTGCTCTAGTTTCTGGCAATGACACAACTTCTCTAGCCCTTTTACTTGTCTTCTAGGTTTTAGTTTGTGTAAGTATTTGGTTGAAAATGAGAAAATCATTCCCTAACACCTCACACACTTAAAGCTTATATTTTTTGAAAAGAAAATGTCACTTAGGGGCATGCATGACTCCTACACAGCCATGTGTACCATTATCTTTACCAAAATCATGTACCAAAATTGACGGGGTTATGTTATTATGAACTTTCCTTGACATATAATTGTGCACTCCCTATGCATGATTATACATCAGCCTAATTTTTTAATTTTTCCACTCATCGAGTATATGGTTATGCATAGCCTTCATGGATGATCATGTGTTATCCAATACTTAAAAATTTTCCTTTCCTCTATGTAGGGCAAAAACCCATTTATTCTCTTATGGCCTACATGATTATGCAAAATTGCTAGTTAATCATGTAATAAATAATAAAATCAATAAAAACTTAAACTAAATACATAAAAGACCAAAAAATCCTTTGGGACATACCTATGGATATAGCAATTCTCAACCCCCTCCCCCATTCTCTTCAAAATAATTTATCCTTGAAATTAACTCAAATAGGCTAAGGAATCTTTGCTTCGTGTCTGACTTAACCTCTTATGTGACCTCCTTAACTTGATAGTTTCTCTGTAGAACTTTAATAAAAGAGATCTCCTTATTTCTAAACACCTTGACTTTATGATATAAAATTTGAACTAGGTGCTCCTCATAAACTAAGGAATCCTCTAACTCGATCTTATTAATGCTTATGGAATAGGACCTACAAACCTCAAAGTTAGTTTACCATTCTTACCAAACCTCATGACCTGTCAATAAAGGGTAACCTTAATAAATACTTTATCACCTATAATAAACTTTAGCCTCTTCTGATTAGCATAACTTATTTATTAATCATAGACTTATCTCATCCTTTCTTAGATCATCTTCACCTAATTAATCATCTATTAAGTCATGTCAGGTCCTAAAGCCATTGGTAGATCCTTTGTCTTCTAAATCTCATCCTAGTACAACAATGATTGACATCTTCTACCATATAATGTCTTATATAGGGCCATTTGAAATGTTGCTTAATAACTGTTATTATAGATAAAATCCATCAAAAGGTAACAACTTAACTAAATTCATCCTATGATCCAAAAAACATACTTTAATATATTTTCAATCACCAAATTGACCCTCTCAATCCACGTATCAGTTTATAAGTGATATGTTATACTAAAAGCCAATCTTGTACCTAAACATCTTTGTATACTTTACCAAATGTTAACATGAAACAAGTATTTCTGTCTAACATAACTATCCTAGATGCATCATGTAGCCTGACTATCTTTTTAACATAAATTTGACCCAGTTGATATGCACTCAAACCTTCATAAATTGGGATGAAGTATGTTAACTTGGTCAACCTATCCATAAAGACACTTAATAAGTGTTAGCCACCTTAAACTCTTGGTAATCTAATAATGAAGTCTATAAAGATATGCTTATATTTTACTCAAGAATTATCAAAGGCTATAGTAAATTTGATGGCCTTAGATGTCTAACCTTAACTTGTTAGCATACTACACATTGGGCAACAAATTTTGCCATTGAATTTTTCATATTTGACCACCAATATGATTTGTTCAAATCTTCGAATATCTTTATACTTTTAGGCTACAAAGCGTAAAGGGAACTATAAGTCTGAACTAAGATCTTATCCTTCTATTCCTTACCTTTGGGAACCATACTCAATCTTAAAACTTTAGAATACTATTACGCATTCTATGTTCAAAATTAACACCTTTCATGGTTCTTTGTATCATCTAGACATATCACTTATCAAAAGTCTAACCTATCCTAATCTCATTCAACAAAAACCTAGTGACCATCTCAATTTGTTCTAATAGAATCTCTTGTTGTAACTCTTAATGTACTATAATTTGGGAAATAAAGAGTCTTCTACTCAAAGTATCAACCATTACATTGGCTTTTCCTAAATGCTATCTAATATTAGCATTATATTCCTTAACCAGTTCTAACTATCTTTTTTACCTCATATTCAACTTCTTTTAGGTAAAAAAATATTTAGGCTTTTATGATTGATGTACATTTAACTTTTAACACCATATAAATAGTATTTTCATATCTTTGAAGTAAACAAGGCAATTGCTAGCTCTAAATCATGAGTTAAGTAACTTAGTTTATAGTCCTTTAATTATCAAGAAGTATAAGTGATTACTATACCTTTCAGTGTTAGTATTGCTCTTAAGCCTTGATAGAAAGCATTAATATTAATATCATAGTTTTAAGCCTCATCTAACAAAGTTAATGTCAAAGTTGACTTCAATCTCTTCTTCATTTTATGAAAGTTTTTCTTGCAATCCTCAAACCACTAGATTGAAATATCATTTTTTTTGTCAATGTTGTTAACTATCAAGCTAGCTTAGTAAAACCCTTGACAAAACATCTATAATACCTAACTAACTAAGAAAACTCTTAACTTCTTTAGTTGTTGTCTTTGACTTCTATCAATCAAGTACTATCTCAACTTTACTTTGACATACTAAAATGCCTCTAATGATACCGCATACACTACAAATGACATGTTATCGAATCAAAAATCACATTTAAAGAATTTGACATATAATTATTAATCCTTTAATTATTGCAGCACTGTCTTAGATGCTGCTCATACTCTTCTTGAGTCCTTAAATACATTAATATGACATCAATGAACACTATTAAGAACATGTCTAAATAGTCTTTAATACTTAATTTTTAAATCCATAAATACTACTAGAGTATTAGTTAGTCCAATGATATCACTATGAACTCATAATGTCCATACTAAATTTTAAGAGCAGTTTCAGGTATATCTCTTTTTATTACTTAGATTTGATGTTACTTAGATCTCAAGTCAATCTTAAAGAAAACTAAAGCACTTCTAAGTTGACCAAATAGATCATATATTCTTAGAAGAGGATACTTGTTCTTAAAATTCATTTAATTAAGCTTTTGTATAATCTATACACATATACATCGATCTATCTTTATTTTTCACAAATAGAATGGAATGTCTTATAAAGGATGACATGGTCTAATAAAGCCATTATCCAACTACTATTGCAATTGCTTTTTTAATTCTTGTAGTTTTGTTGAGGCTATCTTGTATATTGCTTTTGAAATTTGCATTGTCCTTAAAGCCAACTTAATACTAAAATCTACCTTTCTTTTTGGTGTTAAACCTAATAAATTCTCAAGAAAACATTCATAAACTCATGCACATACTCAGAACTAGCTTGTCAACTTGATTAATCACAAACGTTAAATAACCAAAACACCTTTTACTTAACATTTTCTATGCCTTGATACTACTAACCATTATACTCAATACTTATTTCTCTTTGAAGAAAAACACATCATCATTTTTTAAGTTGAATTGTACTTTTTTCTTCATGTAATCAATTTCTGCATTTTATCTACTGAGAAAATTCATATCTAGAACCATATCGAAGTCTGACAAGTCAAACACTATTAGGTCAACTTTCATATCTCTACCCTTTAACATTCTTTACTCACCCACAACATCGAATTGTTCAACATCTTTATGCTAATATGAAACATTATAATGGCTTTTAGTCTGAATGGCTCAATTGTGTCTCATGTGATAAAATAATGTTTAGCACCCAAATAAGTCAAGGGATATAAGGGACTAAAATATAAGAATAACTGAGTAGTTACTGTTAATGGGTTAGCCTCAACCTAGGTCTAAGGTACTACATACACTCTAACTTAACCTGCCCAATTACACTACTCAATTGGGATTATAATTACTACTTTGGTCAAGCACTCTCTAACAAAATAGCTTAGCAGGTTATATCTAAATCATACTTTTTACCTAGCTTAGCATTCTTCCAGATGTCTATTCTCACAT
This sequence comes from Anacardium occidentale, assembly GCA_026122585.1. Lineage (NCBI taxonomy): Eukaryota > Viridiplantae > Streptophyta > Magnoliopsida > Sapindales > Anacardiaceae > Anacardium > Anacardium occidentale. The sequence continues at coordinate 143,122 of JAJEJH010000426.1, forward strand.
CGATAACTCATCTTTATGGGTTTTTTTTTTTTTTTTTTTTTTTACATTTATCGCCTCAAGCTATAAAGTTTTTTTTTTTTTTCACTTTGGTTCCTTCTAAAATCTCTGTTTGGCTTAGACTAAGTTATATGTTGATTTATTAAACTAGTTAGTAATGGTAGCATAACTTAATCTTTGACCATTCAATCTATCATTACCTTAACCTCAATACTCTTTTAAAGCCTCAAAATATGAGCTTGGGCATGATCTTCTATCATGACATCGTGAGTTATCTCCAGCGTCAATTTATGGATGAACATGTGTTGGCATCCCTCTATGGTACTAACCACTTCCAAAGTGTAATTGGCTAATATATTGAAATTGGTTAGAGTATTCCTTAACTAACATAGACCCCTATCTCAAACTAATAAACTATTGAGTCCTAGTGTATACCATAGCTACTGATTTATACTGTCTAGAATGTTCTGCTAAAATAAATATATAAAATCTCTCTAACAGCTCTAATAGAGTAGATCATCCTTCACCAAACCTTAGCATCCTCTCTAAGCAAGTATGTCATACATCAAACCCTTTTGCAGTTTATTATAGTCCCATAACATCCTTTACAACCTCTAACCAATCCTTAGCTATTATCAGTTCTATCTGCCTTCTAAATTCTTATGGTTGGTGTCTCTCTACTAGTTGGTAAATCAAGTAGAGTTATCCTTGGCCACCCCTAAATTGTGTCAACTATACTAGTTTAAAAGCTACCGATTGATGTATCGACAAGTTAACTAGTGGTATAACACTTGTTGAAACCTCATGATTCTTCTAAAAAACCTTGTTTACTATATTTTATATGTTTGTTACATCTAAAGGTGAGGACGTAGCTATTAGACCTAGTAGCATTAGCTTACTTGCCTCAACTGAACGAAACATATCATCTAGTACATCATCAATCAATCATCTAAATTTTCTCATCCTAAAATCACATCAAACCATTCAAGATATAACCAAATATTAATGTAGACTTTAAAAATACTTATAGCAAGTAGTATGCAGAAGGCAATTAAGATCACATAAGGTTGTTTACTTATACACATTTAAAAAAAAAAATCAAAAAATTTGACATATTTTGGGTTTTCTAAAACCATGCTCTGATACCAAAATAATAGCATCCCACTCTCGAAATATATTCTTAGTGGTAATATTCTAAGAGTGACAAGTCATTATATGTTATATTGAATCATGAGTAATATTAAAATGAAAAATTTATAAGCACAACTTTTAATGAAAATCGTGTTATTTTTAATTAAACATGTAAAAGCTGTCACAATTAAATAATAATGAAAGTCTGGAGTAGAAACACTAGAACTACAAAAATGTGCCATGAATAATAAATAACCCAAATAACTAAAATATATGTAACCTCACCCATGCCTCAATTCAGCTAACCTCTGCTGCTCTTAACTACGCCACCACCATGCTTACCTTTAAAATCAATAGTAAACATAAGATTGAAAGTCACTTGGCAGGTAAATATCTAAAAAAATTTAACTAGTGTTCATAAATAGATAAGCTAGATACTTTCTCATGTTAGATTCAATGTCTTAGACATTAATTGTGTACACTAAATCATTGTGAAAGTACGCATATGACATCTCAAATATCTAATACTCAATGCTAGCTGATCTTATCTTTCACATACATGTGCTTTAGTTATCTCTACATGCAAATAGGCTAGAACATTGGCTAACTCTACACACAGTTATAGCCAATTTGAAGTGTCTAATCAACTTTGCATATAACTAGACTAGCTAAATAACTAACATACCATGTTTAGTCAAACTTTATACACAATTATGATTAAATAGGTTCATATGTTCAGTATTTATCCCTCTTTGGACACAATTGAGGTTATAGATTGCAATCCTTTATTACTTATTAAATTTAAAGTTTTCTTAAATTCGACTCAAATTTGCTTAAACTAGGCTTATGTCATTATTCATAAAGTCAAACACTTAGTTTTTTTTACTCTTCTAAAACAAATAACCAAGGGTTTTGGTATCTCTAGAATTTAACTTCTCTATGATTATCCAAACTAGGGGTAATTAGGTCATTTCATATGGATGAATGCTTTTTACTTTTAAATGAGTGCGACCATATTTGGCTCGATTGCTGGTTAAGCAATATATATGGATGTGGTTATCCTAGTTATTACTATGTGATTCTTTTAGGAAATTCTTAAATTACTTCTAGTATGGTGGCATATGGTTAATTGCATAGTCATTCTTCCATAACGGATACATAGGTATGTGTCCTATGCCATATGGTTGGTTATACCCTTATTATGGGCTTGTGTTTGCACAACCTAGATATGAGTGTATTATCTTATTCAATATGTATGCATAAGTATAACCCTTGAGTACACAATCATGCATTATTGTTTCTAACTTTGGAAATCACTTACTATCACTTACACATTGATATACTATAGAGTACTACCGCATTTATATGCACTTCAAGCTATCTAATTTTATAAGGCACTTTCATCACAATTTCATCTATTGTACTCATCATATACTAAAACATGTCTCGTTTCAATCCCATTATTAGATTCACATTATGCATACAATAGTATGAACATCATTCCATGCAACGAGCAAACCATAAACAAACTAACCCTACCTCTTTTTTAAAGTCCAAGCAAGATCTTAACATAGCAAAGTGATTTCAATAACCTTCATTTGATTACTGATGGTCACTACTCATCCGTTAAGTTTTAGTGTATATGTGTTTGGCTGAAATTGAGGAAAAATTCCCTAACATATTATACAAATGAAGCTTATATTTTTCAAAAGTAGCATCACACTTATGTATGCATGACTTATATATGATCATTTGTGATGTTATCTTTGTAAAAAACATGCATTGAAATTAACATAGGCAAGTTATTACAAACTTATCCTTGACACATAAACATTCACTTCCCATGTACGGTTATCTATTAGCCCATCTTTTAATTTTCCTATTTATCAGGTATAGTCATGTATAGTCTTTATATAAGGGAAAAGGCCATTTGACCCCGTAATGGCCTATATAAGCATGCAATACCTCTTGCACGATCATGTAGTTAATAACAAGATTAATAATAACTTAACTTAAATATAGAAAAGATTAAAAAAACCCTTGATACATACCTATGGATATTACCTATAGTAAAACATATTTGTCTATATCAAGGTGTATAAGGTGACAATAGGCTTGACACTAGACATAGTTTTATTAATTCAATAGAGTGTAGGAAAATAAGCATTACATAATAACTCACAAAACCAAGGAGTCTACTATATAACTCGACCTATTGTGATCGACACAATCAATTAAAGTTAAGTAAAGTTAAAATAAAATTAAAATTTACCAAAGAAATGTTAGATAAGTGCTTTTTCCTTAGTTATTAAAGGACATAGAGTCATATAAAGATAAGATCCAAGAAAATCTTGAATGACGAGTAAAAAAAGGATTAAGATTCAAGTTAAAAGTATAAGTTTAATCTTTCATGTCTATTAAGTGTTTTCACTCATTCCCTAAATTTCTATGGTTGTAGGTAACAAGGACTCAATAAGCTATGTATAAGACAACATGCATGAGCATAAACGATATTTTAGTCTTTTAGCCTTTAGATATGTATTTATGTGATGGACTTTTAGTTTATTACTACGAATTAGCTAATTTAGGATTATTTATGTTATTTAATAGATTATGTAATTAAATTAGACATCCTTGTCATTTTTATTAATTAATGATAGAAGGTATTATTTAGCAGTTGATAATAATATGAATGATTTAAATTTTTATGCTCCCTAAGTCAAAGTTGTAACATCTTTCTTCTTGATGATGGTAATTTTGGAAACAGGTATTACAAACTTGGGATTTAGAAATTTTGTTGTAGATGCAAGCTTATTTTATTTGAAAGTTGAAAATGGTCATGTCATCTACCTACTAGTGTATGTAGATAATATTTTGGCAACAAGAGATGTCAATTTCATATATCAACAATCAGTTTTCTCTTAAATCTCTTAGAAAATTAATTATTTCCCAGGAATTGAAGTTGTAAGAGATGATAAAGGGTTTTACCATATGTAGCATCCTAGATTCTGAAAGCCTTTTCAGTTAGAGTTTCGAGGTTAGAAATGAGATTCAGAGAGAGATTGGGAGTCTGGTAAAGTTCAGGGGTGAGTTAGTAAGTTTTCAGAGCCGTGTGGCTTTCGTAAGAATCCTTTCGTAAGGATTCGATCAGGCAAGTGAGCGGGAAATGAATTAAGTTCATTTTCCCTTGTGCACGCCCGTGCATCATTGATGCACGATCGTGCGTGGCATAGTATATAAGTGGGAGCCGTGAGACTTAGTTTCTTTTCTCACCCAAATTTCACTTGAACCAATTCTCTCTTCATTTCAGCAGCTCCTCCTATTCCTAGAGAAGAAATCCAGCAGCCGGTTGCCCCCAATCCGGTTAGAGAGCATAGAGATTAGTCTGGAAAGCTTGTTTCCAGAAGCATGGCAAGAGGTAAGTGTTCCTCACTTCTTCTCGCATTTTCCGGCTTGTTTGATGAGTTGTGATGTCATGGATGAGTTAATTACATGTTGATGAATGTTTAGAATGCGTATATGGCCTTGCATGTTGAGTTTGATGATAAATTTCCACCCTTGAAGCATGCATGTGATATGTGTGTGCTTTAGTGAGAGAATCAAGAATCTTCCATGGTAAATTTGTGATGAATGAGTGCATGTGGCATGTGAAGCTTGAATTGTGTTATTTGATGCCCTGGGAACATGTACTTGAAATGGCTTTGCAATTGATTGTGTTTTGGCATGAGTTTTGATGTATTTTTCGATTGGTGCTCTTGTTGAACAACAAGACGCACGGCCGTGCGCCTGCATGGCACGGTCGTGAGCCTTTGTTTTTCCAGATGCACGCCCGTGTGCACGCTGTGTGCACGGCCAGTTTTCTAGACGCACGCCCGTGCCTTCCGTAGTGCACGCCCGTGCGTAAGTATTTTCAGTGAAAGTGAATAGTGAATTCCAATAGCTTGCACGACCAAGCGCACGACCAGCGCACAGTCCCGTGCGTCTGGGTTCACACCCGTGCGCCCATGACATGCACGACCGTGTGTTAGCCATATACGCCCGTGCACTTTCCTTGCATGCCCGTACATCAGTAGATTTTTCAGATAATGTTTAATTATTGTTTAAATAAGCATGCGAATCCAGAATAAAAGCTAATTGGCTTCAGATAAGCATCAGTTGAGCATGAATTCAGTTAATAAGTTGCATATGCATATCATGGCATTACATGTAGCTTCAGAGAGGATCAGGGGATCCGAATTCAACAGTTTTCAGTATTCAGAACCTGATGTACGGGGAAGAGTATAGGGTGAATACGAGGGGGCATCTGTGGGATTCAGCTTTCTGACACCAGTCAGAAATGCTTAGTAGTATTTTAGATTCAGTTCTCTGACACCAGTCAGAATGATCAGCAGTAATTCAGTTTTTACCATCTGGCACCAGTCAGATCGGGCAGCAGTATTTTCAGTAGCTTTCTAGCCAGTAGCTAGAATGTTCAGCCCACATGGCCAGAATGTCGAATCCCTGTATTCACCAGTCTGATCAGCACAGCAGGTACCTTCGGGTACATTCAGATAGAGGTATTCAGATGCATGCATCCACAGTATATTCAGTTAGCATGACATGACATACACATCATGACATGAATAAATATGATATCAGTAAATGAATGCGAATCAGATAGTCAGTTAACAGTTTCAGATACCAGCAAGCGTATAGATGTATGATTAGGGTCGAGGCCCAGGTATGTTTGATTATTATTGATTGTTGTGCTTGCTTAGGTTTTGAGGGAAGGAGCGCTTACTGGGTGATCTTTATCACTCATCTCCCTCCTTCTTCCATCCTTTTCAGGTGGATCGTATTGTTTCCGAGGAGCGGTTGGATCGAGGCTGGCAAAGAGGGCAAGCACACACACCCCGATCTCGGTTGTATATCAGTTTTGGACCTGTGTGGTCACATGTACCTTTTGTATGTTTCCAGATGTATTCGGATGTACAGAAACAGTGTATGTATATATGTATAGGCCATTGGGCCCTTTGTACATAACAGTTTATGTATATATTTCAGTGATGTATATTCAGAAAAGCTTCCGCATGTGCAATATTGTATATTTTTTCAGATTTCTTTTTCGTAGGATTCCCGTCGCAGGTACCTGGATTTTCAGATTATTAATAAAAGCTCCCTCTAGTTTTCAATAGCAGAGGTACTCATGGTGGCGGGTATTACACCATATTTAAACTAAATATATCTTATATCTACTGAAAAAAAATAAGTCAATTGACAACAATGAAAGTCTAATACAAAGGTAGCATCCTTGAAGCTTTCTAAGACATATAGTGAACCATTTGTGTATAAAAGATTATATAGGAGTGCAATAGAAGCATTACAATATCTTACCATTATAAGGCCATATATTACTTCTGTATCAGTAAGTTAAGTCATATATGCTAGCTTCTACGACTTTACAATTGTAAGCATGTAAGTGTTTACTTTGATATCTAAAAGGAACTATGAAATATGGATTACATTTTCAAGTTGCATCACCCTTTAATCTTTGAAGGATACATAAATATTGATTGGGCCAACAACTTGGATAATAGAAGATCAACCAGTGGGTTTTGCCTTTATTTTATAGGTAATCTAGTATATTGTTCATCAAATAAACAAGATATTGTAGCTATATCTTCGACACAGTCAAAGTCCATAGCATTAGTCTAAACAACTATTAAAAGGATTTGGATGACATTTTTTTAAAGAATTTGGCATAAAATTGATGATAGAGACACTAATATTGACAATACTAGTGTTACTATATTGGCCACAAATTTAATTCATTATGTCAGGACAAAATATATAGAGATTGACATCTAATTTATCTAATAGAGTGATAAACATAGATTTAGAAGTTAGATATATTCCCTCAAAAAAACAAATAATTGATGTTTGTACAAAGCTATTAGTCTTATCTCAATTTCAAGTGTTTGAAGACAAGTTCATAAAACTTTTTATTTTAACTTCATTAAAGAAAAAAGGTCTAGCATTATAAAAGAGATTGCTTTTAGCATTGAAATAATATAATCGACCTTAATTTGATTCTAATTTGCTTTGGCCTAATATTAAATTAGAATAAAAAAAATATTAGCATCGATTTTATATTGGATTGGAAGACAAATATTTAGAATATGAAAAACCTTTTAGCTAGAAAAATAATCCTAAAAAGCAGTAAATAAGATTTTAAAACAAATTCTTTACTTAAGAATCCTAACACAATATTTAGAACACAACTAACAAGTAAAGAGATAATTAACACACAAACAATAAAAATGAAATTAACTGAAATGTAAAAGACAAAGGAAATGAAGTTTGCTTAGCTAGTTTATAGAGGTTTGGAGCTTTGAATAAAAGTTTCTTACATCCTTTCCTTAATCAATCTGATTGAAGTTTTCATTATCTTTAACTACGCGAAGATACGATATCTTTTATTTTTATGTAAGGTAATTTCACCTATTTACACTTTGTGTTTGATTACAAGAATTTGGACATGAGATTACCTTTAAATAGGTTGATATACAAGTTAAGAACAAGTCTCTCAAATATAGAACAAATATAAGCTTAGAAAAGAAAGTAAGTAAGCAAGAGTAAATGAAATAATTGGCTTTAATGTGTAATAAGATTTCTAACCCCATTCACTTCAAATTGGCTTCCTTTTATACTTAAAAACTTGTAGAAAATGAAAAAGAGTTGTTGCATTGTTTTTATCCATTGGCTAGGTGAAAAAGAATGGTGTTGCAATAAATTTCTAGGTACACAGTAGTTTTTGTTTCATTTATTGCCTTGAACAAACTCCTAAAAGTTGAATTTATAACACTTGCCAACCATACACGATTGTGTGTTTTCTACACATAGTTGTGCTATATTTCTTCATATATGTCTTTTCAAATTCTAGAAGCTTACAAGCAACTCGAGTACTATTAATACATAAGACACACACAATAGCCATTTTGTTTATGCATGATTTTCTGGCAAAGTTGTATGGTCTTATTTTATGAATTACATCCAAAAAGCCTTTGCACAATCAGTCTGATAGTACGCCTCTTGATTCTTTACTTGCGTAATTGAACAATAACTGATAAAAGGGAAAAATTTTTTTATTTTCTTGCACTCATTCTGTAACACAACTACATTGGTTTATATAGCCATTATGTATAACAGCCAAACCATTCATATTACATAACTGAAAAAAACCACTCAAATTCTGAAACTGAAAAATAATTATGGAACTGGAAATTTGGTTTAACTTTCCAACAATGCCTCCCGTAAACCAAATTTGCTTTTGACCCCCAATCTTGCAACACCACGTTTGAAAGCTTGTCCACCAAGAGCCTTCGTAAAAATATCTGCTAATTGATCATCTGTTTTACAAAATTGCACTTGAAGAACTCTCTCATTCACCAGCTCTCTTAGAAAATGGAAACGAATGCGGATGTGCTTTGTCTTTTCGTGAAAAACAGGATCCTTTGTGACTGAAATTGAAGAGCTATTGTCACAACACAAAGTTGTTGGATTCTTTTGCTCATGCTTAAGATTCTCTAGAATTCCTCGTAACCAAATTATTTGACAACCCGCAAAAGCAGCAACAACGTACTCCGCTTCTGTTGTAGAGAGAGTAACAACCGGTTGCTTCTTTGAACTCCATGAAATAGGACCACTTCCAAGGCTAAAAACATAACCAGAGGTGCTTCTGCTATCATCAAAACTTCCAGCAAAGTCACTGTCTGTATAGCCAATAAGGTTTATCGGGACATTTGCTTCATAAAAAATACCGTAATCAACGGTTCCTTTTATATATCGCAGAATTCTTTTTGCAGCCTCCCAGTGATTTGAATATGGTTTCTCCATGAATCTGCTTATCAAACATACCGCAAACATAATGTCCGGTCTTGTGGCCGTTAAGTACATCAAATTTCCCACCAAACTACGAAACATGATGGAGTTGACAAGTTTTCCTTCACCATTTTTGCTTAGCTTGAGACCTGTAATGCATGGTGTCACCACTGGATTTGAGTTCTCCATCTTGAACTTCTTCAATATTTCTCTTGCATAGCTTTCTTGAGAAATGAAAATACCTTTCTTGGATTGATGAACTCTAATGCCAAGAAAATGATGGAGCTCTCCCAAGTCTGTCATCTCAAACTCTTTCATCATAGAGCTCTTAAAATCATTCAATAACTCTAAATTATTTCCAGTAAAAATAAGATCATCAACATAAAGACTTACAACCAAGAAGCCTTCTTGTAGATTACTTTTGATATAAAGAGTATGCTCATAGGGGCACTTTTGAAAACCACACTTCTCAAAGTAAGAATTGATGCGGCTGTACCAAGCACGTGGTGATTGCTTGAGCCCATATAACGCCTTCTTGAGCTTGTAAACTTTCTTCTCTTCTCCTTTCTTTACATATCCTTGCGGTTGCTCCAAATACACCTCTTCTTGAAGAACACCATTTAAAAAGGCAGATTTCACATCCATTTGGAAAATCTTCCATTTGTTTTGCGCAGCAAGGGAAATGATCAAACGAATGGTGTCAAGTCTTGAGACAGGAGCAAAAACTTCAGTGTAATCTACACCTTCCTGTTGTTTGTATCCCTTTGCAACGAGTCTCTCTTTATACTTGTTAATAGACCCATCTGAATTTTTCTTTGTTTTGTACACCCATTTAACACCAATGGGACTCTTGTGTGTTGGCAAATCTGTAAGCTCCCATGTTTCATTCTTCTCAATGGCCCTAATTTCTTCATCCATGGCTTGCTTCCATTCTCCAACGTCACATGCTTCATTGAAAGAAATTGGATCCTCTCCTGCAAAGAAAGCAAAGAATACATTCTCATCTTCTAAATTCACTTGATTTGTGGTTTCATAAAGATCTTGTATACTTCTGAACTTTCTTGGAGGTGATTCATCGTCACTTACTGTAGCTCTTGGAGATTGAAGAGCCATTTCTGATTGTGTATTGGTGCATTCTTCTTGCTCAAGAGGGAATATAACCATGTCATTTTCCTTTTCATCAAAAAAGGAATTTTCATCGAATCGAACATCATGACTTACAAGAATCTTCTTTGTCTTTGGATTGTATAGTTTGTACGCCTTACTCCATTTACTATACCCAATGAAAATACATTTTTCTGCTTTATCATCAAGCTTGTTTCTCAACTCTTTCGGGACATGAGAATAAGCAACACAACCAAAAATTTTCAAATGTTGCACATTTGGCTTCACTCCGTACCATACCTCATGAGGTGTGCATTCATTCAAGCTTTTTGTTGGTGATCTATTGATTAAATAGACCGCACATGAAACAGCTTCTGCCCATAGTTCTTGTTGCAATTTTTTCTTCTTAAGCATGCATCTCACCATCTCCATGATAGTTCGATTCTTTCTTTCGCTTACACCATTTTGCTGTGGCGTATATCGAGCTGTCAACTGGTGCTTTATTCCACAATCTTTACAATATTTCTGAAACTCATTTGAGAGATACTCTCCTCCACGATCAGTCCTTAAAGTTTTAATTTGAAAACCAATGAACTTTTCAACTTCAGCTTTAAAATTTTTAAAAATTTTAAATGCTTCAGATTTTTCTTTGAGAAAATAAACCCAAACTTTTCTTGAGAAATCATCGATAAATGTAATAAAATATCGATTACCTCCAAGAGATGCAATAGGCATTGGACCACAAAGATCGGAGTGAACAAGCTCCAGAGGATGTTTTGTTTGCCATGAGGATTGTGAAGGAAATGGAATTCTGTATTGTTTTCCAAACTGGCATTCTTCACAAACATCTTCAACATGATCAATATGAGGCAGCCCTACAACCATCTTTTTGGTTGACATCATTTTTAAACTTCCATAATTCAAGTGCCCAAATCTATCATGCCACAATCTGGAAATTCCTTTATCCTCTCCAACAAAACAAGATAGATTTGTAGTGTGGAGAAAGATAGGAAACAAATTATTTTCAGCAACATTAACCTTTGCTACAAGTTGGTTTTTCCAAGATAAGTGGTAGGCACCGTCACACATATGTATATCATACCCCTTTTTCAAAAGATAACCAACACTTAATAAATTATTTTTCAAACCAGGAACATAACATACCTCAGAAATCTTCTCAATACTGCCAGACTTTGTTTTAAAAGCAATTTCTCCAATTCCCTCAATTTTATAAGATTTAGCATCACCAATTGTAATTTCTCCATGATTCACTTTAGAAAGAGTAGAAAAAAGATCCTTGTTACCGGTCATGTGCTTGCTTGCGCCACTATCGAGGTACCACTTTTCTTCCATGTTGGTGCCTTGAAATGCTGCCAGTAATAAGGTCTCCTTAGAATCATCATTTTCATTGCTTGTCTCATGCATAAGACCAACCTTATTCTTCTTGTCGTCCTCATCCTTGAACCAACACTCACGTTGTGTGTGACCAGGCTTGTTACAATAATAGCATTCAAAATAGCCACGACCTCTTCCTCTTTGATAGCCATTACCTCTTCCTTTATTAACACTTCTGCCATCTTCATTTGTATTTCTTGTAGAACTTCGTCCACTTTCTAGAAAATTTGAGCTTCCTCTTCCTCGTGTTTGGAAAACTCTACCTCTTCCTTTGCCTCTTCCGCCTCTTCTGCCTCGTCCACGCCAATTTTGATTTGAACTACGATTTCGATTCCAACTGTCTTCGGTAAAAGTGACTTGGGACTTGAGAGCCTTTTCAGGTTGTGACGGAGGCGGATTCCTTTTATTGATTTTGAATTCATGTGACTCCAATCGTCCCTGCAAGTCATCCAAAGTGAGAGTGGAGATATTGGTGGACTCTTCAATTACAGTTTCGACGTGGTCAAACTTTGGAGAAAGGCTTCGTAGGATCTTTTCAATGACCCTTGTATCTTCTAAAGTCTCCCCATTAGATCTCATTTTATTAACTAAAGAGGTGACTCTTGTAAAATAGTCTTTAATGCTCTTACGTTCTTCCATTTCCAACTTTTCAAACTCACATCATAAGGTTTGAAGTCGAACCATCATCACCTTTGGCTTGCCTTTGTAAATTGTATAGATGATGTCCCAAGCTTGCTTTGATGTTTCGACATTGGCAATTCTCTCGTACACCGCCATGTCAATTGTTTGATAGATGTGGAAGAGTGCCTTGTTGTCTTTCTTTTGATTTTCTTTCAATGTCGCCATTTGTTCTTTACTCAAGACAGTCTCATCTTCTGGTACATCGAATCCTTGGTCAACGACGTTCCACAAATCCTTAGATCTTAACATCACTTTGACATTGTTGCTCCAATAATCATAATTCTCACCATTGAAACGAGGTATGAAAGAAAACATTGAACTGTTTGAGTCTGCCATATTGACTGAGGATGTGTCGCCGAAAAGAGTGGGAGGCTGCCAGAGGTGCAGCAGGCAGCAGGCAGCAAGATCTGTGCGACAGAGGTAGCAACACAGAAAATTTGTGTTCAACAGCAGCGGCAACAATTCGAGGGAGAGCAGCCGAGAGAGAGATCGACTGAAAGAGCTAGCTGTCGACAGAGGCAGCGACTGAAAAATCATGATCGACGAGATCGGCGGCGGCCTGGAGATCGAGATCAGTCGAGAGAAGCGGCAGTTGAGAGCGGCAGCGTTGGAGAGATCGGCGGCGGCTGGAAATGTTGTTGCAAGATTCCAGTTGCAAGATTCCCAAGCTGGTTTACGTAATAAGAGCCTACGTATTTGAGGCGGCAATTTTGAGTGCAGTAGAATAACCTGCCTCAGCTCTGATACCAGTTTGATAAAAGGGAAAAATTTTTTTATTTTCTTGCACTCATTCTGTAACACAACTACATTGGTTTATATAGCCATTATGTATAACAGCCAAACCATTCATATTACATAACTGAAAAAAACCACTCAAATTCTGAAACTGAAAAATAATTATGGAACTGGAAATTTGGTTTAACTTTCCAACAATAACTTCATGCACGATCATACATTGATTAAAGCATTTTACCCATCTTGTATGATAAGACTACATGTCCTTAGAGGTTGTGTCTCTTCACAAGGTAAAATCCATAATTGTGTGTCAACTGTGAACACGATCGTGCATTTGACCTTTGATCTTCTTGCTTAGCATGAAAAGGTTACATGATTGAAGGACCCTCACAATTGATGTAGAATGATCGCATGTCTTATTTTGACATGGTCATGCATGTGACTTTTGTTTCTTTAATTCAACATAATAAGGTTGCAAAATTTAGATGGTCATATTAGACCTAAAATTTATGAATCTGATCGTGCTATACTCTTACACGATTATTTTAAAACTAAAATTTTTATCAACAAATCACATGCCCTAGCATGGTCATAGACACGATCTCGTATTTTTGATATATGAGTGAAAATATAACTACACATAATAGTGCTCAATGAGCACACAGTCTTGTGGTGTTTGAAACTTCTAAAAATAAATTTTTTCACTCTTTTTGTCATGAACTAAATCATGTTAAAGGTAAATTAGTCCTTTAAACATATTTTCATCTTCATCAAAACATCAAGGGTATAAAAATCTCTCCATTTTTTATTGATGACAAAAATATAAAAACATTTTAAAGTTTGAACAAAAATTCAATTTAAAAAAAAAAAGTTTCCCTTACTTATTACTCCCCTATTGTAATTCATTTAGATTCAATTATGTTAAGCAAACTTTACTAATTCTCCCTCTTTTTGACATTAATAAACAAAATTGACAAAGTTTCCTCCATTTTTTAAATATTTTCCATTTCATAACAAGTCAAAAACACTCCTAAAAGCCACAATCAGGCATCAACCAACTATTCAATATCCTTTTTAATTACGAACAAGTCAAAAACACTACTTAATATCCATACCAAAAGCAACATCATCATCAAAGTAGGATTATCATCAAACATAAGCAATATCCATTTAAATCAGTAACTATGCACAAGATATCACAACATAATGTAGCATAAGGCAATATCAAATAACATAAATCATTGTAAACATTGTAAATCATCGACGCAATACGACACAATGTAAAATTCATCAAACTTAATATTCCTCTAAAAAAATATTTTGAACCATAATGAAAATGCATGACAAATAAAAAATTGAACAAAAGGTAAAATTACTAAGTCAATGCAAAATTAGTTATCAATAGAAGGCATGTCATAAGTAGGCGATTGACTATATGATCCTGTGGCAAGTGCTTAGACTTCAAGGACTTTTATTCTTCCTTTAAGCATTAAAACCTAACTAGAGATATCTTATTTAAACATGTTGAACTCTCTCTAAAATACCTCAAAGTTTATTAAATTGATCAAACACCCTTCAAAAAGATTGAAAATACTCAAATTAAAATTATGACTCAAAGGTAGATTGAGCTTCAGATCAGCTTGGTTTGGGAACGTTGTCTTCTTCAACCACTGGTGCCTCTAATAGTTATTAGGGGAACTACTAAAAGCTCAATTAAACAACTAACCAAAGGGTCGTGCTCATCAATACTCGTAGGTAACCTCTAACCTCCCACTTCTTATTTTTTAATAACCCTAGTACAATAAAGACTATCAATATTTAACATATAAGCCTCCTTGAATGAAATCTTGTAAGCTCCAAAATTATGTAGAGAAATCTTCAAGTTCACCACCACGAACATGATGAACATGTCAAAGTTGATAAGAACTTTTTCTTTATCATTATTCATCTGAATGTCATTTAACTTGTTTACCATCCACTACGTCGAATCCATTAGTCTTTCAATTACGTCAGATGCTATTATCATTATTGACATCACTATTAGTGTTTGTTTGAGTATTAATGTATACATGAACATTTGACAAAAGATTCTCATAGTTGGGTTGTTTAATGATTAGGGCTTTGCCTTTTATGCTTCATAAAACCTTAATCCATTCATAGAACACATGTGCCTTGAAAGTTTTGATCGTTCATAAAGTCTAAAATACTTTTAACATCACACTTGAGCCAAGTAGCTAATTGATTAAAAATTAGTACCTAATCAATATTTGCTAACCTAAAAATCATTATATAATCTATACTTATGCCTCTACCATCTTTTCTTACTAATAAAGAACTAAAAATTTTGTATACTAGATTTTCATATGCATCTAACTTCATAAAAAATAACCTATTCAATTTCACCATATCAACCAAATTCATAATTTCATCCCACAATCCTATTTGCCTCAAAATATGCTTATCTAAATAATGACCAACATAAATTGCACACTTTATGAGTTTGGTAAATAATATCTTTTATAGGTAAGATGAGTAGTTGATCACAAATAGGGTTTCCTATCATCCTACACTTAGTGAAGGTTTTAATCATGTAAGCAACTTCATTCTTGGAACGCATTATTGGGTGACTCTAAGGTTTTTAGGTTTTGGGATGAGTATGAGTGATTTAATGGAAAAACCTTTGTGAAATCATGCGAAAATATGAGAAAAAAAGGTTTATATTTAGTTTGGAATATTACGTACATAAGAATATTAAGAAAGATTGATGAAAAATTGAGAGAAAATTGGTCCTTACGTAGCTAGGGTTTATGTTTTATATGGAAAAAAAAATATAGGTTTCTTTTTTATAGATGCATGTGCATGATTTTGTTTCTCGATTGCATGGTCATGTGTCTACCATATTTTTTAGAACACCCCCAATTATACACGGTCGTGCCAACTACAATTGTATAATTGTGTTTTTGCAAAAATCTTTAAAACTTCAAAAATTTGAATTGTATGGCCATGTTCATAAGTCATGCAATGCATCCGACTAGTTATGTAATCGAAGACATGCATAGTGATATATGATTTTGACATATGGTCGTGTGTGACCAAAAGTTTGTAGACCTAAAAATTTTATGCGAAAAATACAGATTTCAAAAAAAAAATGAATCAAACCATCACAAACTATAAAACTTAGATATTTTGATCAAATGAAGTTTTTATTATATGAATTCAAATATCAATAGATGTCAAATACGAATTTGTGTTGATTCAACTCGATTTTTTATTCAAAACCAAGAACAAGCTCTTTCATATGTGTCACAAACTACATATCACAATAACATGTTCAAATAAATTCATCACATAGCATAACATGTTGAAACACTTCTAACAACCATATAAGCAATCAAGTAGCACAAATAGCATGTAATATAGAGATAAAGGCATTAGACACCTACTTGTCTTTTATCAATCATACCAAGTTCTCTTTGTATATATGCAAATTTTTTTTTTATCGAGTGGCTTGGTGAAAATATCAATAAGCTGATGGTTAGTATCAATAAATTCAAATAAAATATCACTCTTACTAACATGATCACGTTTTAATATCAATGTGTTTATTGTGTGAGTGTAAAATAAGATTTTTGGAAAGTTATATAGTATTTGTGTTATCATAATAAATTAGAGTTTTATCCTTTTCAAAATCGAAGCCTAAAAGTTGTCATTTTATCTAAAGAATTTAGGCATAATAATTAGCCATGAAAACATATTTTGCTTCTGTAGTAAAAGTTACAATCCAGTTTTGCTTTTTGGAAAACCGAAAAACTAAGATGGTGCTTAAAAATTGACTACTGCCATTAGAACTTTTCTTATCTATTCAACATCCTCTAAAATTGGCATCCAAAAAAGTATACAATTTGAATATTGAGTTCTTAAGGTATCATAAACCAATATTAGTGTTCCTTTAAAATACCTTAATATCTGTTTTACAATATTCAAATGTGATTCCCTTGGATTCACTTGAAAACATGTACACATGTTTAAACTAAACATTATATCTAGCCTACATGTAGTCAAATATAATAATGCTCCTATCATGTTTCTACATGTTTTGGCATTAACACTTTTACCTCTCTCATCTATGTCAAGCTTAATATAAGTGCTCATTGGGGTTGGTTGCTTCTTAGCCTTACGCAAGTTGAATTTTATAAGAAGGTTTTAGGTGTACTTTGATTGGTTAAGCAAAATTCATTTTTTCATTTGTTTGCTTTGAAGTCCAAGAAAGTAGTTGAGCTCACCTATCATACTCATTTCAAATTTACTCTACATCATCTTAGAAAATTCTTTGCATAGAGATTTATTAGTAGTAGAAAAGATGATGTCATCAACATAAATTTGATTAACTAAAATATTTTGCTTATGTTTTATGATAAACAAGGTGGTATCCACATTTTCTTTTTTAATACTATTTTCAGTAAAAATGTACTCAATTTTTATATCAAGCTCTAAGAGCTTGTTTCAAATCATAATGAGTTCTTCTAAGTTTGAAAATATGGTTAAAAGGTTTGGATTTTTAAAATCAGGAAGTTATTCCATTTACACATCCTTTTGAATAAAACCATTTAAAAATGTGCGTTTGACATCCAATTAAAAGTAATATCCTAATTGCTTCAAGTTTAGCTACAAATGCATAAGTTTCATTAAAATCAATACTTTCTTCTTGAGAGTAGCTTTGAACAACTAGTCTGGTCTTGTTTCTCACAACAATTATGGTTTCATTCACTTTGTTTTGGTGAACCCATTTTGTGTCACTGGTAAGATGATCTATTGGCCTAGGAACTAGTTCCTATACTTGGTTGCTTTTAAATTGATTTAGCTCTACTTGTATAGCTATCACCCATCCTTCTCTTATAAGGCATCATCAACTTTCTTTTGCTCTGTTTATGACAAAAATGCCACAATCTTATAAGTGTTCCTGATTGATGCCTTTGTCATTAATGCTTTAGATGGGTCACAAATGATCTCTCCTTTTTTAACTTCATCTTTGACTCTTGAGAAAAAGACCTCCCTTTACACATCTTAAGGTTATTATTGAATTTCATCTTATTACACTACTTTAATTTTTTACTCTAAATTTTTTATAGTGGGGTCCTCCTTAATTTGGAGATCTTCCATAAGCTTTACCACTTGATCTCTATATGTCTTATCAACATACTTAAAATAAGATTCATCAAATACCAGATGTATAGATTCTTCAACAATAAGTATTCTTTTTTGTTGAAGACTATATGTTTTAAAAGTGGAGGAATATCCTAAAAATTTGCTTTATTCAATTTGACATCAAATTGAATAGGTTATCCTTACCATTATTAAGCACAAAACATTTACAACCAAATGAATAACATATGCAATATTTGGCTTCCTTCCCTTAAATAACTCTTAAGTAGTTTTCTTGAGGATCAACCTAATTATAGCCTTATTAATGATATAACAAATGTATTGATGGTTCCACCCCAAAATTATTTTGGGGTGGAACATGTTCATATAACATGGTTCTAACCATTTTTACTAATAACTTCATTTTATTAAGGAGTCTTAGGGGCAGAAAAATTATGTTTAATGTTATGTTTATCACAAAATGCTTCAAAATCTGAGTTTTCAAATTCTTTTCCATAATCACTCTTAATGCATGTAATTACATACCCTACTTGGTCTTGTAGTTTCCTAATGAATGGAACAAATGCTTTAAAAGTTTCATATTTGTGTGTGATGGTAAAAGCCATGTGAACCTAGAACAATCATCTACAGTAACAAAATAATTATGTTTTCTACCCAAGCTTGTAGTCTTAGATGGTCCACACAAATTCATATGCAATATTGTTGTAATAATCTAGAAATTGAAATATAATTTTTGTTTTTAAAATATGATCTAGTTTGTTTTTCTAAAGCACATGCATGACAAATTCCATCTTTTTTGAAAACAAGTTTTGGCAAACATTTAACTAAATCCTTTTTAGAAAATTTTTCCAAAACAAAAATGCTTGCATGACCTATTCTTTTATGCCAAGGCCATATGTCTTCCTTCTTGGTTGACATGAGACACAAATCTTTAGATGCAATGTCATGTAAATCAATAACATAAACATTTGAATACCTATGACCTATGAATAGCATGGTATTTGTGTTAATATTAATTATCTTATAACATAAGGCATGAGAACAAACTTTAAAGCCCTTATCACATAACTAATTTACACTAAGTAAAGTATGCTTAAGGCCTTTAACATATAACATATCATTTATAGTTAAGCAAGTGTTACCTAGAGAACCAATCCTAATCACCTTACCCCTTTGAATTGTTTCTAAAGTTGACATTTCCTCATTCCTTGGCCTTTAGTAAGGTGAAGAGGTACTTGTTTTCAGTCATATGTCTTGAGCATCCACTATCCAAATACTACTTACTAGACCTCTTATTCTTGACTTCGAAGCATACCTATACAAAGATATCAACTAAGTCTTCTTTGATACCCAAATGGTTTTGGGTCCATGTAGGTTAGTTTTAATAGTCCCCTTAGGAACCCAAACCTTTTATACTTTATAAGATTTGTAATTCCTAATTGGACATCCCCTAATTTTATCCCTAACATAGGAACAATATATACATTTCATATGTAAAGCATGTGGTTTGTTTATAAAAGGTTTACCGTTATATAACCTAGACCTTCTTTATTAAGACCACTTATTCGATATGCTAATATCTCATCTAATTTTTAAGTTTCAATTTTAACTTATCGTTAGCTAAATCATGTTCACATATAGCCTTTTCTATATCTAAGTTCAAATTTACTAAATTCTTTTTTAAACATTTATTCCAAGAACTAATATTTTTAAACTCAACTAACAATAAGTCAAAAGCATCTTGTAATTCATTATATAAGAAAGAGTTAGACTCATTTACCTCATCCTTTGTGTCACTTTTGGAGGCTTATTTACCTCATCCTTCAGGTCATTTTTGGCTATGAAGCATAAGTTGGCCTTTTTTTCCTCTTCTTCACTCTCATCATTAGAGTCATCACTCCAACTCCACATGGTGGCAAATGCCTTCTTGAAATTCTTTTCATTTCTCTCATTCTTCTTCTTCTTGAGCAATAGGCAATCTTGTCTAATGTGCCTAAGTTTCTTGTGTTTGCAATAAATTACTTCCTTGTCATTTTCTTCTTTACTTTTTGATTTGAAACCACTTTTGCCCTTCATCCTCTTATTTCGACAGGAATTTGCTAAATCTTTTTGTCAACAAACTTATGTCCTTTTTATCTAATGAGGATTCATTATCTTTTTCTTGAATTACTTTTAAGGCAACGCTTTTGGTGTTTTCACTTTCTTTTTTTTTTTTTTTTTTTTTGCCTTTCTTTTCATTTCAAAAGTAAAAGGGCTTTTATACTAGTTCATTCATTCTCATTCTTGTTAAGTTCTTTGACTACTCTATAGTGATGACTTTTATGGTCCAAGATTCAAGTAATAACCTTAACACTTTATTCACTAATTCTTTATTTTCAAACTTCTTGCTCAACCCTTTAAGGTCATTCACCAAATTTAAGAATCTCTTGTACTTTTCAGTGATGCTCTTATCAGACTTCATCTCAAACAACTCATATTCTCTAAATAACAACTTAGTCTTTGACTCCTTAACTTGGTTTATGCCTTCGTGTGTAATTTAGAGAATGATCCAAACTTCTTTAGTTAATTCATAAGCAAACACTTTATTAAATTCTATGGAATCCAAAGCACAAAACAAAATGTTAATGGTTTTGGCATTAAACTTAATAACTTCTTATCATTATCATTATAATTAATTTCATCCTTTGGGAATTGTGTCCTAGGATCACTAAACACTAAGTCTCTATGCTTGACAATTTTCCATAGTTTATAATCGATTGATGTAATATGTAATCTCATCCTAATTTTCTATTAGCTATAATTTACTCTATAAAACAATGATGGTCTGGTTGTGTATTGCCTCTCACTGAAAACAGGTGCGAAAGTGCTAGCCATTTTAAAAATAATTACTTTACTCTAAAAATCGTTATATTTTATAAAACACTAAAGTCCAGGCTCTAATACTAATTAAAAGACCTTTTGACTACAAAAATAATCCTAGAAAGGGGTGAATAGGATTTTAAAACAAATTCTTCAATTAAGAATCCTAACACAGTAATATTTATAACATAACTAACAAGTAAATAGATAATTAACACACAAATAATAAAAACTACAATTAATTGAAATGTAAAAGATAAGGGAAGAGAACTTTGTTCAACTAGTTTAGAGAAGTTCAAAGCTTTGAACACAAGCCTCCTATGTCCTCTTTCTCAATCAATTCGATTGAAGTTTCTACTATCTTCAACTATTCAAAGATACAATATATTTTTTTATGCAAGCGAATTGTGCCTTTTGTGTTTGATTACAAGAATTTGGATGTGAGATTAGCTTTAAATAAGATGATACATAAGTTAAGAACAAGTCTCTCAAATATAAAATGAATATAAGCTTAATGAGCAAGAGTGACTAAGCAAGAGCAAATGAAAAAAATGGCTTGGATGTGCAATAAGATTTTTAGCCCCCACTCACTTCAAATTGACTTCTTTTCATACTTGAAAACTTATAAAAAACAGCAAAGAGGTGAAAAAGAATGGTGTTACAATAAATTTCTAAGTGCACAGTCATGTTCATCAAGTGCACAGTTGTGCTTACCTCATTTATTACCTCGAACAAACTCCCAATGGTCTAATTTACAATACCCACCAACTATGCACGATCGTGTGTTTCCTACATAGGCTTATGCTCTATTTATTCATGTACATCTTTTCAAATTCTAGAAGCTCATAAAGGATTAAAGCACTATCAACGTACAAGACACATATGATAGTCATTTTGTTTGTGCATAGTCGTGTGCCAAAGCTATAAGGTTGTGCTTTGTGAATTTCATTCAATAAGCCTTTGCACGATCAACCTAACAGTGCACTTCTTAATTCTTCGCTTACATGCTCGAGCTATAACTTCATGCACGATTATGCATTGACTAGAGAACCTTGATCGTCTCACATGATAAGGTTACAAGTCCTTAGATGTTATGTCTCTTCACAAGGTAAAATGCATGATTATGTCAATTGTAAACACGATTGTGCATTTGACCTTTGATCTTCTTGCTTAGCATGACAAGGTTATACAACTGAAGGATTCGTGTTCCTCAAGATTGATGTCGCATGATTGTGTGTCATACTTGAACATAGTTTTACATTTGACTTTTGTTTTTTTAACTCAACATAATAAGGTTGCACAATTAAAATGGTCGTATTTGATCTAAAATGTGCAAACTCGATCATGTTATACTCTAGCATGATTGTATTAGACTTAAAATTTTTTTCAGAAAATCATAGGTCCTAGCACAGTCATGGACACACTTCTATGTTTTTTATGCACGAGTTAAAATATAATTGTACACAATTGTGCTCAATGCACACACAGTCTTGTGGTGCTTAAAACCTATAAAAATAAATTTTTTTTTGTCTTTTTCGTCATGAACAAAATCATGTTAGGGGTAAATTAATCTTTTAAACATATTTTCATCATCATTAAAACATCAAAAGTATAATAAAATCATATAAGTTTCAATTCCAAATAGTATTGAAATTACATTCTAATACTAACTAATACCTTGTTTATTTGTTCAGTTCTAATCTGATACAATTTAACATCTAATTACAATCTGATGCTAATTAGTACTGTAATAGAATTGGATAATGTTCAATCTTTAATTTTAATTTTTTTATACCTAATGCTAAAATTAAATTAACATCAAATTAAAATCAAATTATTTTTTATTCTAATTTTTTATTACTCAGAATCAAATTAAATGTTTATATACAGAAAGGGAGATAAATCGTCTAATTTTAAGTTTAGTTAGGATCATATATCATCATTGGATTTTTCACACTGAACTTAAATAATATTTTACAGCTGAAACCCAATAATATATATGCATGATTATAAGAAGTTTTGACTAAAAATTTATTATATATACTAAAACTTATGCATGAAACCCGATTAGTGATCATATCCAGTTAATATATTGTGGATCTCATACATCCTTTCAACTTAAATCTTGAGTTATACGTTCAAAGTTTCTAAGTTTATTCCCTAATTCTTTACGTCTTTATAATACTTAAAATGACAATGGTATATAATAAATAATGAAATGAAATGAAATGACAGTGATCCAACTTAAAGCACAGCTTTTAAAAACAGCCTAGGATGTAGAGAGAGTAGATAAGCTTTTGTAGGCTGGTTCGTGAGTGGCATTGCCTCATAGGCAGACAAGGCGCGTCCGAGTTTCTCTTTGGCCTTTCCTCGGTTTGTGGCAACTAGCGTTCAACTTGGCTATACGGTTCTGTTCTGTCTCTCACTACCAAAATATTCTCTCTCATGTTCATCACCACTCGAATTATTTTTTTTTAATTAGTGATAAATCTGTCAAAAATGCTTAGAACTCATCAACATCAGTGCCTTTTAGTTCAAAATTATGTACGAATTATGGACGTACTTTGGCCTTTTCTCCGAATACGTATTGACTATACACAAGCAAAGGGCCAAGAGGGCCCCAAAATCTGGACGTGACGCCTTTAATTGTTTCCACATACATTATTCTTCGTTTTAATTTTATCATTATCTAATATATACGATGGATGGATGGATGGATTCTCTTTCTGGCTTTGTGTGATCATGGAATTTTTGGCCGCCCAATCATTTTGGTCTCTTCAATGGGATTCCTTTGCTTCCTCCTGAAGCCACATTTTTCACACCTCCTCCCCCCATCCAATCACCATCACTTTATTTATTTATTTATTTATTTTTGCCTTACCTAATTGCCCATTTTATTTAGAGCTAACGTCGTTGGGTCATGTCAGTTTCGGTTTTAAGCTAGAGAACTATACCCCTAATTAGATTCAAATTAAAATCTTAATAAAACTTTTAAATTTTAATTCAATTCAAAGTATGAATAGTGTTCACTAAACAAACTACATAATGGGTTATAGAGTATCAAAATACAACAAATAGATTAACATTCTTTGATTTTATGTTCTTGGAATTATTTTTTGTTCAATTGAAAGTCATTCAAAATTAATGCATGTTAAATTGATCAGCAATGCCAAGACACATTTTCTTACCAAAGAAAGTAACAACACAGTCAACTAGTTAAAAGAACTCAAATTGAAAAATATTATTCAATGAATGTGAAGCAAGATCCAACCAATTCATCAAATACAATCTAAGACTGATAGTTGATTACCATTTATGCTAGATTCAGTACATCAAAAAATGTCTTGTAAACTTTATAAATAAATGTGAAAACATAGACTCAATACAATCTAAGACAGTTAGTTGATTACCATCTATGCTTTTGTCAATTTGTGATCGTTACGATTGGGTTTAGTTGCTTTAGTTGGCCCAGGTGCAGACAGTGGAGACTAGGGGAGAGCTTTCATCAATTGGTGGTCACTGTTCACTAGGGTTGGGGTTGGTCGTTCTGGTTGGCCCGACTAGAGATGGTAGAGACTAAAAGAGGGGTTTGTTGGCCAATGGTCACTTACTCGCTACTCGCTAGGATGAGGTTGGTTGACTAGAGACGATGGAGAATGTCGATGGTCTAATCACTAAGGTTGGGGGTTGGCTTTGGTAAGCCCGACTAGATTCGATGGAAACTAGGGTCGATGAGATGGGGCATGCAATTTCAAAGTAGGGATTTTAGATTTGTGATTTAAATCATGTTAAGTTGTGTTTTGCAATTAACAAAGTCCATTGGTAAATATTTACATTATTATTTATTAATATTTGTCAGTTAAACAAAAAAATACTCAGGCCAATTTCAGTTAGTTTCATGTCAATCTAAATATAATATAATTCAATTTTAAGTTGACTTAAAGATTATCCAAATTAGGATTTGTGTCAAAAAATTCAATCTTAATCTGATTTTTTTTCATAACGTGTTAGGCTAATGAGTCGTGTAAAAATATATTCCGCTTTAATCTTGTTTTTTAATGCTAAGTTCCCTCTTACCTCTTGAGTTAAACTAAGGGAAAATATGATCATTTTAACTTGTTTAAGCTTACTCTTTATTAATCTTCTCATTAGTCTTCATTAACTATACTATCCCTGCATTAATGTTGTCCCTTTCTTAAATCCTAACCATAAGTGTGTACCACAAGTATCAATTGGGAGGTGTTATGTGTTCAATCTCAAATTCAATTTTGAAGGGTATAGGGTTCATCTTTCTTTTATTCTACGAGCATTCTCTCCCCAAATTGATCTAATCCTTTTTTTTTTTTTTTTTTGCCCACTAGTTATTAATTTTTTTTGGATATATACTTACAATTGCCATTATCTTGTTTTGGACTCACTTCAAATAATGGCACACATTCAAAACTCGAGGTAATTAATAGAAATGCACATTCAGAGTATATAAATAGTACGTATACGAGGTATGAATAATATTTCTAGGAAATAACAAACAAATTAGGCTTGAAGAATGTGGTTATTAAACTACATGGAATTTGGCATGGCCTGCAATGCATGCGAGTGTTAGGATATATATGAAACAAATGGACTGAGCTGTGACCTAGTGATTCAGAACCGTTGCCTTGCCTTTAATGGTATCCAGCTTTCTTCTTATATTTTTCACTCCAGTTGTCATCATTTGCTTTCCAAAACCTGCCACGTTATTGCTCAGACAAAAGAATCAATACCACCAGTCTACTAGATTTTCTTTCAAATCCATTCCATACCACCAGTATTCTAGTAAAAATTTTGAATAAAATTACATCCTTTGATGAGAAATGCATAATTGTAAACTAGTAGATACTAAAACAGAGTGGGAAGCAAAATTAAGTAAAGCTTTAGTGATAAAAGAGAAAAGTTGGAAACCATGAAGGAGTATTTTTTATGGTGGAGTATGGCGGGACCCAATGCACACGGTTCCATAGCCTTTTTTCTCTCCTACAAATACCCCCCCACATTCTCATCTGACATTGCCATCGAAACATTAGCACTCTTTTTGCCAAATCCATCTTCTTCATATCATCTAGATCCTCTCTAAGTCTCTTCACTGACTCGTAGCTTGCTTCCAGTAGTGGGTTCTGATTTGCAGACCTCTGTTGGATGCTGTTGCATTTCTTCAGGTATATATTTTTATTTATCAATCATTCATCACATGCAGCCCTTTGTCTCTCTCTCTCTCTCTCTTTTAATCTTTGTAACTTGTTATTTGCTCTACACTCTTCTTACTCTTAATATTTCTGTTCTTTACTTTGTGCAGGTGACACTAATTGTGTTCTTCTCTAGTTTTGCGCGATGTCAGCTCCTCTTGGCAAAAGCTTACAGCTATCTTCGACATTGAAGATCGACGAAGAAGCCATGGTAATAAAAACTCAAGGCATTGGATCCATTCTTGGGTCTGATTCTGAGAGAAGTAAATCTTGTTCATTGAGAAGAACGCTGTCAGCTGATATGTCATCCACGAAATGGATTACACAACATGGGTTCTCTCCCGTGAAAAAGATTGCATCTTCTAAAGAGTTCTCAATCTCTTCTATCACTGATTCCTCATCATCAGAAGGAGAAGAAGAGGAGGAGACTGAGCAACAAAGCCAATTCGATTTTTGGAGCTCAATTCAAGAAGAGGAATACGAGAAGAAAGAGGTTGAAGAAAAGCCTGGCCAATTCGACATATGGAGTTCAATCTTATCACAAAAAGCTCAAGATGCCTCCAAATCACTTCCACCTCCTTATGTCCACCCTCTTGTTAAAAAATCAGCCAGTTCTTTAAACAAAAAGAGCCTTGAAATTTGCACTGAAAGTCTTGGATCCGAAACCGGCTCTGACGGGTTCTCTTCTTACCCATCATCAGAGACCAGTGACACCGACGACGACAAAGAAATGGACCAAGAACAACCTCTTCAACAACCACAGCCACAACCACCACAACAAGAACAAGAGAGAATGACACAGAGTTTTGAAGTTGAAGAAGTGATAGTTCCCAATTATGTTGTTGTCAAAAAATCACCCCAACGATCATTCCCTCCCCTAATTTCTTCTCTTTCTTGTCACGATGGAGCTTCTATTCGCATGCAGTCTCGTCGCGACAATGGCAGATTGGTCCTTGAAGCTGTTTCTGTTTTTTACACTAACAACTTCAGCGCTCAACGACAGGATGGCCGTCTTGTGCTCAATTTGATCAACACTAATGAAATGGAAGATAAAGAAGTAGTCAAAGAGAAGTCTGACAAAGAAGAGGAAGAAGAGGAGGAGGAGACAGAGGAAGAAGAGGTGGAGGAAAGTGAAAATGAAAGCAAAGTAGGGGAAATGGAGATTGAATTAATGATGGATCAGAAAACGCGAAAATTATCCACAAAGGTGTTCAATGTGCATGGGTTGACACTAGTTATGAATAAGCAAATTAGTTTGGCAAAAATAAACCCAACGTGGCCCAGTAAGTTCAACGAAGTGGTGAACTTCGATGAGGTGGAGGACATGAAGCCTTCAATACTGGCACAATCACTGCCTCCGCCGGCAAGGATGGCTCGCCTGATTCCAAAACCACCGGCAGCCTCGGCGGCAACAATGGGCGCAGCCACGGGGCCTACATTCAATGCTTATGAGTACTACTGGAGGCCCAAGCCCATGGCAGCTGGGCCTGGTGTAGTTCCCAAACAAATGATGAATCAACAATTACAGGAAAACAGCAATTTTGTTCTCTCGAAGAATAAAAATTCAGTAGAAAATGAGCATCAACAACTACTTCTCTTCCGTGGGAAAAAGGGGGATTATTTGATTCCTTTGACAAAAAGCTGCAAGGATCCAAGAAGGTCTCTTTTGTTTTGGGAACCTTATTGCATTGCTACTTCCTGAGATACAAGTCCATCATCATCATTGTTATTACTTACCATAACTTTTCTCTCTATTTTCCTCGAGTCTGTGTAATCAAATAAAAGAACAAAGAAGAGAGAGAACACTTTGATTTAGAAGATCAAAGGGAGGCAGATATCACGACTTTACAGTGTTACAGTTATATAAATATATATAATATAATATTCATATGTAATTCTATAATTTCCTGGTGTTCGTACCCAAACAAAATCTTCGCAACATCTTTGACTTCTTTTTTTATATATTCTTTTTCTAATTTTCCAATTTTACTTTTGCAAATCTTAGCCAATGGATTTTTGGAATGAGTCATGTCTGGTGTAACTCGTATATCTCGATTGGGGGACATCATGATCTAATTTTGATATGTGTTGTTCCCTGTTCATGTTAGGTTTATCAATGTGGTAGATATTTCTCGGGTTATTAATTAAACTAATATTTTTGGACATGTTTATATAAAATAATTCTAACTAAAAAAACTGTTATAGAATAATAACTAAAAAATCTCTTTTTTTTTTTTTTATTTCTCTAGCTTATATTAAATATTAAAATTTAAAATTGAGAAAAAAAATTCCTTACATTTAAAAATTTAGATAAAATATTAACTTTAAATTTTATTTAAAAGTTTTATTTCCAATCTTACTCATGTAAAATGTAAAATTTTGACACCATTTAGTTTACTTTCTTAATTTTAAAGAATTTGTCTATATTATTTACCATCATTGAAAGATTGCTTAAAATATTGATATTGTTTTTTGGGCAAAACTTTGCCACCATTTAGTTTTATTTTTTAGTTTCAAACAATTCAATTATATTATATGCTATTATTAAAGGATTGATTAAAATATTGAATACTATTTTTTTAGTTGGATACAAAGATCCATAGACAAGAACAAAGAGTAACTAAATGAATGACATTAGCAAAAAAATATATATGGTGATTTCCAATCAAACATGATATTAGAGATTAGCTGAGTTATCAAGTAACCATTTAAATCTTAGTTAAAGGTGAATCTTCGTCCGTATAACTGTGAAACAATAAAAATTGTTATTAATGGGATGTTTGTGACTACAAGGATGATGATGATGTCTTGGTATCATTATCCTTTACAAGAAGATAATCTAAGTCGGGTTTTTTTTTTTTTGTCATTATCATTTTGAAACTAAGAAATGCATCTCCAATAATAGGTTTCAAAGCTCATAGATTTGGGGTTCAAGATACCTTGTGCACTAAGGGAATATTATTATTCTCCCTTGAGGACCAACATTAAATTTTAGCAATCGTAGAGTGATGTAGAAAGGGTGATAAATCTCGACAAGATCAATATGAAGAGAGCAATACCAATCATGATATTGATAAGAATGATTTTATAAATGTCTTGAATAGTGAGTTATTGTTGATTGTAGAGAATTGTGGATATGTGGATGGAGAGAAACTATTCTAAATTTGAGTGTTTTTAACCTTAGTGATGAAGTGAATGATATTTCAATCAAGAACTTAAATTTGAAAAAATGATAAACGTTAATCGTAGTCTAGGAGGTATAGGTAATTCTCAATGTTTAAGTCTAGTTACCTTACACATATCAACCAAGGTAGTGACTTATTGACCACCATTTGCTACTACAGTTATTCAAATAATATTTGGTTAGTGCATTGACTATCTCTTTTCCCTACCATCCAATGACACCAAATACTTATGGAGCTGTAAGTGACATATGAGGTTTTCTAGTGATAGATACTTTCAAGGATAAAGACACATACGTATTTGACATAACTATAATTCATGCATGCAAAATTTCAATTACCCCCCATTATTTGTCATACATATACCTATTATTGACGCTTTACATATTACCCCCATTTGTACAAAAACTCCATTATCCCTAATTTGTCTATTACACATACCTATAATTCATGCGTAACATAATTTCATTACTTCTCACTATATGTATTGCACATACTTATAAATAACACAAGAAAAAAAAAATTTAAATGAACCACTATACATGTTATGCATAACAAATGACAATTAATCATCATTTATTTGTTTTCAACATGTGTAATGGATGTGAACCATGCATGTTGAAAAAACTGTGAAGATCTCATACTTTCTTGCCCCAAATTCCCTATTACTTGATTCAAATCCTTTTCAATTACAATACCATTCATGCAACTCAACAACAAAACAATAAATTCAATCTAAATCCCAAATAAACCCTAAATTAAAAATTATAAGGGTCTGCTACTATATATTACTTTATACTATAAATATAGGGAATTTTTTTTTTTTTTTAATAATTGAAATATATCTCTGATATATAGTAGGATTATCACTCTAACTGCTTAACTGAAAACATTGTATGTAGAAGCTACAAATAATAATATGATAGGAGATTAAAACCCATTATACAGTATCATAAATAAAACTCATATTTTATTACTACTAATTAATTAATATCTAAAAACATATATGATATTGTACATCCCCTACGCATGAGCAATACAAAGCATGTGAGCCACCAACATGCTATCTATTGAAAACTAAATACATACATGTGCATACATATATATAACTGAAAACATTGAATGAAAACTTGCTCAAGCCATATGTCACTCTCTTACTATCTCGTGCTCCAAACTCAGTTGCCCAAAACAGTGACCTATAAGAAAGAAAATTGAAGGGAATGAGTAACAAGTCATTCAGTAAGCATTTCCTATCTCTATCCTCAGGTAAACTCCAATCTGATCTATCATTGGCTAGTTACTAACCTATATAACTTAACCAAGTTCCTGACTAGCCTAATAATTCTTTTGCTCTAGCTTATATTATTACTTAAACTTGTTGTTCGCATTCTAGTTCACACCTTGTCATAACTATGTATATAAGTATACATATACAACTTTGCATGAAAAATGATCTAATTAGAACTAACTCACTTAGTTCTTTTTCTGATATTCATTATCTTTTTTTTTTTCTTTACTAGTTTTTGGGCTTTCTAGGACTCTTGAGTTTTTGTTAGGCTTTAACTGAATTTTTTTATGTTTCTACTCAAATGATATATATATATATATATACACATCTTTATATTCTTTTCTTAACTATTTCTTATCTTATTATCTATATATTGATCCATCCCATGTTTTACTATATCATGGTATAAAGTATGCTGAAATCATGTTATTTGCCCTTGGGTTTGTTTATTAAAAATGTTTACTAAAATAGTACTGATGAGACCTGAAAATGCTAAAATACTGAGAAACTAAATAAAAACCATTTTTGAAATCTCTATGTATTTAATTATACTTTTTGTACTAATCACGCTAATGAATATAGAGATTCGATATTTTTGCCATATAGGCTAAACCATACCAATAAAGTGCCAGTAAGTTGAAATATCCTACCATACTAGTCTTTGAACCAATAAACTGAAATCTAACTAATCTGATCATAGTCAGAAAGTTGAAATCTCATATATGTCCCCTTATATTCACCCTAAATGATTAATTCGAATGTTCGGCTTAATATTGAAATATTAATACACATAGATCACTTAATCTCTATTTCTGAAAACAATATTGTGACATGTTATGTCATAAAATGCATATCATACATGTGATCTTATTAATTTTCTCTTTTTTGCTTACATTTTATATAATTATATAATTGTTATAGTTCTGTTTTATGTATTTCTTACTAAAGCTTGTAGTTCTATAACTTATTAAACTTGTTAATAAGTTCTATGTAAGCTGTTATGTATTCTGTTATGTTTCTATTGGCTTCCTATTTTGAATATTTCCATAATTGTTTCTATTACTATTTCCTTTTTTTGTTTCTATCTTTATTTTTATTTTTTGATCGTAACCCATCACTAAGTTATGTTGTCTAAGCTGTTGATGAGTTTTTTATACTTCTATAAGATTGAAGATGATTCTGAAAAAATTATGTTATCTTTTCTTTTTATTTCTTTTCTATTTTTTTGCTTTTATTTATTGTTCAGTCATTTTCTCAATGCATAGGTGTGCTAGCTTTTGGAATATTTTTTCTAAAATTTGGCTCACCACATGGGTGTGTGTGTTTAGGACACATAATTATGTCAGCATATGATCATGTATACACCACACATAGTCGTGTCCCGATATACACGGGCTTATAACAAGACACTTACACAATCATGGCTTTAGCAAGACACAAACATAGACAATTGGAAAAGCATACATGATCGTAACCCATCAACCACACAGTCGTATGCCCAAAGGCACTAGCACACCAGTCTTAGTCATGCATACTTTATATAATTGTGACCATGTAAAGCAACACAGACACAGAGGCATACTTGTCATATACACCGGTGTGTGTCACACTGTTTCTATAATTTTTGTCTCCGAAACTTGTGAAACCATGCCCAAAGTCAACCTAATCTCAATTTATCTTCACATAAACTTATTCTAGCACACATACAAGTAATCACAAGCTTCCATCACAACCGTCATCATCTTATAACTCTTAATCTCAACTAAACATGCTTTTAATGCCCTAAATACACACACATGCATCAAGGAGACTAATCATGCTTCCATTTCTGAAATTTCTTTTCTATCTTATGTTATCATCTTGTAATCATGTTTAGTAAACTATAATCATGCTTAATAATAGACTAGACTCATCTAGAAAGCTATAAACTAAGAAAAATGATGAAAAAGGTAAGAAAATACTTACCTAAAACTGCTAAGTATCTCTATCTCTCTAACTTTAATTGACTCTTGGCTAGATTAACTACTAGAAGCTAGCTGAATCTCCTTGGAAAATGTGATTATGATTAGCTAAAGAGAAAACGGAAAGAAAATAGGAAGAAGCTGGCTGAAATGTGAGTCACACAGTTTTGCTCTTCACACAAAGGGCACATGGGCGTGTGCCCAAATGACATACGGTCTTACGTTAAGTACAAACCATATAAAACCTTTCTAAAAAGACTATTATACCCCCAAAATTTACTGAGGCTAATCTCTGACTATAAAATCTTTCTCTTTACCCAAATCAAAAGCCTAAAAGAATCATTCTAACGTCGGGATATTACAAAATCCTTTAAACGCACATTCATAACATCTCCATTATTAATTCAAATATGTGTAAATCTCTAAAATGTAAGCAATAAAATAAAAAAAAAAGAATATCAACAATTTATTAACCCTTATTTCCTCATTTTGTGTATAAAATCTCTTCAAGTAGTTAAGATTTACATTAAAATAAGTGGTACATGCGACATTAACAATGTACGTGAGTTGTAAAATGGGTCAAATGTTAGTTTATATACAAGAGTATTTTTGTGTAACACTAATTTATATGACACATTCAAATTTAAAGTTTTTAATTCGATTTAGAACTTTTATATATATATACATGGTAGGATTATAATCATGGAAGAATAAGTTGCTTCTACACTTTCTAGTTTCTATAATATTTTACTCTGGTACAAAATATATTCCATTATATCTTAAATATCGTGTTTTGAAGATCTAGAGTCTAGCAAAAAATTTTAGTTAATGGGAGCAAAATATTAAAATAATTAAATTTGCTATAAAATTAACTTATTAAAGTAATAAATATAATTATTAAGATTGTTATAAGGAAAAAAAATAAAAAGTTTAACTTTAAGAATAAAAAATGCAAAATTAGTCTCTATTAAATATAAATATAACAAAAGAATTACCTTTTATAAAAAGAAAAGAAACTGAATGGAGAAGCAAGGATGTGAAAGAATCATTCAGAGTTATGGTGGAAATCAACTGTCAGTTTTTCGTAAGCATGGAAGTGATCAGTTTTTACTTTTTTGGGAAATAAGTTGCACATGACTCCGCAATACGCAAATTAAAAAAATAAGCTCAGAACTTTTATAGCATGACCAAACATTACTTTTCACTAATATATAAACATATATTTTATATTTAATTTTTTATTTAATAAGTTATAGTATTATAAAGGCCAAAGGACATATTCCCATCCAAGGTTTATTGAAAATATAAAATCTCACCCTTTAACTTTTAAAAACTTAAACAATCACCTTAAATCAAAGTCAACGATTAAGTTTATTAGTCAACAATTAAGTATTAATAGTTAGAAATATACTTTTATCTCTTTAATAAAAAAAAAATTTAAATAATAAAATAAAAAATATATTTTATAAAAATAATAAAAATGTTAAAATAATATTAAAAATTTTAAATATTATTAATATTTAAAATTTTAAAAAATAAAAAAATAGTCATCGTCACCGACAATGTTGCCGGTGGCAGTGGTCATCTATAAAAGAACCAAAAGCCCAAAAATAACCTCTTAGAAATCTGGCCACCCCATTTGGCGGAGGAGGCCAGATTAGCATTCTCTATTTTTAGTAGAGACAGTTAGATTTGACCTCTTTTACTATCAAACGTGATAAAAAATGGTTGACCTTGGCTCTAAGAATCATTTTCGACTATAGTTGATGGTAGGCCACCTCCACCAAAAGTAGAGGAGGTAAATCTGACCTTCTCCGCTAAAAAGGAACCTCTTAGTTCTTTTACAAGCAGCCGTTTCTACTAACAGTGGAGGAGCCCAATCTAGTTGCTCTATGAACTAAGTTGTCGCTTTTAGTCTCTTAGTTCTTTTATAGGCAGTGACCACTACCAATAACACTGTCGACGGTGATGACTGTTTTTTATTTTATTTTTTAAATTTTTTTTGGATTTTTTAAAATTTTCACATTTTTATTTAAAATATTAATTATATTTTAATTATTTTTATTTTTGTAATGAGGGTAGTTTGGTCATATTACTAAAAAAATCAGAAAAATAAATGAAAAAGATCAACGATTGAGTGTTTAAGTTTTTAAAATTAGACGATAGAATATTATCTTTTCAGCAAACCTTGAGTGGGAATAAATCCTTGGGCCTATTATAAATTATTTAACGGAGCCACAATAAAATTTATAAGGCAAAATAAAAAATTAACATAAAATTTATATATTTTGAAGTTTCGGTCGGGCGAAGTGAGCCTATTAGTTACACTATAGTTACATCCCAAATTTAAAATTATATTCTATTTCTTTGTTTTTTTTTAATAAAAACAATTAAATACCTTCGTTAATTAAAGAATAAGTGACATATATTTTAGTGATTTTTGAGTGCAATGACTTAGGTGTATTCCAATAAATTTAGATAAATGGAATTAGAATTTATAAGAATATATGGATATATTTGCGATCTAAAGTCACAAATTCTCTACCCACTTAGACGAAGAAAAGTAGAAGTAAAAAATCTTGGTCAAAGATACACTCTTAACCACAGATGAAAGGTAGAAGAAAAGTAGAAGCAAAGTTGGAATTAAGCAAAAATTTTGGTCAAAGATACACTCTTAACCATAGATGACCATGAGCATGAGGCATATGTGCACAGAAGGAAAGCAAACAAAACTCTCATTCAATAAGTATGTAAACGAAAATAGAACATGTAGAAAAGCTGAAGTGTTTATGGACGAGTGTTTACACATATTGATTTGCTTTCATTCCAAAAAAATTTCAAAAATTACAATCTATGGATTGATTCTATAAATGAACCAAAAATCATTCTTAGAGCTATTCTAACAATTACCAAAGTAGTGTGGGCTTAATTAAGTTATCCTAAAGTTATCAACTAAGCAAAAATTAAGGCGTATGGTAGTGAATTCAAAAGTCAGCAATGGTTAGCAAAACTCGAAATAAAATGATTCAGGACATTTAACTCAATAGTCAGGCCTGTCAAAACATGCTTTGAGGTAATCGGGCAGAGGGTCATGTCTCCTTTATGTCCTAACCGCAGGGATGAATAGAAGCCCTACTTATCACTAGCAAGAGGGGGGATGATTTCCACCAAAAGGTATTTGAATGCCATTAGAAACAAGTTTAGGGAATGCTAATGTTTAGTGGGATAAAACAAAGAATACAAAGGGAAAAGAGTGCAAATCCCACTTTTATACCTATCAAGCCTGAAATGTGCGCCAACGGACATGAAACCTACAGAGAAGACAAGACTTTAAGGGCAAGCATCCACTTGTCCCGGTTTGTGGGCCGTGATAAGGGTGGAAAAACTTAAGAGAAATTTTGACCTAATTTGACTAAGATAAGTGGAAAGGAATCATGAACACACAACTCATACAAGCTAGGGCTTTTCACAGGTAGTCAAAGTGAAAGAATATTTAAATTATAAAAAAAAATAAAGAGAAATACTTTTTATTTCTAGCAATTTCTACCTTGAAGGGGCATTTACATCATTTTCTGTCCTGGGTAGGTATTTA
This sequence comes from Anacardium occidentale, assembly GCA_026122585.1. Taxonomy (NCBI): domain Eukaryota; kingdom Viridiplantae; phylum Streptophyta; class Magnoliopsida; order Sapindales; family Anacardiaceae; genus Anacardium; species Anacardium occidentale. The sequence continues at coordinate 179,292 of JAJEJH010000426.1, forward strand.
GGTTTATTGTTGTAAGAGTCTAAGTTTTGAAAAGAGGTAAAATGGGAAGAATGAGAGTAAATCGATAGTTTTATGATTCTAAATTGATTTAGATTGACTTTAGAGGTATTTCAATCTTTAGAAGCCTTAATTATGTTGTACACATGTCAACCTATGATGCTGCCATGTGTATAGCCAGAAAAGACATAAGTATTTTTTATTTCTAACCATACACAATTGTGCATCATAAGTGCATGGTCATGCTTGTTCAGTATTTGATCGCCTTATATAAAACAACATTGTGTGTGCTATTTTCATAAGATTTGAATTTAATTTTTTAGAAATGGAGATCTAAAGAGCTAAATGAGAAGTCGATGACTAGTGTTTGATCTAAAAAGAGAGCTTGCAAATCTATTTAGAAGTAAGTAGTTTCTTTAACTCATATTGTATGAATTCTTCTGTTGTGCTTAGATCCAATGTATTATACATGATTGAATGAATTGATGCTAAACGAACTTGATTAGTTGTTTAATGTGATCAAATGTAAAATTAAACAAGAAGAGTATGAATCAAGCATGAAATATATTCAATCTAGGTTATTTTGATGAATAATGTTTATTATTTTATGCTTTGCTGGAAGCTAAAACCTAAGGTACATCTTTTACACGATTCCTGTAATTTTGATAATATGTGATGCTTCTAGTAATGATTTGTTGGCTATGAGATAATTAGAACATGTTTAGGAAATGTATGAAGAGTATAAGCATGTTAATAGTGATTTAGTGATTTTATATTTGGATTTGATCAAATAATCATGTTATTTAGCTTGATTTAATGTACTTTCACATGCCTAAAAAGTTATAATGCTTTTAAAATTGATACGTTATATTATGATATTGATTTGGAATTGAAATGGTGAAGATCCCTATCTGTTTGGTCGAGATCCGTCATGACAAAACATGATGCATGACTGCACATGTGAGAGATGCATGACTAAGCAATCATATATGTAGTGTCACAATTGTGCATGTTAAGCATGCATGATCATGTAAGACATTGAAAGAGTCCTTATAGAGGCACGATCGTGAGTTGGTGAGTTACGATTATGAGTAAGTCAATTCCATATATAGTAGAATTTAAGAGGTCACAACCATGCAATTGATAGGTACACAACCATGCATGATGTTCAAAACAAAAAAATAAATAGATTTTAAGAAATATTAAATGTGTGAAAATTAAAGAATTTCCTAATTAAGCAAGACTAATAAAATTTTATGCATTAAAAACACATCAGGACATGGCATGCCAAGAAAATGATTTTCCAAAATAAGAAAATGTTTTACATGTTTTTCAATCTTTAGATCGAATATACATGTTTTATGAAAAAAGTAGAAAACCAATGTTTCAAACATCATTTAGGGATGGATACAAAGAGGCATCTATGAGTTCACACGTTCGCTAGAAGAGGAAATCAATGTCCATTAGAGAGAACATGACCATTAGTTGAGCTTGTTAGAGAAATTATTGATCGTGCATTATGTAGGACCCGTCACCACGCATACCGCTACTATTGAATAATTCTTTGTCTTTTATTAATAATCTGAAAATTCGGTACACGTGACAGGAATCCTACAAAAGAAACCTGCTGCTACTGTATAATATACACGCAGAAGTTGTAAACTAAAATATACAATAGACCCAAAATACATTTCTCATATACATAATTGTTTCTGTACATATATACCTTGAGTATATACAAAAATTTTAAAATAAATTCCACCAGGCCAACTAAATTGAAAACTGAGTGGAGTCCCTCTCTCATCAACCACGGTCCACCCGCTCCTCGCCAACACCACACATACCTGAAAAGAAAGGAAGAAGGAAAAGAATAAGGAAAGGAATGAGTGATAAAGATCACCCAGTAAGCAATCCTTACTTCCCTCAACCCAAACAAGCAATCACACAAAACACATACCTGGCCTTGGCCCTAACGTTCATCTATTCGCTTGCTGAAACTAGATATATTGCTTATTCTGTTATCTAGTTGCATTATTAGTTCATGTCATGAAATGTGTATCATGTCATGCTAATTGTAAACTGAATATGCATGCATCTGAATCTATACGTATCTGAAGATACCTGTTGTGCTGATCAGGCTGATGAACACAAAGATTCAACATCTTGGCCATGTGGGTGAACAGTTTGGCAAAACGCTAGAAAGCTGAATATACTGTGCTAGACGATCTGATTGCAGTCAAAAGGCTGAAATCCCACAGATGGCCCCTTGAGTTCACCCAAACTCTCATCCAGATATCAGGTTCTGAATTCTGAATGATTAAGGAAATCGAATCCCTTGATCCTTTTCTATGCTGATGTCTTGGCATGTCATGCTATGTAATGCATATGCAGCATTATTTATCTGATATTATGTTTATCTGTTGCTTATTAGCCATTGGAAAGGTTTCCCATGCTTTATAATTCATTTTAATCTTGTTCTTGGAAAATTATGCTAATGCACGGGCGTGTGGGCAAGGCACACGGGTGTGCAAGGAACACACATGGGCGTGCATGGCAAAGGCACACGGGCGTGTGCACAAACGTACAGGGTCGTGCACTAGCTGTGCAACCGATCATGCTCGTTTTTGGAGAAAACTGTACATAACAATGAAAGATCAAGCATACAGTCGTGTCCTTTAGGACACACGAGCATGTCCTCTACAAACAGGTCATGCACACTTCGTGCACACGGGCGTGTCCCTGTAGAAACAAAGTCACACGGGTGTGCACTTGCGGGCACACGGGTGTGTGTCTTGCTCTGCACCGACGACATATGCCTGGGATTTCAAGAAAACCAACCAAACCACAATCAATCTGAAATTAACTGAAAGCATGCATTTCTAACACTTCAATATGCATACAACACACTTCAATTTCATCTAAATCAATTCACATCTCAATCCACCATAAAAATAACTCATTCTCTCACATAATCACATACAAGCAAAGCAAGCATGGTTCCTAGGTGGAAATCATCAACTCAAGCATCATTTCATCAACATATTAATGCATAAACTCATCATATAACTCATAAGCATGCTGGAAACACATTCAAGCATTTCAAATTATCAAACATAAGCTGGAAAACGCAAGGAAGAAGTAAGGAAACACTTACCTCTTGCCATGGCTACTGGAAAATTCTATCAAGCTAATCTCTTCCTTCTCAAACTGGATTGGGAGCTACTAGATGCTGGAAATCTGTTCTAGGGTTGGGAGTCACTGAAAACAAAAGAAAACTTAGCTGGAAAATGGGATAAGTTGGGTGAGAAACACTTAAAACTCTTGTCTCTCTCCTTTAACTCACCTGTACGGGCGTGCAGGGTACAATGCATGGGAGTGCACAAGGGAAAATGAATAAACTTCATTTCCCGCGTTATGCATGATAAAAACCTCTAAAAAGGAATCATGCAAAAGCCACACAGGCTCTAGAAACTTACTATCTCACCTCTAAACTCTTTTAAACTCTCAATCTATTTCTAAATCTCACATCTAACTCCCAAACTCTACCCTAAAGGGCATTTCTAATCCTGGGATGCTACACATTAGTTTGAACTTATAAGGTCGAGATGCCAAATTTTTATGTTCACCAGTCTGATTAGCATATGATTTTTATGAATGTTTTATAACAATGATGATTTATGATAAGTTTTATGATGAGATCTTCAAATTAATTATTACTTGTAAGCAATGCTAACCTATAGGCAAGACTAACATATAAGCAATACTCTCAACTCTCTTAAGCACAAATGAAACAAGGAGCTAACTTCTTTTTTCTGCTAAATCTCACTGTATGCCTATGAGGAGTAACTCTCAAGAATACCTTATCTCCCACCTGAAACTTTATCTCTTTATGCCTCTTATAAGCAAAACTCTTTTATCAATCTTAGATTATCTCATCCACTATATAATCATATAAATTTGATCAATCATTCTTTAAGTCATCTTAAGACCTATAGTAACCTTTAAAGAATCTCTCTCACCAATCTCATCCTAATGCAAAGGAGATTTATACAACTTACTAAATAAAGCCTTAAATGAAACCATTTGAAATATAAATTGATAACTATTATTACACACAAACTCGATCAAGGGTAGCAACTTAACCCAACTTGACCTATAATCCATATAACAAGCTCTTAACATATTCTCTAATATCTGATTAGTAATCTTAGTCTACTTATTAGTTTACAGATGATATGTTGTACTGGAATACAACTTGGTACCCAAAGATCTTTGCAAACTACCTTAGAAAGCTTACATAAAGCTGAAATCTCTATCTGAAATAATAACTCTGGGAACCCCATATAGTTTCACTATCTCTCTATCATATAGTTGGTCTAACTGATTTATAAGTATCATCTTTCGATTAGACAAGAAATATGATCACTTACTTATTATATCAAGAATCACTCATATACTATTATAACTATTCTACACTCAAGGAAGATCAGCAATGAAATCCATGAAAATGCTCTTTTATTTTTACTTAGGCATATTTAGTGGTTGTAACTATTTAGAAGGGCTCTGATACTCTACTTTAACCTGTTGAAAAATCAAACAGTTAGCCATATAATCTACTATATCCCTTCTCATGTTTGATTACCAAAAATCTCTCTGGAAATCCTAATACATCTTAACACTACTCTAATACACCCATACACTATACTATAAGTTTGAACTAAAACCTTCTGCCTCAACTCAATATCGTTGAGAACATATACTCTGCCTTTTAATCTTAGAATACTATATCTCACCTTAAAATCAGGTACCTAACCCTCTCTGATATATTGAATCATCATATAAGACCAGTTATTAAATAACTACCTAACCTAAATGTCATCTAATAACATAGATATAATTCGTAACTTAAAGAACTTGACTATCACAATCTTAATTTTCTACCTACTAATTTCAAGTTGTAACTTTTTCTAAACAACAATTATAAATAAAGCCACCTTTTAACTCAAAGCATCAATAACTATATTAAATTTACCTAGATGATACCTAATTTCACAATCATAGTCCTTAACTAATACCAATGATCTATGCTGTCTCATATGAATCTCTTTCTTTGAAAAAATACTTTAGACTCTTATGATCTAAATAAATATTACACTTAACTCTATAGAGATAATGTTTCCAAATCTTCAAAGTAAACATTAATGTAGCTAACTTTAAATCATAAGTAGGATAATTCAACTCATAATCCTTTAATTGTTTAGAGACATACACAATTACCTTGCTAGCCTGCTCAACTCATATTCCTCCTCCTTAGGCAATGCTAATCCCCTAATAAGACGTATTAGTATATATATCATACTCAACTCCTCCTTAGGCAATGCTAACATTAGAGAACTAGTTAATTTTTGCTTTAAATTTTAAATTCAAGACTCATATTCCTCAGTCTAAATAAAAGGAGTCTTTCTTCTTGTCAAAATAGTCAAAGGTCTTACCAAACTAAAAAATCCCTTTATAAATCTCTGGTAGTAACCAATTAACCTAAGGAAACTCTTTACCTCTTTCACCGTCCTCAGCCTCCACTAACTCAATATTACCTTTACCTTACTAGGATCAAAGAAATCCCCCAACTGAGACAACATACCCTCATAAAGTTATACTATCTAACCAAAACTCATAATTAGAAAACTTGACATACAACTACGTATCTCTTAATCTCTGTAACATGATCCTTAAATGCTCTTCATGCTTCTTTCTACTCCTTGAGTATACCATGATATCATCGATAAAGACCACCACAAACCTATCAAATCCATAAACACCATATGAGCATTAAAAAAACCAAATAGCATTACCACAAAGTTATAATGACCATATCTAGTCCTAAAAATAGTCTTTGGTATGTCCTTGTCAACTACCCAAACTTGATGATACTTAAACCTCAAGTCAATATTAGAAAACATCACTGCCCTTTTTAACTGGTTAAACAAATCATCAATGGACATCCTCATTGATCCATCCTTTTTTTCAACAAACAAAATAAAAGCACTTTATAGCGAACAACTTGGCCTAATAAACATATTATCCAACAACTTCTAAAAGTATTTTTTTAACTCCTACAACTCAACTAGAGACATTTGATACAAAGTCTTATAGAAAGAAGCAATACTAAGGACCAACTTAATGCTAAAAGCTATCTTTCTTTAAGAGCCAATCTAGGAAGATATTTAGGAAACATATCCATAAACTTTTTCACTATAGGTATCTTATCAATACTCGACCAAAATCCATAACTATAAACTATATTAGCCAAAAAGCCTATACAACCCTTACTCAATATCCTCAATGCCTTAACATAAGAAATCATCATACCTTGAGTCATATCCTTTTTAAAACATGATCTCATCATCCCAAATTGGAACCTAACTTTTCTCTTCTTATAATCAATCTCAACTCTATACCTACTTTAAAAAATCCATACCTAAGATCATATGAAATTTTGATAACTCTATAATGATCAAATCTATCCTTATAGATATACCATACATCACTACCATCTGATCTAATAATATCTGATCACTCATTACTATATTACCATCTGACAACTCTATACATATCCTCTGGTCTATTATACTAGGAATCAATCCTAATCTATCTATAATACACCTAGAAATGAAACAATGCATATATCATAATCAACCAAAGCAAATAAAAGAGTATAATAAAAAAAGCAACTAACTAGTCATTGTGAGTGGATTAGCATTAGCCTACTCCTAACATACAATATATACATGAGCTCTACCTTTAGAAATACCAGTACTTCTTCTAGAAAAATACTAAAAAAATCTTATGACTTGATTGCCAACATCTAAAACACATATTTTACTCCATCAAACACTCTCCTATGTGTCGCTTACCATACTTGGCACACATTGACAACTCCACTCTAGCCTTTTTATTATGCTTAAAATCTTTCTTATGATGTACTGGCCTTTTTCTCTTTCTTAACCTTTAAAAAATGCCCATCTTCTTCAAACACACTTTCGACCTTAATATTCTCCCTAAAGCCTTCTTATACCTCTATGAAGGAATTATACTATTTATCACATCTCTAACTATCACAGGATGTAGCCCATGTATAAATTTTTACACCCTACCCTCCTCAAAACTAGTCAAACTTAACATGAACCTTACCAACATATTAAACTTGGTAGTATTCTCCTTCACTAAACTTACCTACTAAGTTAACTCCATAAACTCCTAGGTCCTTATATATATCATATTACCACTTCTATACTTCATATTAAAAATCTTTCAAACTCTCTCTAACTTAGTCTCTCCATATCAATATACATCTTTATAAGGTTCCACCAAATTCTCACATTACCCTTTAATAGATAAATAACATATCTTACCTTTTCCCTATTAGAGATATTGAACAACCCTATAACACTCTCCACTATCTCTATGCACTCTTTTGTGGTAATAAGATCTCTTAAACCATAAAATTTAGATGACTAACGAACTCTTGATAAACTGTAAATGGGATACAACCTCTCTCTACCCCTTACTACACCACTATCAATCTTAAGACTCAACTTTAACCACCTGTTTGTTACATGCTCTTGAAAACTACTTTTTATGGCCTCTTTAATCATCTCTCACACATCTTCCACACTCAAACTTACTTTAGTGGCCTAAAACCTAGCACTCAAGGGCCTGATTGATGCACTACTCATGGTATTATCAAGTTTAGGTAAAGTTATAATGACCCAAGGGTAGAATTGTTCTTTTAGTCTTGAAATTAGGGTTATAAGTGAGATTTCATGATAGAAAATAGATTTGAGAGGATTCAAAGGTAAAATAGTAATTTAGAAGCTATATGTGGCTCGTACATGGGTATTTTTAGAAGCTTAAACACACATATAAAGTGGTCATATAGCACTCCTCTACCATGACTCAGCCTTTATAGAAGCTTAAACATACATTTATTCATACATTGTGAAAGCATAAAACAATTATCATATATTGAAAACTACTTGTATTATTGATGCATAAAAATGTCTAAAAACATAAAATATGCATCTATACTCAAAATTGAATCATAATAGAATCATAATACTCCTAAAATAAACACTGTATATGAAAACTGAGAAATAAATGAAAACTGTATATAATCCAGGCATAAGATATCCCATATAGAGTGGTCATATAGCACTCCTCAGTTACAAAACTATAATCTGCAAGAAAAGGAATTTTGGAATGAGTTACAAGTCACTCAATAAGTATTTCATAACTTTATATATATAATCCTACTATTTAAGCATTAATGTCTTATCTTGTTTCTTATTATATTACTTATCTTATACTCTTTACTTGTCTTATTATCCTTATATTATCTTTCCTCTTAATCATTTCAGATCAAGTACGTCATCATATGAACGTGTTGAAATCCATGACTCAGCCTTAAAGGCATGCTTTCTTTAAAAACTCTATTCTTAAAAACTTATATTCAATCTCAAGGTTTCATTATTAATTATATTATAATTGATTTGAAGATCTCATCAAAAAATTATCTTAAAATATCACTTTTTCATAAAATCATATATATAAAGTCTTTCTTAAAACATTTATACTGATCAGACTGATGAATATATAGATTCAACATCTTGACCATATGAGTTCAACTGATACACAACTAGTACTCTCTCAAATGAGCTTGGTCTATGACTATATTCTCTCTAGCAAATATTTGATTTCCTCTCTAATAAGTGTATAAACCCATATATACCACTTCATATTTAGCTTTAACAAATGTTTGAAACATCAAGTTTTCTACTTTTAAAACTTATGCATATAAAACATTTGAAGTAACCATTACTTTGTTATGTCATGTCATGTGATGCTTATCATGCATTACGGTTTAATATTTAGTTAATTTTATTTTTAAAATTATTTCTTAATAATTAATCTTATGGATTTCCATATTAAATTCTTATTAGCCTTATAATTCTAACTTCCATTAATTTGCTTAATCTTTTGAGAATTTTCTTATGTAGTATCCCAAGATTAGAAATGCCCTTTTAGGCTAGAATTTGGGGTTAGATGTGAGAAATAGCAATAGATTAGGAGTTAAAAGAGTTGAGGGGTGAGATAGTAAGTTTCTAGAGTTAGTGTGGCTTGCGTATGATTCTCCTTGGGAGGTTTCTTTCATGCGAAGTGCAGGAAATAAAGTTTCTTCATTTTCCCTTGTACACTCCGATGCACCCTTCTAGAATGAGAGAGAAAATTGCTTTTATTGCTTCCTCACCTGTTTTTCTCCATTTTCAGCCAAAGTTTCCTTTTTTATTTTCAGAGAATCCTAACCTTAAGTTGATTTGCAGCAGCCAACAGCTCCCAATCCAGCTAGAGAAGAAAGAAATTAGATAGAAGAGAATCCAGCAACCATAACAAAAGGTAAGTGTTTTCTTGCCTCTTCCTTGAGTTTCCCAGCTTGTGTTTGATGCTTGTTAATGTGTGATTGTGTTTCTAGCATGCTTATGATTTATGTGAAGTAATTATATGTTGATATGATGAAAAGAAAAGGCTTGTGAAGCTGATTTTGATCCAAGGACCATGTTTATGTATGTATGTGTATGAATATGTGTGAGAATGATGGTTTTAATGGTGGATTGTGATGTGGTATGTTATGGATGAAATTGAAGCATGTTGTGTGTTAATTAAAGTGCTAGAAATACATGTTGTTGATTAATTTCAGATTGATTAAGCTTTGGTGTGGAATCTTGTAAGTTTCAGGCAAGTTTTACCGAAGCAGAGCAAGACACACACCCGTGTGCCCTTGCATTTGTAGGGTCACACCCGTGTGCACGAAGTGTGCATGACTGATTTGTGCAGGAAGCATGCCCGTGTGCCTGAGGGACATGACCGTGTACTTACTTTTTATGAGAAAAGCACAGAAATTCCAAAAGCTAGCATGCCCAACAGCACAATTGACGCACGACCCCATGTGTCCTCACACACGCCCGTGTGTTTCCTTCCTGCACGCCCATGTGTTTGCTATACACGCCTGTGTGCCTTAACTCTCACGCCCGTGCTCAAGCTAATTTTCCAAAAAAGATTCAAATTGAAGCATAACGTATGGGTTACCTTTCTAATGGCTATAAAGCATTATCTAAAGATAAAATGAGATAAAATAATGCAGCATCAGCATTACATAGTGTGACATGCCAAGACATTAGCATGAAAAAGGATCAAGGGATCCGAACACATTAGTTATTCAGTATTCAGAATTTGATATTCGGGTCAATTATTTTGGGTGAACTCGAAGGGGCATATGTGGGATTCCAACCTTCTGACTACGGTTAAATCGTTTCAGTATATATGTTATATTCAATTTTCTAGCATTTCGCTAGACTATACAGCCCACATGGCCAAGATACTAAATCTCTGTGTTCATTAGCCTGATCAGCACAACAGGTATCTTCGGGTATATAGAGATTTAGATGCATAGATATTCAGTATTCTAATACGATACATTCAACATGGCATGATACCATGACTTTCATTTCATCATATTAATTATTAATACAATCAAGAAAACAAAATAAGTGATATTCAGATTAATGAGCGAGCGATTTGTATAAGTATATAGGCCAAGATAGGTACAATTTTCGTTTTACATGCTTGTTTGGGTTGAGGAAGTAGGGAATGCTTACTGGGTGATTTTATCACTCATTCTTTTCCGTCCTTCCTTTCTTGTAGGTGTGTTTAGTGCTAGTGAGGAGCGGGTGGACCATAGTTGATAAAAGAGGACTCCGGTTAGTTTTCAGTTAGCTTGGTGGGATCTTTTGTATTAATATATAAGTTCAGATACAATGTACAGAAATATTTACATATATATAAAGTTTGTTTTGACCTACCATTATATATTAAATTTTCAGCTTCCACGTGCATATGTATTAAGATTGTAGCAGCTTTTTTTTCATAGGATTCCTATCACGTATACCAAAATTTTTAGTATATTAATAATAAAAAAAGAAATAATCAGTAACAATGGTATGCGTGACAACAGGTCCTATATTGTTGGTGTGAAAGCAGATCTCTGAGCTATTTTTTTATATATGTGAGTTGTATGTATTATTTTGAGACTGTGGAGCCTATGTTCACTCCTCTACAGCCATTGTCTAGATCCTCCTCATAGCATAAGTAAGGTATTGTGTTATTTATGTTGTGATTCTATAGATAGAGAAGAGTATGTCCCTAGATACATAGTTGAAGAAGAAAGTAGTTCTCCAGCCCATCCTATGAGTGGTAGTGATAGACAATGATCTCAGAGTTCCTCCCATGTGTCTTTGAGGCTAGAAGAGTTGAGAGAAATGATAAGAGATATGGTCAGAGAAGGTCTTCAGTAAACTGCGATGAGTCATGTTCAAGAACCAGCTCAAGTTACACCACCTCGATATGAAGCCTATCAGATACCGAGAAGAAGACAGTCATAGCCAGTTAGAGAAAGATTTCAGTTTCCAGTCAGTTACAGAGAATTCAGTCAGGGTATGAGTACTGTGACAGTTGGCATAAGCACTTCAGAGAAGCTGCATTCCATCTATCACCTACCAGGATCATTCCAGCCTTCCAAATTCAGTGGGTCAAAAGATCCGACAGTGGCAAAAGAATGGGTAGAGTCAATGAAGAGTGTGATGAGACTTTTCACCCTATCAGAGAGAAAAAAGGTTTGATATGTTGTGTTCCTTCTTAGAGGTGACGCCAAAGTTTACTGGAGTCTAGCCAAAGCCTCGATCAATGAAGAACAATTAATATGGGTAAAATTCAGATAGCTATTTGATACTAAGTACAGAAGCATAAAGATACTTTACCTAGGAGTTAATTGATTTAGCCTAGGGGTCGAGCATAGTCAAAGAGTATGCCACCAGATTCAATACGTTGGTGAGGTTTGTCCCTAGTCTAGCAGGGACAGAGATGGGTTAAGTGTAGAAATTCATCCATGGGTTGCATCTTGCAATAGCCCAAGGATGTAATGACAAGAGCAGATCCTTTCTAGAGATTTAGTGATGTATTGGGAGAGCACTCATATATGAGACTAGTTTACAGAGGATGAGTACGATGACTAGACCAGTTGAGAGGACTGAAGACAGAGGTAAGAGACCGATGTCAGCCAAGAAGTTATCTAGAGGATTTCAGAGACAGAGAGTTACACCTCAGTTGCCTCAGTGTGTGAGATATGGCAGGCGACATCTTAGAGAGTGCCTAACTAGTCAGATTATGTGTTTTAGGTATCGACAGCCAGGGTACAAGATTACAGAGTGCCCAACTAGAGGTGGAGTTAGAGTATGGCCGATCAGAGGTAGTGATGGCCAGTTTAGAGGTAGAGAAAGTCCACCCAGAGGTGGTGTTGGTATGGAAAGAGGTGGAGTTGATGCTCCTAGGGCCTGTGGTGAAGCACTGGGGGAGGTACAAGTCCTTCAGGTGTAGGTAGAGGTAGAGCCCGAGTGTATGTTGTTTGCCAGGAGCAGACAGAGACTATCCCTTATGCAATAACTTGTCAATTATTTTTCCTTGGTACTCTTTTATTTGTATTGGTAGATTGTGGTGTCACACATAGCTTTATAGCCAAGAGTGTGGTAAAAAGATTAAGGGTTGACCCTAGTGTGACCAGTATGAGTATCTGTGTAGAGATGTCAAATGAGAAATTTATGGTGAGTGATAGAGTCCTGGTAGATCAGGAAATTGTGATCTTAGGTAGGTAATTGATGATAGATCTGATTTTGCTAGAGTTAGCAGATTTTGATATGATTTTGGAGATAGATTTCTTAGGGAAATATAATACAGAGATAGATTATGGAAGAAAGAATATGAGATTCCATATATACCCTGATCAGTTTGTTTTTTGTAAGGGCAGAGTTAAAAGCATGATGATCTCTTGTATTCAGGCGAGTAAACTATTGAGTAAAGGCTATGTTAGATACTTGACCAATGTTGTATGCAACAGTGTAGTTGGGCTAAGCATCGAAGAGGTGCAGTAGTGAGAGAGTTTCTTGACGTCTTTCCAAACGAGTTGTCAGAGTTACCTCCAGATAGAGAGTTAGAGTTTACTGTTGAGCTTTTTTTTGGCATGGCTCCAATCTTTAAGGCTCTGTATCAGATGGCTTTAGCTGAACTCCAAGAGTTAAAGAAATAGTTATAGGAGTTAACTGACAAGAGATTCATTCGACCAAATTGTTCACCTTGGGGAGCTCCTATTTTGTTTGTTAAGAAGAAAGATGAGTCAATGAGGATGTGCATTGACTATAAGGAATTAAACAGAGTCACAGTAAAGAACAAGTATCCTATGCCAAGGATTGATGTCCTCTTTGATCAGTTGAGAGGAGCAGTTGTATTTTCCAAGATTGATTTAAGATTTGGGTATTATCAAGTCAGAGTGACAGACAGACATGTCCCCAAGACTGCTTTCAGGATTAGATATAGGCATTATGAGCTCATGGTGATGCCCTTTAGGTTAATAAATACCCCAACGATCTTTATGGATTTGATAAATCGGATGATTCATGATTACTTTAACTGGTTCGTAGTGGTGTTTATTGATGATATTCTGGTCTACTAAAGAAATGGAGAAGGGCATGAAGAGTACCCCAGATATATACTTCAGAGGTTGAGAGACAGATAGCAGTTTACTAAATTCTCCAAGTGTGCGTTTTGGCTTGACAGAGTGGCTTTTCTTGGCCACGTGGTATCAGCAAATGGCATATCAGTACATCCCAGTAAGGTCGAGGTTGTGTTGAGTTGGCCAAGACCGAAGACAGTTAAAGAGGTGAGAAGTTTCCTTAGTTTGGCAAGTTACTATAGGAGGTTCATTGAAGGGTTCTTGAGTTTAGTGAGACCTCTGACTACTTTAACTAAGAAAGAGGTTCCTTTTGTGTGGACCGAAGAGTGTGAGGCTCATTTCCATGAGCTAAAGTAGAGATTGACTAGCACTCCAATGTTAATGCTACCTCAGAAGGGAGTAAAGTGTGATATTTACATAGATGTATCTCACCAAGGGATTGGTGTTGTTCTGATGCAATCCGGCAGGGTCATTGCCTATGCCTTCAAGCAATTAAGAGATCTTGAGTTAAGATATCCTACCCACAATTTGGAGCTAGCTGCAGTAGTGTTTGCCTTGAAGATTTGGAGACATTATCTTTATGGGGTTAAGTGCAGCATTTATTCAGACCATAGGAGTCTAAAATACTTTTTCACTCAGAAGGAGCTCAATATGAGGCAAAGAAGATGGCTGGAACTGGTGAAAGACTATGAGTGTGAGATCAAATATCACCTAGGTAGAGCTAATATGATGGTTGATGCATTGAGCAGGAGAGTAGTTCTATCCAACATTTCCGTTCAAAGAGAGTTGTAGAGTGAGCTTTTCCGAGAGCAGATTAAGATAGTGACTGTAGACTTCTCTAGGGTACAAATTAGATCCTCTCTATTTGATGAGATCAGAGTCAGTCAAATGTCAGATAATTGGACTCAAGGTATGCTTTAGAAGATTTCAGAGAAAATAGTACCAGATTTTGAAGTCAGAGATGGGATCTTAAAATTCAGAGACAGAGTCTGTGTGCCACAAAGTTCAGAGCTGAGGTAGAAGATTTTATTAGAGGCTCACAACATGGTATATTCAGTACACCCTGATAGCACAAAGATGTACCAAGATCTCAAAAAAATTTTCTGGTGGTTAAAGATGAAGAAGGACATAGTGGACTTTGTTTCTAAATGTCTAGTATGTCAGCAGGTTAAGGCAGAACACCAGAAACCCTCAGGGTTACTACATCCTTTAAGTATCCCTCAATAGAAATGGGAAGATATTTATATGGATTTTATTTCCGTTCTTCTTCGAGTTCAAAAAGGATTTGATGGCATTTGAGTGATCGTAGACGGACTCAGCAAATCAACTCATTTCCTACCTATCAGACAAGGCATGACTATAGACTAATTGGGATAACTATACATCAAAGAAGTTATCAGACTTCACAGGATTCCTAGAACAATTGTGTCAGACAAAGACTCCATGTTCTTGTCTGCTTTCCAGAGAGCTTTACAAGATCATTGGGAACCAGATGACAGTTTAATTCAGCATATCATCCTCAGACTGATGACCAGACTGAGAGAGTGAATCAAATTCTAGAGGATATGCTAAGAGCCTATTGCATGGACTTCTAGACCAGTTGGGTAGAGTTACTTCCTCTAATGGAGTTTACTTATAATAACAGCTACCATGCAACTATTTAGATGGCTCCATTTGAAGCTTTGTATGATTGAAAGTGTAGATCTTCTCTTTATTGGGATGACATTGGAGAAAAAGATTCTTTAGAGATTGTAATGGGTCTAGAGACTACTCAGAAGATAATTGAGCAAATCAAGATCATCAAGCCGAGAATGAAACAGGCCCAAGATCGACAGAAGAGCTATGCTAATTTGAGGCGTACAGAGATTGAATTTTCAGTAGATGACAGAGTTTTCCTAAGGGTTGCTTCCTACAGACAAGTTCTCAGATTTGACAAGAAGGGAAAGTTAACCCCAAGATTGATTGACCCCTATGAAATACTAGAAAGAGTAGGGAAAGTTACCTACATACTTGTATTGCCAACCAGCATGGATAAAATCCACAACGTCTTTCATGTTTCTCAGTTGAGAAAATATGTTGGGGATCAGTCCCATATGCTTCAATTTTTAGATGTGGATCTTATAGAAGACTTGAGCTACCTAGAGAAACCAGTACAAATTCTTGATTTCAAGGTCAAGGTTCTTATAATTAAAGAGATTCCACTGGTATAAGCATTATGGAGAAGTCAGTGTGTGGAAGAAGCCACTTGGAAGATAGAGACTGAGATCAGGGATAGGTTTCCAGGATTGTTCAGGTAATTTTGAGAACAAAATTTTTATAAGAAGGGAAGAATATAGCATCCCATGATTGGAAATGCCCTTTTGGGCTAGAATTTGGGGTTAGATGTGAGAAATAGCAATAGTTTGAGAGTTAGAAGAGTTGAAAGGTGAGATAGTAAGTTTCTAAAGCTAGTGTGGCTTGCGCATGATTCTCCTTGGGAGGTTTCTTTCATGCGAAGTGCAAGAAATAAAGTTTCTTTATTTTCCCTTGTGCACTCTCATACACCTTTGGCTTCACTCCCGTGCACCCTTATAGAATGAGAGAGAAATTTGCTTTTATTACTTCATCACCCGTTTTCTCCACTTTCAGCCAAAGTTTCCCTTTTGTTTTCAGAGAATCCCAACCCTAAATTTGATTTGCAGTAGCCAACAGCTCCCAATCCAGTTAGAGAAGAAAGAAATTAGATAGAAGAGAATCCAGCAGCCATGGCAAGGGGTAAGTGTTTCCTTACCTCTTCCTTAAGTTTCCCAACTTGTGTTTGATGCTTGTCAATGTGTGGTTGTGTTTCTAACATGCTTATGATTTATGTGAAGTAATTATGTGCTGATATGATGAAAAGAAAAGGCTTGTGAAGTTGATTTCCATCCAAGAACCATGTTTGTGTATGCATGTGTATGAATATGTGTGAGAATGATGGTTTTAATGGTGGATTGTGATGTGGTATGTTATGGATGAAATTGAAGCATGTTGTGTGTTAATGGAAGTGCTAGAAATGCATGTTGTTGATTAATTTTAGATTGATTAAACTTTGGTGTGGAATCTTGCAAGTTTCAAGCAAGTTTTACCGAAGCAGAGCAGGACACATGCCCATGTGCCCTTGCATTTGCAAGGTCACACCTGTGTGCACGAAGTGTGCACTATTGATTTGTGCAGAAGGCATGCCCGTGTGCCTGAAAGACACGACCGTGTACTTGTTTTTTGTGAGAAAAGCGTAAAAATTCCAAAAGCTAGCGCGCCCGACTGCACGATTGACGCACGGCCCCGTGTGTGCTCACACAAGCTCGTGTGTTTCTTTCCTACATGCCCGTGTGTTTGCTAAGCATGCCTGTGTGCCTTAACTCACACGCCCATGTATAAGCCAATTTTCTAGAAAAGATTCAAATTGAAGCATAATGCATGGGAAACCTTTTTAATGGCTATAAAGTATTATATAAGGATAAAATGAGATAAAATAATGCAGCATGAGCATTATATAGCATGACATGCCAAGGCATTAGTATGAAAAGGGATCAAAGGATCTGAATGTATTAGTTATTCAACATTCAGAACTCTATATCTGGGTTAGTTGTTTGGGTGAACTCGAGGGAGCATCTGTGGGATTCCAACTTTCTGACTACGGTCAGATCGTTTCAGTATGTATGTTATATTCATCTTTCTAGCATTTCATTAGACTTTTCATACCACATGGCCAAGCTATCGAATCTCTATGTTCATCAGCCTGATCAGCATAACAGGTATCTTCGGGTACATAAAGATTCAGATGAATGGATATTCAATATTCTAATATGATGCATTCAGCATGGCATGATACCATGACATTCATTTCATCGTATTAATTATTAATGCAATCAAGAGAACAAAATAAGCGATATTCAGATTAATGAGTGAGCAATTTGTATGAGTATATAGGCCAAGGCAGGTACAGTTTTCGTTTTGCATGCTTGTTTGGGTTGAAGAAGTAGGGAATGCTTACTGGGTGATTTTATCACTCATTCCTTTCCTTCCTTCCTTTCTTGCAGATGTGTTTGGTGCTAGTGAAGAGCGGGTGGACCATGTTTGATGGGAGAGAGCTCCAGTTAGTTTTCAGTTGGCTTGGTAAGATCTTTTGTATTAATGTATAAGTTCAGATATGATGTATAGAAATGTTTATATATATGTAAAGTTTGTTTTGACCCACGATTGTATATTAAGTTTTCAACTTCCACATGCGTATGTATTAAGATTGTAGCAGCTTTTTTTTCGTAGGATTTCTGTCGCATAAACCAAAATTTTCAATATATTAATAATAATAAAAAAAAAATCAGTAGCAGTGGCATGCACGGCAGCAGGCCTTACATGCTTATCATGCATTAGGGTTTAATATTTAGTTAATTTTATTTTTAAGATTATTTCTTAATAATTAATCTTATGGATTTCCATATTAATTTCTTATTAGCCTTATAATTCTAAGTTCCATTAATTTGCTTAATCTTTTGAGAATTTTCTTAATTGGACTTACTTAATAATTTTACAACTTTTTAATTAAATTATTAATCAGTTTTTTTCTAAAATTTTTGCACTACACGGTCATGCACCATAAGGTTACATAGTCATGTCCTCCTTAAATTCTATAACTTTCGTGGAATTTATGCTCATACACAATTGTGACTCAGCATTTTACGATCGTAGCTCTAGTAAGACAATATCATCACTCCTCTAATTGTGCATGCATAAAATGCATGATCGTGATACTACAGAATGTGACCACACAATCATTCACTTTTTTTAATGCATAATCGTGCATTGTATTCTACTTTGTAAAACCTAGCTAAATAACCATAGCTTTATGCCATTCTTTTCTCAAATCACATCCATATTCATTCAAAATAATATATCATTAACAAGATTCAATTACACATTATTTCTTTAATAATCAACATTAATTTCATCATCAAGATCATTCAACCTCTTAATTCATCAAATTCAAGCATATATACATCCTAACCACATATTTAGCTAGTCATGTCATCGAAAATCATCAACCATCATAAAATCAAACTAAAAATCATAGCAATTGTGTCTTTAAAAGTAGCACTCCATGAACTTAAAATGTAATTCAAGATTAAGCATGTAATTAACCTAGATCTAATTGATTAAATTCAAAATCATCAACAATTCAACGTATATTCCATGACTAGCATGTATTTATCTTAATTGCACATCATGACTAGGATGTATTTATCTTAACTGCACATCATTTAACATTAGAACATGCTTTATCAACAATCTTACATCAATCATGACAATTATAAAATCAAATTTAAGAAGAAGGTAAGAAACATTTACCTTAAGGCTTATATATATACTCTCTCTCTCTCTAGGCTTTTCTCCTAACTTAGGTCACAACTTAGTTGGAATCTCATCTCCCTCTCCCTCTACTCTTTAGAATATTAAAGAAGAATTCAAATGAAAATTATAAGTAATTCAAACTAAATCATGTTTTTTATATTCATGCCACAATATTCTCATACATGGTTATGTATCCTTAGGATACACGATCGTGTATGATGGAAATTTAATATTTTTATGCTTTTTTGCTATATACACATAGTAACCTCTGGAGATGACAAGTATACAAGCCAAATAAAGCCCCTAAATGACTATTCTACTTTTGAACTTAATCAACTCAAATTCTTATGCTAAAATCTCATTTTTATTACTAATTTTTATTCTAAAAAGATCATTCTAACCTCATGTTATCATAAAGCTAGAGGGATACCTCTCATAAATCATTTTATAGAAATTTAGTGCTTTATGAAATCTCTAATAGATGGTATTTAGGCTAGTGGATGGGCCAACATAAAGAGATAAATAAGAGAGAAAGAAAATTTTTTTATATAAGATAAAAAAACTAAGTCTTACTCCCCAAGACTCGAGACCTAAAAACTTTAATTAAAGATATTCACCAAAAAGAAGACATTCAATGTAAAATACCATATAAGGCCATAAGAGAATCCATTAGACATTGCCTGAGAGAGAAACTGAAGCCATCATCGCTCAACCATCCAGCCACTTGGATCCTATTGCTTTGCTATCAATTGATTTTTTTAAAGCTAGAAGGTACCTAGGTTAGTCCCCTAAGAGGGATTTTTTTAGTTCTTGTTTGATCCCATCATTTTTATTTTTGAGTTTATTAGTTTCATACGACATGTAGACTGGCTAGTCTTGAATACAAATTTGACATCACTAATTGCTCACATTCAATACCAAGTTATCCACATGCAATTATCAAATGACTATAATTATTCTTTTTGCTGTTATTTGAGATATTATACATGAAATGCCTATTTTATTGCTTTGATTACTAATTTTCAAAATTCCTAATAGTGGAAAGGAAATCTAAAAGTGTTCATATGTGTTGGATGATCATGCATATATTACTATTTACATGTATCCATGCTTATGTCCATTATATGCATTTGTTATATTGATGACCACTTATATGACTACTTTAACTGTATGTAAGTTATTTGAATGTAATTATTTTATCGAATGTATATCTTCGGCTTATTGTATGTCTTGTACTATAGATTTATAAAATATTATAATTTTTTTGCTTTGTTTTTATGAATAAAAGTGATTGGAGTTGAATATGTGTTAAGCCTACATAGCACATATGCCTACGAGTAACCATAGCTTTGTTTATAGATGATATTCCCTTAGAGAATTCATGCATGCTTTGAGTCATCCATAAATAGGCCCTACTTTATTCTATTTTTTACAGAATAAATTGCCCCTACATGTATTTATTTATGAATTAGTAATTTCAGTGAGACCTAGCCTACTAGCCTTTGTGTTATAGGGTCTGCCTTAATTAATTTCTAAATCCTAAGGGTGAATGTACCTAATTGTATCTTTATATTAAGGGTGTATGTATCTTTATCTTGTTAGATTAAAGGTGTATGTATCTTTAGAATAAGATGCATGTATTCCTACTCTATTAGATCTAAAGGTATTAGGTTTACATTATTAAGGTTGGTGCCTTACAGTTAACAGTCTTATATATATTAGTTGTATTATTTTAAAGTATTATTCTTTGTAAACATCATTTGATAATTAATAATACAAGGTATTTCAAAGAAATTGTTGTTATATCTAATATATATCGTGTCCTTTGTATGGTAGAACAAAAATAATAGACTTAGATGGCTAATCATACCTTTTATACAGCTTATTGGTAGTTATACTAGAATTAATTTGTAGTTTCAGTATCGTTATGAAATTAAGACACAAGTGATGGTATAGAGATTATCAGAGTGTGTATGATCTCATCAAAATATGATAGTGGTTTACATCCATCAAGGTCTGTTGCTTATTTAAATCATGGTCCTAGGCATTGGTGTATGATTCATTAGTTATGATAAAGATTTTATATAAATGGTACTACCTATGCTTATAAATCAATCTTCATGACTAGATAGACACATATACCGTTTTGATTTGAGGTTTATTAGACAACCTAATACTAAGAGTGATATTGTTTGACGCCATCAAATACACTTTCATAAAAAGGGTGTTATAAAGGTTAGTATCAATATGAAAGCTATGATGGATCACTATAGGATTTAACAATCTTGTGCACAAAGATATGTGTCTTAACTAAGTTGTTTAGAACTAATAAGTTTATGATCACAGTTAGATTAGATGGCACTATATCTAATCTCTGGTTTAGACATATGCATATATAAATGGAAGACCTCATCTTTGATAGGCTATATTAACACTTACTAACAAATATAAATCTGTGATCATAGTAGAATCTTATTGTTGCCTTATTCAATTATTTGATTGATTGTTAGTTATCTAATAATGAGGAATAACTAAGGTAGACATTGTTTCTACACCTTAGTCTCGAGAGATAAAAGATGACAAAATGATTTGTATTGTACCAACTAACAGATATTGATAAATTGTTTATTCACATTAACATTTCAATAGATAAGGGTCATGGTGTCTTATTAAATTCCTTTCATAGTTTATGTATGGTGCGATGTTAAATTGGATGGTAATGAGTCGACATAAGATCGTACAATATAGGGGTTGTTAGAAAGCTTTTGGGTCACACACATATAAAGGTCAAGTAATTTAAGAAGTAACTATATTTGAAATGAATCAAATCCTTATTCTAGATTGATGATTTTACGTCTCAAGCAATGTTTGAATCTAATGTGAGTTGACATCCAAATTGATATGGTCGTTAGAAAAGAGAGTATAGGAAGAAAAAATAGAAAGAACTGTTTAGAAACTTATCAAATCCATTCAAATGATGTTGATAGTGGTTTAGACATATGCCTAAGTATATTTGTGTATCAATGCAAATTGTTTACTGTATAAGTCATTTATCGAGTCTGATTGAATCAAAACGAGATAAGATTATTAAGTGAGAAATTTGGGCCACATATGATCATATGTGTGATACGCATAGGTGTGCATCCACATGGGTTAAAAATATCTTAGTTCTTATTTAAGCGTGTCAAAGTAAAAGTCTCAATAAATAGTGGCACAATCATGTGTTTAATGATGCATGCCCATGCTTTCACCTGAATAAGGGGAGCATAACCATACGTCCTAAGATGCATGACTATGCATCTTGACCTACATAAAGGATTGAGTTCTTTCTATGTAAAGAATTTCTTCTTCTTCTTTTTTTCTATTTCTAGCCCATTTTTCTCTATAATAGGAGAGTTGTTTTCCTTAAGTTGTTGCCTATGATCTTTCATTTCTTCCTACCCAAAGTTGTGTACTATATCACTAGCACCATCCCTAGTACATGGTCGTTTCTCAACTCTTGCCTTGTATGGATCACCATACCCAAAGTTGTGTACCATATCGCTAGCACCATCCCTGGTATATAGTTGTTTCTCAACTCTTGCCTTGTATGGATCACCACTAACGCCACCCTACTTTGTGTGGAAATTGTCCTTTGGAGGAGTATAACTCATGCTAGGTAAAACTGATAAAGCCATTAAATGACAGGTTCAAGTTTAGTGGTTATTTTTATAGCCCCTAAAAATATGATCATTTCTAGTAATTCTTTCTTTTTTTAAGGTCAAATTACTTATTCCACCCAAGGTTCCCCTAAATGATAAAAGTCTTACCTATTAACTTTTAAAAAACCAAACATCTATAAATTAACCAAAGTTAGTGGTTAAATTTAATAGTCAACCATTAAATATTAATGACTTAAAAAGTATTTTTGTCTTTTTGAAATAAAAAAATTTTCAAAATAAAAAATAATAAAATTAATTTTATAAAAATATTAATATAATATTAAAACATTAATATAATATTTGATATAGTAATAAAATTAAATTTTAAAAATTGAAAAAAATATTAAAAATTTAAAATTTAAAAAAAATGAGAAAAGTGGTTATAGTAAATCTAACTAAGTAGTCAAATTTAGTCATTTCTGCCATCGACGATGGCTAAAAAAAGGTAAAAAATTATTAGTTTTGTTTAAGGTAATTGTTTCCAATCATCACTGATAATGAAGATGGTCAAATTGCTAGAAATGGTCGAAAATTGTTAGTCTTATCCAAAGCAATCGTTTTTTAATATTGTTGATAGTATAGCTTTTTTTGCCAAAAAATAGGGATTTGGTTAGGTTTTGAATAGCGGTGACTATTTTTTTAAAATATTTTTAATTTTTAATTTTTAATAAATTTTAAAATTTTTATTAATTTATAGAATTTATTTTATTATTATATTAATAATATTTTAATCACAATTTTTATTTTTTGAATAAAAATATTTTAATCATCTCATCAAAAATAATTTTTTATAAAATTGAAATAAACATTCGTCATTTTATTATTTAAATTTTTAAAAATCGATAAGCGGAAATTTATCATTTAAAAAAAATCTTGCCTGGGGTTAACTACTTTAGCCTTTTTTATAATTTCCATATTAGCCGTACATCGTCGTTTTTATGAAACGTGAGAGGTGGTTTATAATAGCACTGTTAGTCAATCGGTTGAATTCCTTGTAAACGACTATAAAAGGGCATTTGAACCCTCCACCGTCAAAGAGCTTCTGATATTTTATAAGAATTATTATCATCTTTTGACCAAGCTCCATCTTTCAACTAGGGTTTTGGTTAATTTGATTGAGAATTTGATTCCTGATTAAGAAAGAAGAGGATGGGGAAGAACGAGAAGACAGGGCTAGGCAGAGCCCTAGTGAAGCACCACAACCAAATGATTCAACAATCCAAAGAGAAGGGCAAATACTACAGGAACCTGAATAAGAAGGTTCTGGAATCAGTAACCGATATCAGCGACATCGACGCCATCATTCAACACAACGAGGAGGACCAGGCCTACCCTCTTCCTATTGAACCTATTAATTTGTGAGTCTTTATTGGTTTCAAAAGTAATTCGCGAGATTGCAACTAATTTTATATGAGTGAATGAATAGACAAATGAATGAATTATGAATGTGTCAGAGACGCGGGGTCCAGTCGTGGTAGTAGCGAAATGATGACGACGGAGGAGAGGAAGGAAGAGGAGGCTTTACATGCCAGCAGTTTGCGAGTGCCACGTAGGCCGCCGTGGAATGCAGGAATGTCTGTGGAAGAGCTTGACGACAATGAAAAACAAGCCTTTTTAGTTTGGCGGCGAAGTCTTGCAAGGTTATCTATTCGGTTAATTAGTTCTTTACATGTCAATTAACTGATTTATTCTTTGTAATTTTCTTCCGTATGTTTATTGGAATTACATTTGCTTCAGGCTTGAGGAAAATGAGAAGCTTGTTCTTACTCCATTTGAGAAAAACCTTGATATTTGGAGACAACTTTGGCGGGTGCTTGAGCGTAGTGATTTGGTAAAACTCGTTGTTTATTAATTCTGTTATGCAGACTTTATTTTACCCTTGAAAAGTGATGTGTTCTACTTTACACATTCTGTAATGTTATTATTCTGCAGCTGAATGTATGGATATCAAAATATGGTAGTATCATTTTGGACTAAGTTTCTCCTATTGAGTGTGTGAAAAGATGCATAGGAGACATTTATGTCTATGGATTGGAAAACTCGGGTTGAAGTCTTGAAAGTTTTCATCAAAGGCTTTGACCATATAAAGAGAAAAAACAAAGTCATATTTATAGTTTTTTTTTTATATATAGTTAGGGGAAAGATAGTGATTGAAACTCTTGCAACCATTCTAACATACGTGTTGAGGGTGGTTGTAAGAAATTACTGTCTTTTTAAGATTAATTTTGTGGTTAAAATAATGGGGATCCATCAGGACTTGTTATTCTGCCCTGATATCAAAACATATTGGAAAAAGGTCCTTTATATCACCACTGTATATGGTCTTTCAGTATGGTGTCATCATAAGTATTCCTTTTGCAGTTCGTTTAACTTAAATACGTTCACGGAGTAAGGATCAATTTGTTTTGGGGTTGGTATCAGGGTGTTGCTGCTTTCCCTATTGGTGTTTCCATCTCAGTATATGTTTAGCAGTTTAGGTTGGATTCTCTGCAGGTACCTGTTAGTTTAAGCACACACTGGCAGTGAAAATTTATATATTTCTTTTTGGCACACATATGTATCTATGTAGTTATGATATGTTTTAGTTAAGCTTTTTTTCTCTTAGATCTGTAAGTGCTCTTGAAATTTCTTTCTTTGCTGTGTATCCAGATACGCAAAATCATGAATTTTTTCTGTTATGCTATCTAATTCATATTGTGATATTCTGATTACAATTTATTCATTTCAGATTGTGATGGTTGTTGATGCACGAGATCCACTGTTCTACCGTTGCCCTGATCTTGAGGTAATTCATGTTTCTTTTGTTAATCTAAGGATTCTGTTTTATGGAGTAGCTTTAAGCATGCCCTTGAAATTTGTTCTCTTAGGCTTTAATTTTTTTTCCTGTAAAAACCATGTTTATTGATCTCTCTGATCAAGTATTTTAGCTGAAACGTGTTGCATAATAGTTTGAGAAATTATACTGTTTATTTCATTGGTAACATCAATGTTGTGGACATTACCTACGGGAAATTTTTCTGAAGCTAAGCCTGTAGATGTGGCTACCTGTAAGTGCAGTAACTTCCTTTTGTTAAAAAATTAATATAGAAGAAAAAAATTGTTTTGCCAAGTGAATGGTATTTTATTTTGGTTAAAAACTGATTTGATTTTCATTGCGCTGTGTATTGTATATGATCAGTGGAGGTAATGGATTCAAACTACACGTATTGCCTATTGTGACAGCAATGTGAGTGGTCAGGTTATGCAACATGTATAAGTAATAGAATCGAACCATTCTAGGACTTCTTTTAAAAGATTTATATGTCCCAGTCTGTCAATGAGTTAATAAACTTTCACAGTGTCTCTTTCACAATCTTTTATGGATTATGATTTCATCGATGGCTGGTGAATGTTATGGAACCAATTGTTTCCTTTGGTTTTCCCTTAATCTAGTATTTTTATGTTCTCCAACCTGCCAGAGGCTATATTTCATATAATTCATTATCACATAAATACATTAATTGTGAAGGTTAAAAATGATTTTTTTTTTTTTTTTTTTTTGTGGATCACCTGTTTTCCTCATATCATGGCTGAAGTTATGCTTTCTTATGCTGGTACTCAACTTATAAGTAATTTCCCTCAGTTTCTTAATCTGGCTTGGAAATAATTATTGTTATTTTGTTTGATTTGAATTAGGATTTGTAAACTTTCTTCTCAATTTTTATTTAGGTTGCTGTCCTACAATTTATCTTGAAACTAAGGTCTCCTGTGGTTGATCATTGGGAAATAAAGCTTAGTTTTTTTTCTGGCAACCAAAATTTTTTTCCGCTATTATCATTATCATAATGGGTGGTATAAAAGCTTTAGATTAGAATGTTACTGTTAAGATAGAAAGCATTCAAATGTTATTAATAAGTGTGTACAAAAGTTGACCAGGAGAGTTTAAGCAGGCCTGGATCTGAACTTTAACCAGCTGCTATCTCTATTCTCAAACTAGTGTCGGAGAAGTGTTATTGGCATAGATGCTTGGCAATTGAATCTTAAGGGAATTTTTGGGCTCTCAATTCAGTTTAAGGATCTTGATTTAATCTTGCATACATACCTTAAATTTGAGTGTCTCAAAAGGGGAGGATCTAACAGGTTGGATATATGGGCCAATCATTTCTTTAATATTACTTTAGTGCTAGAAGCATAAAAGGTTCTTTTATTCTTTTCATTTATAAAACAAAGCATGAGTGGTGTTAATATCTAGTGATAGCTGAAGATGTAAAATCATCCCTTGATTTTGCAGAGGAGCTCTAAATGCAGTTTTATGCAAGTTTCTATTAAGATTATGCACAGGAGATTACTAAGTTTGTCAAAAATTTATTATACGTGAATACATAATTCAATTTGAATAGCATTTTCTTAAGAAAATAATAATCTGTGAATGGAACCTCAATGTTTGGGTCAAGGTCTGCTACATTGTGCTCTTCTTTAAAGTAGCTTGGTGTCTTTGAACTTCTACATAATTTGGTAGATTCTGTATGGAGCCCTATTGGATAATAAAGTAAATCTGCAGCTTTTCTTGGAGTGCAAGGGTTTGATTACATGTTTTTTTCTTATCAGTACACTATTTACCGATATTATTTGACATTTGTTTGTTGTAATGCAGGCATATGCACGAGAGATTGATGCATATAAGAGGACATTGCTTCTGGTGAATAAGTCAGACCTTTTGCCATTTTCTGTAAGGTTAGTACCTAAACTTCAAACTCTTTGGTGCTGCCATTCAATTCTCCTATTTTGCAACCTGTTAAAGTTTTCATTGTTTGCCTTTCTTTCAGGAAAAAATGGGCAAAGTATTTTCGAGATCATGAAATTCTTTTCGTGTTCTGGTCAGCTAAAGCTGCTTTTGCAGCTCTGGAGGGAAAAACAATCAGTGGTCCATGGAGGACTCAGGATACCCACCAAAAGGTGGATGACCCTGATACCAAAATATGTGGTAGGGAAGAGCTTTTGGCTCGTTTACAGTTTGAAGCAGAAGAGACTGTTAAAATGAGAAAGAAATCAAGGTGCAATGGTACAGAAACATCTAATGCTCAATCTCTCAGTGGAAATCCAGCACCAAAGAACGTAGTTGTGGGATTTGTTGGGTATCCTAATGTAGGGAAAAGCTCAACAATCAATGCTCTGGTTGGCCAGAAACGGACAGGTGTCACCTCTACCCCAGGGAAAACAAAGCATTTCCAAACATTGATAATGTCTGATGAGCTGACGCTATGTGACTGTCCTGGATTGGTGTTCCCTTCCTTCTCAAGCTCAAGATATGATATGATTGCGTCAGGGGTGCTGCCAATTGATCGGATGACCGAGCACCGAAAGGCTGTGCAGGTTGTGGCCAACAGAGTCCCAAGACATGTCATTGAGAATGTGTACAAAATAAATTTGCCGAGGCCCAAGCCATATGAACCACAGTCTCGGCCTCCCCTGGTCACAGAACTTTTGAGGACTTACTGTGCTTCTCGTGGGTATGTTGCCTCAAGTGGACTGCCCGATGAAACAAGGGCAGCTCGCCAAATTTTGAAGGATTTTCTTAATGGGAAGCTACCCCACTATCTAATGCCCCCTGGAATGTCTAGTGAGGAAAATGACGTAGAAGATACTCAAGGACCTAGCTTGTCTGATATACACGAGTCAGATAAATCTGATACTGAAGATTCTCCAGGAAATGACGGTGACGTTGAAAGTGCAACTGTTCTTGAGGATGTGCTGGATCACCTTAACTCATTTGACTTGGCAAATGGACTTGCTTCAAAGAAGGCACCTGTTAAGAAGCTCAGTGCATCGCATAAAAACCACAAGAAGCCGCAGAGGAAAAAAGATCGATCATGGCGGGTTGGAAATGATGATGGTGATGGAATGCCAGTAGTAAGAGTTTTCCAGAAGCCAGCAAATACCGGTCCTGTGAAGGCTGGATGAAACTTCATTAAATTCAGTACCAATGATATAACTTATGCCTTCTCTTGTTTGAGTGTGCTTCATCAGTCGGGTGCGTATGTCGCTAAAGACTTGGAAGCTGAACCCTTCCAAGGGTCTTTCGCATATTATATTCCATAATTTTTTCGACTCTTAAAGAAAGCTGGAATTGGAAGAATGGAAAAACCAACACAGAAAGTATGCCACCGATTTCTCTTCCCTATAAACAATTACAAAGAATAAAACTTTGGTTAAAAGAGTATGTTGGTGATATTTGACTCTCAAATTGCCAGCTTTTTGGTTTTTTTCAATCGCATTTAGAGTGTTCTATCCCTTGGCAATCAAGAAATTATAACCATGTTATTTATTTAATCGCAAGTTTCCATCGTGATTACTTTCTTGTATACACAAAAATGAATAATTATGAGAGGTGAAACGTGAGCACCAAATCAAGAATTCAATTTCACCGTATAATTAATTTAGTTGTTACAAAATATCAAAATGTTGGTAATTTTTATCCAAGTCATCAAGTGTTATCTTCTTCTCCATTCTACCTGTACCTCGTGCAGCAATTAGAAAACTGATAAGCAAACCCAATTAACAAAAATCCATGAAATCAGAACTTTAGAGGATAGTTTTTTAGGATAATTTATTATTGTGAAAATGATTTATGCACCGGAAAATGGTACAAAATTTTTATACCGTCAGTTAAATAATTTCACTTAATAAAATTTTTATTTAATAATAATTCACCAGTACGTAAATCAATATAATTCACGGGTGCACACAGTGTATTCTCAGAAGTATCTGTACAAAGCTTCCCCGGGCCTTCTTTAGGTCTCTACTATTTTTTCATGCTAGGTAATTTAATTACTCCATCATTATCCAACAAGATTATAACCAGAAATTAAAAAAATAAAATAAAATTTGAATTTGTTTTACTATTAAAATACCAGTGAAAATAGAAAATAAATATGTAAAGAATATAATATGTATCATTTACCATCTAAATGAAGGTGAAATTTGTGATCCCAAATTTCTCAAAGAATAATGAAAGTTTGATCAAATACCCTCACCTATAAACCCAAATTTTAGTCATGTTTTTGTGCTTCCAAATACAAAATAAGCATGTATAGTGTCAATTTCTCCCATCCAATTTCCAACCGAATTTAGCCCGAGTATGATGTTTAAGTTTTCGGCATTCACCCAACTTCTTCGTCATTCAATATTCATTTTTTATGTTTGAAGTTTGTTTCGATTATTAAAATGGGAAAGAAAGTTTCTATTTATAATTATGGTGCTTCATTTTTTAAATTTCATGCTAAAATTAAGGTTTTAAAATTTTTTTTCAAACGCTAAGTTTTTCAGTTTTGAATGTTGAGTTTGATGTTTTCCATAGTTATTTGGTGAGTGTTTGTTGAGGACATTATTGGGAAGATGTAGAATACAAGTATTTTTTCCCTTGTTTTAGTAGATTTTGTTGGCAATTAATGACCAGAGTATGTCTCGACGTCAGGAAAATGCCGCATACACAATCTTCACATCGCATGGAAATTATAAAAAGAAAAAAAAAGCTCACACTCATGTTAAAAATTATAAATACTCCCATGTCTAGCGAAATAAGTGTAATTTTTCTACTAATGTAATTGTTTTTTTTTTTTTTTTAATTTTCCACGCACGTAGTAAGGGAGGCTTAGATTTTATGCAACACCCATATTTTTTAGATGACTGTAAAAATTACAAATGTCTCGTAAAATATTAATCTCCAAATTTACTTTACAATATTTTCTATTTTTGAACAGTCATTCAATATTTTAGGATATGTTATCAATATATATATATATAGGATTTTTTCAGAATTTTAGGGTCATTAATTGTTTTGTTCAATATTTTGTTTCTAGAATGCAACAATAGGCTGAAAAAGGAAATTTGAGGGTTTAAATGGCCAAAGCAATGGGGCTGATGAGATGTTCCAAGGTCGTGGACACTTTAGAGCTCAAAGGATTGCCCAAGAACATAAGAACATAATGGGCAAGATACAAAGGAGGTTGACTTATAACTAGTTAAAACTCTTCAGCAGGACTTGTTTTGTGTCATATTTGGAGTTAGTTGGTACTAGATTCAATGGTGTATTAGCTTACTCTATACTGTGTACCAAATTAGTAAGGCAAACCCTAGTGATGAGTTTGGTTTTTTCTCAATGTGTGATTCATTATATACAAATTTGCCTTTGAAATTAATTACCAAAAAAAAGAAATTTGCCTTTATGACTGATTCGAGGTTCAATGGCATCATTGATTTCTCTAAGTACAATCTCTCATCAACTTGGCATAGAATACAAGATAAGTATTTCACAAATAAGAGGTTAATAACTTATTGTGATTTGGTTGTTATTTTAGTAAGTTGCGTGGAAAGACAATGATGAAGACATGTTCAAGCTATTGTTACAATATTATCTACACATGGTATTATTGGAAGAAAACTTCCAAAAAGTCATAAAAGTTGAGATTTTACGTCTAGTAGATCATCCCCCGTGCTTAATAAATATCTACGGGGTATAGAGGTGTGGAATTTGATGGGCAATTCACTCAAAACAAAATAATAAGAT
Organism: Anacardium occidentale; assembly: GCA_026122585.1. Classification (NCBI taxonomy): domain Eukaryota; kingdom Viridiplantae; phylum Streptophyta; class Magnoliopsida; order Sapindales; family Anacardiaceae; genus Anacardium; species Anacardium occidentale. Next base: position 210,517 of record JAJEJH010000426.1, read on the forward strand.
AAAATGATTCTTTTATGGTATAATGAGGTTATTGCTATATTTGTCAATTAGAAATTGATTTAGGTATGCGTTACGGTAGTTATTTAATTGTATAGAACCTTGTATCTTCAGTAAATTAATTATGTATTTTTTTAAGTCTAGATATATGAGATCTTAGGTAATATGGAAATTCTAGTCGAGTTATGGTATGATACATAAAAGATCCCCTGAATGCTGAATTGAAAGACTAGAAACAACGATAAGTAAGAGAATGATGGTAACTTATAGAATAACATCCCAATCGTAAATGCCTTCTCTTTAATGTTTCATAACTTATTATGATAGGTCATAGTCAAAGCCAAATTAGATTCTCTTAAAGTGAGAATGAACCACAAAGTTTGAATAATTTGGATAAAGATGTGTCTACCTTCTTTTATTAAATTTCAAAGATTTAAATACATAGAGTTTAATTGTTACTCCTAAACTCAAGACCACAACTACTTAAAAAAAAAAAAAGATTTAACAACTACTTAACAGCTAACATAATGCAATTAATCAAAACTACAATCAAGTAGTCGCTTTTATTGCATGTAACAGCCCGAGGTTAGAATAGTCTTTTAGGGCCTTGATTCGGGGTTAGAAATCGGTTCCAGTGAGTTTGGAGGGTAGGATTGCCTTTTGTTGGCTTTATATGCAGCTTGTGGAAGGAGCACGACCGTGCATCTTCGTGTGCACGCCCGTGCAGCCTTTTTTGGCCATGCACGCCCGTGCATTTTGTGTGTACGCCCGTGCATGCCTGCTGGTATATAAACCAATGTTTTTCCTCCGCTCGTTTCAGTCAGCTTTTCCCTTTTCTTTTCTCTCTAGGAAACCCTAGCTTTTTGAGGGAGAAATTAACCAGCTTTAGCAGCCATTCCAGCCAAGTTTCAACCGAGGATAGAGAGATAGAAGATCCTAGCAGCTCCAGTAAGTATTCCCTTACCTTTCCTCTTTTTCTTTGGGTTTGTGATTCCTTGGGCGGATGTTTTCAGTGATTGATGCATGTTTTTAGCTTATTAGCATTGTATGTTGTATGCTAGTATGTTTATTTAGGAATGTGATGAGTTTGGGTTGAGTTTTGGCGATGATCTTGCGAACTTCGACCGTGGGTGTCAAAATAGGGCTGGATGCACGCCCGTGCGTTTGTGCTTGCACGTCCGTGCATTCTGGTTTTGAGCAAGGTCATGGTCGTGTATTCGAGCATGCACGACCAGCTTTTGAGAGGGGTCACGCTTGTGCGCCCGAGGGTCACGACCGTGCGTCAGCCTAGATTGAGTTTTAGCCAGAATTTTCTAGAACCTTGCACGGTTGGGCTGCACGACCGGTGCATGACCCGTGCACTTGCATGCACGCCCGTGCATCCGACCATGCACGCCCGTGCGCCTTAGTAAAATGAGAAAAAAAATAAGAATTGAAAGAAAGAAGAAAAGAAATAAGCAGAAATAAGAAAAGAAATAAGCAGAAATAAGAAAAAGAAAAGAAATGGTGGAATTTCAATAACAAGAAAAGAAAGAAAAGAGAAAGAGAATAAGAAACTCATCACCAGACTAAACCAACGTAATCTAGTGATAGGTTACGATTAGAAAACAGAAATCAAGACAAGAACAGAAAATCAAAAAGAGAAAAGAAAACATAAATAGAAATAGAAAACAGAAACAAAATCAGAAACAGTACAACAGTAAGATAAGCTGTAATCAGAAAGAAAAGAATTTAAAAGATAACATGCATGAATAGCATCATTCAGCATAGCATGTTAAACAGTATTTTCAGAAAAGGGATCAAGTGATCCAATTGTATCAGTTTTCAGCATTCAGGGCTCAATATCTGAGTCAGTTAGTCAGGGTGAATTCGAGGGGGCATATATGGGATTTCAACTTTCTGACTTTGGTCAGATTGGTTAGATTTCAGCTTACTGGTCTGAGGACTGCTATGGTAGGACTTTTCAGCTTACTAGCACTTCGCTGGTATGGTTTAGCCAACTTGGCCAAGATACCGAATCCCTGTTTTCGTCAGTCTGATCAGCATAGCAGGTATCTTCAAAAACAAATTTCAGAAATAGTTTTCAGAAATATATTTTTAATAAACAGGCCCAATGGCAAATAGCATGATTTCAGCATACCATAGTACATAGTACATGACATGACAGAGCATACAAACAGTAAGAACAGAATCATGTCAGATAAGAAATAAAAAGAAAGAATAAGCTGCACGGTATACTTCAGAACAAAGAAATAAAAGAATTCAGCTAATCCTATCAGAACGCAAAACTTAATAAGAAAATCAAGAGGATTAGAAGAAGCTATTAGGCTATCAGGAGCATAGTTAAGTTTGCTTACATAGCAGATAGTCAGTAGCAGCTTAGTCTAGAGCCTACCCAAGGGTAGAGGTAGGAGATGCTTACTGAGTGACTTGTCACTCATTCCCCGTAGTTTCCTGTTTTGCAGGTTGGTGTTCGGGGAGCTGAGCTTGGTGCACGAGAGATGGCTGGTGTGTGGGATATGGCTTGAGCGGGTTTTCACCTGAGTTTTCAGATATATGTATGTATATATGTTAGTTTCAGAAGATAGCATGTTTGTGGCTCGCATGCTTTAATTTGCTTATGCATTCAGATTGTACAGTATCTTTATGTTTTCAGATATTATTATTATTATATAAATATGAGTTTTTATTCATGATACTATACAGTGGGTTTTAGTGTCCCATCACAGATGTTTAAATCCGCTTCTGCATATTTTCAGTTAGCAGTAAGAGTAATACCCACTGCTATATATTATATATATATATATATATTTAAAAAAAATGGTCTACAGTAATATATAGTAGGCGGGGTGTTACAGTTTAATGGTATCAGAGCATGTTTTGAGCCATCAAGACTAGTTCTGAGCCAATGTTTTCAGAAAAATGTTTTTCAGCATGCATTGTTTTCTAAAGTGCATGAGAATAGAGCCAGCATATCCCAACAGCCACAACTCGTGTCTCGCTCAGTGTAAGTATTTCAGTAGTAGATTCAGTATAAATAGTAGATCCTAACCCTTTTCTTGTGTGCTTTTAGATGAGACCCCGTTTTCCTAGATTTTAGGCAGATGAGGGTAGTAGTTCAAAGAAGTCCAGAAGAGGTTCCTAGAGCTCTCGCAGATCTGTCGGCATTGAAGATGTCAGAGAGATGATCAGAGGTGTGATGAGAGAAGAACTTCAGCCGCCTGAGAGAAGAGATCATCAGGATTCTGTTCGAGGTGGTTACCCAGAGTCAGCTAGACGTAGTTTTCAGATGCCAAGGCAGAGACACAGTATAGATTCAAAGTCAGTGGGTGTCAAAGACACAAAGAGATTGTATCCTATTTTCAGTTTACCAAAAGCTCGTCAGCCTCCTAAGTTCAGTAGTTCAAGAGATCCAACTACCGCAGAGGATTGGATAGAGGCAATAGAAAGTACCATGAGTTTGCTCAACATGTCTGACAGAGATAAAGTCAGATATATAGTGTTTATGCTCAGAGCAGAAGCACGAATTTGGTGGAATCTCGTGAAGATAGCAGTCAATGAGGACAGTTTGACTTGGGTCAAGTTTAGACAGATGTTTAATAAAGAGTTCAGAAGCGCAGACATGGTGCATGCCAAAGCTCAGGAATTCATTGAGTTAACTCAGGGGTTAAGTACAGTAAAGGAGTACGTAACCCGGTTTAACGCTTTGGCCAGATTTGTTTCTAGTTTTACAGGATTAGAGTTGGGCAGAGTGTAGAAATTTGTTCATGGTCTGCACCTTGCCATAGCAAAAGATGTGATGACAGGAGCTTCTCTACCCCAGAAGTTCAGTGATGCTGTGGGCAGAGCTTTGACGTCAGAGTTGTACCTCTAGAGGATGGAAAGATGTGAGAAATCGTCAGAAAAAGATAAGATTGAAGACCGAGAAAAAGAGCCAGCTCATGAGAGGAAAGATAGGAAGAAGAAGCAGATTGTCAGGGAAGAGGAAAAACAGAGAGATCAGCCCCAGTTTCAGCTGCCAGAGTGTATTAAGTGTAAGAGGAGACATTTGGGTGAATGTTTAGCTGGTCGCGACATGTGTTTCAGATGTCATCAGTCGGGACATATGAGTTCAGAGTGTCCAGCTAGAGGAGACGCAGGTCCAGCCAGAGATAGATTCAGGCTCAGGAGAGGCAGAGCAGACTTAGTCAAAGGTGGTGCAAAGGCAGCAGAGAGAGGCAAAGACCACACAGCTCAGTGATTTGGGTCACTATTTCTTTTCAGATGCTTTATTTTAGCTAAGTATCAGTTCAGCTTGGTCAGAGGATCAAGATAGGGTCCAAGTAAGTAGATTAGAGTGCGCAGCAGAAGCAAAGGAAGAAGTTCAGTCCTAGAGATGTCCAAGGATGTTAGCTTGCTTCCAGAGAGTAAAAATAGTTAAGAGCAGCCTAGCCCAAGTTTGCGTTGTGTAGAGTTGAGCTAGAGAGAGAGTTTCCCCTTAGAGTAGTTTAGAAGTGGAAATTCTGGGGTCGAAATTTTTATTAGAGGGGGAGTTTGTAACAGCCCGAGGTTAGAATGGTCTTTTAGGGCCTTGATTTAGGGTTAGAAATCGGTTCCAGTGAGTTTAGAGGGTAGGATTGCCTTTTATTGGCTTTATA
>JAJEJH010000427.1:0-214922 GCA_026122585.1 Anacardium occidentale
TGTTTTGTACAATGGGCCCAACGGCCTTTATCACATATATGCATATTGTTTCTATACATCTGGTTACATAAACCTTTACAAAACGACCACACAGGTCCAAAACATATAAATACAAACTGAGATCGTGGTGTGAGCCCTCTCTGCCAGCCTCGATCCAACCGCTCCTCGACCACAGCACGAACCATCTGAAAAGGATGGAAGAAGGAGGGGGATGAGTGATAAAGATCACCCAATAAGCACTCCTTACTTCCCTCAAAACCCAAGCAAGCACAAACAAACACAATAATCAAACATACTTGGGCCTCGACCCTATTCATACATCTATGCGCTTGCTGGAATCTGAAACTGTTATTCTGAATATCTGATTTATCTGAATTCTCATTATTATTCATGTCATGATGCGTATGTCATGTCATGCTACTGAAAATATTGTGGATGCATGCATTTGAATATCTCTCTATACCCGAAGGTACCTACTGTGCTGATCAGACTTGGTGAACATAGGGATTCGACATTCTAGCCATGTGGGCTGAACAGTCCAGCTACTGGCTAGAAAACTGAATAATAACTACTGGACGATCTGACTGGTGTCAGAAGGCTGAAACTGATATACTGCTGAACATTCTAACTGGTGTCAGAAAGCTGAATCCCACGGATGCCCTTTCGTATTCACTTTATACTCTTACCCGTACATCAGGTTCTGAATACTGAATACTACTAAATTTGGACCCCTTAATCCTCTCTAAAGCTACATGTAATGCCATGGTATGCATATGCAGTTTATTAACTGAATTCATGCTCATCTGATGTTTATATGAAGCAATTAAGCCTTTCTTCTGAATTTGCATGCTTACTTTCTCATTTTATTTTCTTTTTTTTTGAAAAATTGCAAGCGCACGGGCGTGTGGGCGAAGCACACGGGCGTGCATGCCCTCACACACGGTCGTGCATGGCTAAGGCATACGGGCGTGTGCCTGGGCACACAGGACCGTACGTCGGTCGTGCATCTAGCCGTGCAAGCTACTGAAATTTCTGGAAAATTTCACTGAAACCTTACACACGGGCGTGTGTTCACGGACACACGGGCGTGTGTTCACAGACACACAGGCATGTGTGTACACTTTCTGCCAGTGCACACAGCGTGCACACAGACGTGTGTCCTGGAGAACAAAGGCACACGGCCGTGCCATGCAGGCACACGGTCGTGCGTCTGGTTCTTCAACAAGAACACTTACCGAAAATTGCACAAATTCACAACCATTTCACATCCATTCACCAATTCACTTCAAATACATGTTCCCAGCACCTCAAATAACACATTTCAAGCATTCATTTTCGCATGCATCAATCATCATGGAATCTACCATGGAAGCATCATCTTTCTCTCTCTAGAACATGATCAACAAACATGCATGGATCAAAGATGGCCAAAATCATCATCTCAAGTCACAATTATCATCAATCAAACATGCATGAACTCACCAACATCCCAAACATAGAAATTCATCAAAGAAAGCTGGGAAAATTACGAGGAGAAGTAAGCGAACACTTACCTCGCGCCATTGCCTCTGAAAGCTATTCTCTATCAATTATCTCTTGGCTCTCTCGTCGGATTGGGAGCTACGAGAGGTTGAATCTCCTCTCTAATGATAGGAGCTACAAATGAAAGAGAGAAACTTTGGCTATAATATGAAAACTAGGTGAGAAAAATGGCTAAGTCTCACGGCTCTCACTTATATACTATGCCTTGCACGGGCGTGCACAAGGGAAAATGAGTATTACTCAATTCCTGCTCACTCGCCTGATCGAATCCTTCCGAAAGGATTCCTACGAAAGCCACACAGCTCCAAAAACTTTCTTACTCACCCCTAAACTTTACTAGACTCCCAATCTATTTCTGAATTTTGTTTCTAACCCCAAAACTTTTCCCCTAAGGGCTTTCTAACCTGGGATGCTACAACTCCTGCGTTACAAAATGTAATATAAATACATATATCTATATGATATACCTGCAACGGGGATTTCTATAGTAAAAGCTGTTGCTGTTAATTCAAAACTTGTACGAAAGTTGTACACAATAAAATTTACTATTATAGTAAACAGAAAATATTAAACAAGCATTAAAAATCTCAGGTTCTCTTCATTTATAAAGTATATCATCTGTACAATATGTATTTACAGTATGATACATACATATATGCATGAGTAAAACTGACTAAAAGTATATGAGTCAAACATGCTAATTACTAGCAAGCCATATCCCCAAGAAACAAGAAAGAAAGGAAACAAGAAAGAAAGGGTGAGTGATAAAATCACTCAGCAAGCGTTTCTTATCTCAAACATAAGTAGGTTTCAAGTCTTAACTGGTTTCGTGGCTCGTCACGTAATTCTCTGCTTTTCGATTTTCTTATTTCATTGTTTTCTTTATTCTAATATATATATATATATGTATATATATATTTGTATTCTATATTGTACTTTCTCTTATTATGTTTTATTTCTCATGAGATGTTGTACATGACATGAAATGTATATGCTAAAAGATCATAAAACTTACCCTTAGGCATGGTTTTCTGAAAACTCTTTCTCATATAAAAGCTACGATCCGAAGATCCTAAATATATATAATATATCTGCTAAAAACTGAATCAGAAAATACTGTACCTGAAAATATCTACTGTGTTGGCCAGACTAATGAATACAAGGATTTGACTCCCTAATTGTGTGAGCTCAATCTTATACTGAAACTACTTGTGCACGACTAGCATTCTCTCTAACAAACTTGGTCAAAGACCATATCCTTCCTAATGGACATTGGTTTCCCTCTCTAACCGGTATGTGAACTTACAGGTGCCCTCTCGTATCCACCCCTAACTGATGTCTGGAACATCATATATTTCTACTGTAAAATCATGTTATTGGATCCATTTTCTGAAAACATCTGATATGGCATGTCGTGTTCTATATTAGTAATCATGCATAACATGTTATTTATATTTTCTTATTATCGAGTCTTATGTGCTTAAAATTGACTTAGAGTGGCTTAACTTTACTTTTAAGAATGTTTTCTGCTTTTTTTAAAGTGCACGGGCGTGTGTCTTTAAGTACATGAGCATGTGTAAAGGTACACGGGACCATGTGCTAGGTGTGTTCTCGGTCGTGCCAGCTTTTGGAATCATTTATAAAACTCTAGCTGGCTACACAGGCGTGTGGTGCGAACACAGGGCATGTAACTAAGGCATAAAGTCGTGTCTCACACTACACGAGCATATAGTTACCTCATAACACTCTCGTGTCTTGCTTACACAAGCATGTAGAATTAGGGATGAGCACACGAGCACGTGCTTCAACCATACGGGCTTGTGTTTGGGTTTTCATATGTATACGAGTGTCATGCAAGATTGTATTCATGTAGAAATCGATTTCTACAGATTATGTCTAAAAACCCAAAAATCCCACTCCAACTCTCTCCCAAACACTTTCAAATACTAATACACACTCAAAGCCTCTACTAGCAAGCATGTATTCATCCAAATCTCAACTCAATCACGCAACATCTCATAAATAAAGCACAACATACATGTATACAAAGAGATATACACATAATCATGAAATCAACCATTCAATCATTCATCAAAACACCATATCAAAACTCAAACATGCTGATAAATATTCAAACAAGCACACAATGGTTCACAAGAACTTAAAACAACAAGACATGCTATGAAACAAAGTGAAAGAGGTAAGAAAACATTTACCTCTAGCTATGAAAGTTAGATCTCTCTTTCTAGGAACCTCTGAATCTCTAATTTGGAGTTAAGTTGCTGGCTGATCTCTCTCAAGAGCCCTAGGGTTCACTGGAACTGGGGCGAAGAAGAAGGAGAAGAAAATGAAAGCTGGGAAATACGTAGTGTACACACTAGAAATCTCAATTTCCACTCTCTTCATACCTTACATGGAATATTCTCCCCAGAATATCTATGTACAAGCCACAAAAGGCTTCTAAATTACTCTTCTACCCTTGAATCCTCTCAAATTTATTTTCTATTAGGAAATCTTTCTTTTACCCTTGATTTAAAAGCCTAAAGGACAATTTTACTCTCGAGCTATTACAGTGTATGAAATAGATGGAAAAATTAAGAGGGGATATGACGAATTGTAGTAGCTAGGATAGGTTACAATAGGTTAGGGATTTTAGTGCACACAATATTAACACTTTCTTATATTTAATGGCTGCTTATAATGAAGATTAGACCTAATAGGATTGACAAGTATGCTTGAATAGGGTTACATTATGGTGAAGGAGGATAGACTGTTATTCTTGGTTGTATGCACCACTTATCTGTATTATTCATATAGCCAAAGGGGACCATTTATTTTGGCCTTCTTTGCTGGCATACAGATATAAGACAATGTGGTTGTGATACTGGTTTAGGCTATATGCACTATATACGTGTATTGTATATGCAACCAAGTTTGAATAATTATGTTGGTCGTTTACCTTTACATAAAGATAGAAGATTTATTGGCTTGTAGATAAGATATATCAACATTAATTAACATTTAACTTTTCTTTAGTTAGGGATTAGTAAAATGCATTTACTTATACATGGTGGTTGGGTAGGAATAAAATGCAAAATTATTAATACCCCTTTGGAAGACAAAAACTATCTAAGAAGAAGAATGATGAGAGGCTATTATCTCCTGGATTAGATCATTCTCCCTTGTTGTTTCCTCTAACTTGGCGACATGCTTTGCTTATGTAATCAGTGTATATACCTCTACTTAATCTATAATTTGAAATGTTAGAGCTGGTTATTTTAAGAGGGGCAGAGGTTTATTTACTACAATGTTGATCTTAATCTAAAAATCGATAGGAGTAAGCCTAAACTTAATTTATATCATGGGCTTAAGGCAAGTAGAAGGTGGGTCAAGAATTTTTGCTTAGGATTGGGCCTCAAACTGATGGATATATGCTTACCTATGTTTCTATTTGGCATAGGCCTGCTCTCATGGGCTCTAAAATTATAATAGAGCTTTGGAGATTACAAGTATAGGGAGTGTAAAGTTTGGGTTTTTAAAAAATTGGATAAGTTTTTAAGGGATTTTAGGTATTTTGGTGAGGTTAAGTGAGCAGGTAACTAAAGAATGAGTAAGAAAGAGAAAGCATTTTCATCAACCTTAGGTAAGTGTGTTCTAAAACCTGATGAGGAATTGATGATATTGTGATTGTTGATTTGTGAATAAATTACTATGATTTGATCTATAAGCATAATTAAAAAGAATTTGATACTTGTGTGATGATAATTACAAAGTAATTAAAGAGAATTTGATCAACTAAGTATGAAATTTGTAGATTTAGGCTAATTGTATATGACATGAATATTTAATATGTATTTTTTGTTGAAAGCTACTCTTAGGTATGCGTCTTGACTAGATCTATGCATATTGATGTGATTTAATTGAAATTGATGTGAAGAAATGAACTACAAGCATGTGTTAGGATGTTTAAATGTCATTAGGTGATTTGATAATGTACATAATGAAATGATAATGGTTTGACTTTTGGTTGTTATGTTTTAATTATGCAATTTATGTTTAAATATGTGAATGAGTTATATGATGATGAATATTGAGTTTTGTGGATAAATAATCCATATTAGTGGTTATTTGGCCAAGATCTACAGGTATAGAGCATAATGTACTACCGTGTAGTCGTATGTCTAGCATCAAGGTCATATAACACATAGAATAAAAATTCAAATAAAGAAATTAAGAGTATATGTATATATACATATATATATATATATATATTAATAAATTTAGTATTTTAAGAATTATATAAATTAAGAAAGGAAATAATAAGCATTAATAGATAAGAATTCAGAACCTGAGTTATCAAGAAATTAAAAATAATATTATTAAGCCATAAACTTAATAATAAGTTAAGAAATTAAAATTTAAAGCATGATATGTATTTCATGACATGACATACTAAAGAAATGTTTTTAAGAAATATGGAAAAAGGTTTTACATATTTTTCAATCTTTATATCAAATATGCATATTTTCAAAAAAGTTAGAAAATAGTTGTTTTAAACATCTTTTAATGATAGACTTGAGGGGTACTTATGAGTTCGCATACCTGTTAGAAACTTGGAAACCAACATCTATTAGAAATTGGATATTACCTTTGGGCTAAGCTCGTTAAAAATTCAGTGTTAGTCTTGCATCAAGTAGGATTAAATTGAACTCATAGAATCAAGGTGCTAAATCCCTATGTTCTATCAATCTAATCAACAATAGTATTTTTGTGATAATTTAGGGCAAGTTAAAAAAAGATTTTATGTTAAGATCTTTGAATCGATCAAGATAAATTTTTAGACGTGATCTTGATATTGAAAAGAAAGGTTTCAAAAAGTAAGTTTTCAAGATAGTTTAAGAAAAAAGCCTTTGGGCTAAGTCATGTTTTCAACATGGTTTTAGTATGTCATACATGTCATAGCATCCATCATTGAAAGAATAGATTTGAGATAAGATTTAAAAGATATCAAGAAAAAAAACAAGAATACTAAGATAAGATAAAATAAGACTTAAGAATCAAGTCAATAAGAAGTAAAAGATTTAAGAGTTAAGACATCAAGATAAGATTTCAAGATAAGGGTCTTGTATAAAGGTTTGTGAATATGTGTGCTGAGTGACTTGTTAATCATTGTAACTTCCTTTCTTTACAGGTTTCATTTTTTATCTTTTAGGTAGCTTTGTTTGAGAGGTGACCATTATCTTGAGACTATGTATAATTGTTGTTAGTTCATGTTTAATTCATATTTTAGTATATGTTTCTTGTACAATTTATGTTACTACAGTTGATGTTTTTAAAACAATTTTATGATTCATGATTTATACATATTTTTAATTCTGCATATGATTAATAAAAGAGGCATTTCAAAAATATGAGCAATGTGATTGTTTACGATTTTAGTTTCTCATAAGTATAAGTTAAGATTAAGTAAGTTTTTTAGTACCATTATATAATATATAACAGTATTACAATTTTTGGTATTAGAGCAAGATTTTGGAAAAATAATTTTGAAAACAATCATTTTAAGTATTTTTATAAGAAAATTATTTTCAAAACTACATTGTTTTTTAAAGTTGTATTTAGGTATAAGTCATATAGTCCTTGATAGCTAATGTTCAATATGCTTACCCATTATAAGTATTCTTATTTTAAACATGAATTCTTGTTTGATTAATTAATGTGAATAAAAATTTAGAGAAAATAAAGAGATATATGTGTCTAAGTGCCTTAGGTGCGGTAAAAGAGGTAGTTAAGAATAACGATTCAATTAGGGCTATTATTAAGAGAGAGACTCTAAAACCTTTGGTGAACATGCTTTTGGTTAGGAAGATGATCTAAGAGGTGATGAGAGAGTGTGATTAAGAGTCAATAGTAGATATAAATATTAGACCCAATGTAAAGGATGAGCAATTCAACTATGGTAGAGAGAGACTTTACCCTATCTACAATCTCTTTAGTACCCATCAACCTTAGAGGTTTAGTGGCTCAAGGGATCTGACTGTTGCAAAAGAATGGGTGGAGTCCATAGAGAGTGCTATAAGACTTTTCAAGATGAGTGATAGAAAGAGGATTTAATATATAATATACTTATTGTGAGGAGATACTCGGGTTTGGTGGCAATTGACTAGGGTGTAAATAGATGAGTATTGTTTGAACTAGAAGGATTTTCTGAGGTTATTTAAAGAGGAGTTTATAAGTGTTGATATGACATATGATAGGAAGTAAGAGTTTATTTAGTAGTTCTGTTAAGTAGTATGCTACTCATTTTAATTTATTGGCAAGGTATACTACAAATTTGGTTAATACAAAAGAAGGACGAGTTTAAAAGTTTTTGCTTGGGTTACATCTAGCTATAGTTAGAGATATAATGATGGGTTTTTATCCCCCTCAAAGGTATAGTGAGGCATTGAATAGGGCATTAGATTAGAGGTATACCTTAAAAAGATGAGGATGTTTTCAAAGGCTTAATAGTAGTAGAGTGGTAAGGATAAAGGTAAAAGTTAGGCTTAAGGCAAGAAAGATTTTAAGGGTCATAAAAAGGCTCAAATAAAGTTATTGATATATGGTAAGTGTAGTAAAAACCATGTTGGTGAGTGCTTGCTAGGGTAGAATGTATTTTTCAAGTGTAGATAACTAGGGCATAAGGCTTTTGATTGTATTTCTATTATAAGAGCTATAGGCAATGGTTAAGGTGGCAAGGTGAATGTGTTTTCTTTGGTTTAAGAGTAGGCTAAGGCTAATCCAACAATAATGACAGGTCAGTTACTTTTCCATGGCCTTCATTTATTTGCATTGAGTGATTGTGGTACTGCCTATTATTTTATTACAAGACCATTGTAAATAGGTTATATTTGAATCCTATTGCGACTAATCATAAATTTTTTGTTCAGCTTTCTTATGGTAGCTCAATATTGAGTGAGCATATGTTGGTGAGACAGAGTGTAATAGTTTAAGAAAGATCTCTAGAAACATATTTGATTATGATAGAGATGTTAGATTTTGATATTATTTTAGGTGTGAGTTTCTTGGGTAGATATAGAGTTAAGATAAATTATAAGGGGCATAAAGTAGGGTTAGATTCGAACTGAATATATTCGAATTCATTTTTGAGTTTGATTTGAATAAATTCGAAACGAACTATACAAACCCAAACACAAACATGAACCCGAACAGTAATTTTAAAAATTAGCGAACACAAGCCTGAACCCGAACTATACAAACCGAACTTGAAAACGAATCTGAGCTCAAATTAAAAAATTTTAATTATATTTTATTAATTATTTATATTAATTATAATTTGTAATCAATATAAATACGAATTATACGAATCAAATACGAATACGAATATGAGTCGAATACGAACTGAATTATACGAATCGAATACGAGTACGAACTTTACTATAAAAATATTCGATGAACCCGAACCCGAACAGTATGAACGAGCTAAAAAACAAACATATGCCTGTTCATATTCGGTTCAGCTCGAATCTAGCCCTAGCATAAAGTCTAATTCCAATTAGGAGAAAGAGATGAGTTTGTATTTAGTAAGGGTAGAATTTATAATTTGGTGTCTCGTGTGTTAAGGTGAGAAAAATGTTAAGGATTATGTTGGGTACTTAGCTAATATAATGTGTAAGGAGAAGTAGAGCTTAAGGATTAACGATGTATCTATGGTCAAGAAGTTTATAAAAGTGTTTCTAATGATCTTTTATAGTTGGCTCTAAAGAGATAAATTGATTTTAGTGTTAAGTCCTAGTACCATGCCAATTTCTAACGCTCCTTATAGGATGGCTCCAACTAAGTTGTAAGAGTTGAAAAAATAGTTACAAGAGTTTTTAGGTAAAAAATTTATTCGAACTAGTTGTTCTCCTTAAAATACTTTGATTTTCTTTGTTAAAAGAAAAGATAGGTTAATATGGATGTGTATTGATTATAAGGAGTTGACTAAGGTGATTATTAAGTATCCATTGGGAATGATCGATCAGTTATTTTTTCAGTTTAGAGAGGTAGTAGTACTTTCTAAAATTAATTTAAGGTCTGGGCATCATTAAGTTAGAATTATTAATAAGTATGTATCTAAGACTGCTTTTTAGACGAGATATAGTCACTATAAGTTTGTAATGATGTCTTTTAGGTTGACCAATGCATTAGCAGTATTCATAGACTTAATGAATAGGGTATTTCAAGTCTGTCTTGATAAATTTATGGTTATATTCATTAATAACATTTTGGTGTATTTGAAGAATAAAGAGGAGTATAACGATCATTTGAGGATTATGTTACAGAGGTTGAGAAAGAAACGTTGAATGTTAAGTTCTCTAATTGTGAATTCTAGTTGAGTAGCATTACTTTTCTTGGGCTTGTGGTTCTAGTTAAAGGTATTTCTATAGATCTAAGTAAAGTGAAAGTTGTGTTGAATTGGTAGAGGTCGAGGATCACTAAGGAGGTTAGAAGTTTCCTTGGTTTGGTAAGGTAGGAGATTTATTAAGAGATTCTGTAGTTGGGCTAGGCCTTTGATTGTTTTGATTAAGAGAAATGTGTCATTTATGTTATGGGAGCCCCTATTATATGTCACTATATTGCTATTTTATCTAATAATAATAGTCATTTTACTTGATTATATAATATTATTTTTTTCCTTGGGTATACTCTATACTAACATATAATAGGAATCCTATAAATATTGCTAAAAATTGCAAAGCGGAAGCTTATAGTGTGAATAATTAAAATACTATGCAGAAAGTAATACTTATATGTTAAAAATTCCCAAGTAGCACACTATATAAAGTATACAATACATATAGTACTTTATAAACCATAAACAACATATATGTACAAACTATTGTGACATACAGTAATGTCTTCTCGGCACACGGTTGTGTGTCCCTTGGAAATCCCATATTTCCTTTCTTTTTATGCTATACATAGAATATTCTCCTAAAAATACCCATGTACAAGCCACATATAGCTTCTAAATAACTATTTTACTCTTAACCTTCTTAAATTTATTTTTTTATCAAGAGAATCTCACTTTTACCCCTGATTTCAAGCCTAAAAGGACAAGTTTACCCTCAGGCTACTACAACTCTCCCCCCTAATAAAATTTTGTCTTTAAAATTTACTTGAATAACTTTAGGTATCTCTTTCTCATCTCAACCTTTACCTCTCAAGTAGCTTTCTTGAGTCTCTGATTCCTTTACAGTGCTTTAACCAATGGTATATCTCTATTTCTAAAGGTCTTTACTTTATTGTCCAAAATTTGAACTAGTACTTCTTAATAACTCAAATTATGTACTAACTCTAGATCTTGAACCTCTAATACATGAGAAAGATCTCTTACATATTTTCTCAGTTGAAACACATTATGGATTTTGTTCATACTAGCTAGAAAGGTTAATTGGTAAGTAACTCTGCCAACATGCTCCAAAATCTCAAATGGATCAATAAATCTTGGAGTCAACTTGCCTCTCTTACCAAATCTTAGGACATGTCAGTAATTAGCTACTCTTAAAAAATACATGATCTCTAATCTCAAACTCTATCTTCTTATGTATCTAATTTATATAGCTTTTTTAATGATCTTGGTCTTGTTTAATTCTTTGCGTGATAACCTAAATCTGATCAATTATCAATTGAGTCATCTCTAGCCTTACTACTGACTGTGAAGAATCTCTTTCACTAATATCATCGTAATATAGTGGTAATCTGCACTTTTTATCATAAAGTGCCTTAAAAGGTGTTATTTAAATAGTGGACTAATAACTGTTATTGTAAGCAAACTCCATTAGTGGTAATAACTTAGCCCAATTGATCTAAAAATCTATATAATAGGTTCTCAACATGTCCTCTAAAATCTGATTGACTCTTTTAGTTTGACCATTTATTTGTAGGTGATAGGCTAAACTCAAATGAAGTCTGCTCCCTAATGCTCTCTGTAAACTACCCTAGAAAGCTAACAAGAATCTCAAATCTCTATCAACACAATATCTATAGGAACCCCATGTAATCTAACAACCTCATTGACATACAAACGACCCAACTGATTAATACCCGTACCATCTCTTATTGATAAGAAATGAGTAGACTTACTCAATTTGTTAACTATCACCCAGATATTGTTATACCCACATTACACTCTATGAAGTTCTGATATGAAGTCCACAGAGATACGCTCCCATTTTTATTCAAGAATCCTCAAAGGCTAAAGAAAACCAAAAGGTCTCTAATGCTCTACTTTGATCTACTAACAATTCAAACATCTAACTATATAATCTGTAATGTCTCTTATTAAACCAGACCACCATAACATTCTCTTAAGATCTTGATATGTCGTTGTGTTGCCTAAATGTGTTGAATAAATTGTGTCATAAACCACTGACAATATTCTCTATCTCAACTCTACATCTTCTGGCACATAAACTTTATCATTGAACCTCA
This sequence comes from Anacardium occidentale, assembly GCA_026122585.1. Classification (NCBI taxonomy): domain Eukaryota; kingdom Viridiplantae; phylum Streptophyta; class Magnoliopsida; order Sapindales; family Anacardiaceae; genus Anacardium; species Anacardium occidentale. The sequence continues at coordinate 12,019 of JAJEJH010000427.1, forward strand.
GAATCTCATCTTTAGCCTTGAAATCTGGTGTTATACCCTTAAAGACCCTCTGAACCATACTTTGAACCTACATATTTGACATCTGATAAGCCTTGATATCATCAAGTAGTGTGGATGCAATTTAAAGTCTAAAGAAACTGGCTATCACTATTTCAATATCCTTTTTAGCAATCTTATGCTACAACTCTCTCTAAACAAAAATTATGGATAAGACTACTCTCTTGCTCAAAACATATGCTACTGCATTAACTTTACCCGAATAATATCGAATCTCATAGTCATAGTCTTTCATTAACTCTAACCATCTCTTCTATCTCATATTCAACTCTCTTTAGGTGAAGAAGTACTTGAGACATTAATGATCTGAATATATGCAGCATCTGACACTATACAGGTAATGTTTTTAGATATTCAAATCAAACACTATTATAGCCAATTCCAGATCATGAGTAAAGTATCTAAACTTATAGTCCTTTAATTATCTAGAAGCATAAATAATTACCTTACTATGTTATATCAACACTGTCCTAATCCTCTACTGGGAAGCATCTATATAAATGTCAAAATTAACACCCTCTTGAGGCAATGCTAACACGGGAGCATTGGTCAACCTCTACTTTAACTCTTAAAACCACTCCTCACACTTTTCGATATACACAAAAGGTGTTTCTTTCTGAATTAAAGCAGTCAATGGTCTCGTTATGCTAGAAAATCCCTCTAAATCTTCTATAGTAACCAGCTAACCCAAGAAATCTCTTTACTTCCTTAAGTGACCTTGGCTTCAGCCAACTCAAAATAAACTCTACCTTACTTGGGTCCACAATAATACTAGCCGCTGATACTATATGCCTAAGAAACGACATGTTATTCAACTAAAAAACACACTTACTAAACTTGGCATAAAGTTGTCGATCTCTCAACCTTTAAAGAACAAATCTCAAATAGTTTTTATGCTCCTCCACACTTTTCGAGTAAATAAAGATGTCATTGATAAATATAACAACAAATCTATCTAGACAATCTTGAAAAACTCAGTTCATCAAGACTATAAACATTGTATGAGTATTCATTAACCCAAAAGGTATCACCATGAACTCATAGTGGTAATATCTCGTCCTAAAAGTTGTCTTGGATACATCTTTCTCTACTATTCTCACCTAATAATACCCATACGTCAAATCAATCTTATAGAACATAACAGTTGTACTTAACTAATCAAACAACTCATTAGTCCTAGGCAATAGGTACTTGTTCTTGATAGTCACCTTATTCAACTCTCTATAGTCTACGTATATCCTTAAGGATCCATCTTTCTCTTTTACAAACAAAATCAGAGCACTCTAAAGAGAACAGCTTGGCCTAATAAATCTCTTATCTATAAGCTCCTAAAGTTGCTTCTTTAACTTTTGAAGCTCTATTAGACTTATCTGATATATAGCCTTAGAGATATAAGTCATATTAGGAAGTAGCTCAATGTAGAAGGAACTCACTGGTGATTGCATACGAAGTATTCTTTGCTTGATTTTATCTAATGGTAAATACTTTGACTCTACCTCTACCAAATGGACCAATACCTTCTCTAGGTGCACCTACACCACCTCAGCCAACCATCCTACCTCTAAATACTAAACTAAGAGCATATCTACTTGGACTTGCTCTACCACTAGTTGGACACTTAGATAATTGATGTCTAGGCTACCGAAATTTGAAATATACACTCTGACCTGTGAGACACTCTCTCTGATACCTTCTACCACAAATCTTAGCTATCAATAGCTCTATTCTCTGTTTTCTTCCTTTAGTGGCTTCTTTAAATTGCATAAGTCTCTTACCTATATCATTGTCGCTATCAAAACCCTTATCAGAATCTCTTTCTATTGGTCTAGTAAATACACCTATCCTTTGAAGATAAACCTTTAACCTCAAGGTTCTCCTTAAGACATCACTGAATCTCTAAGGAGGGGAAAATCCTATCATCATATCTCTAATAATAACAAGGTGTAATCTATGCATAAACTTATATACTATAGTTATTTTTAAAGTTGTCATGCCTAGGACAAACTTTAGTAACTGATTGAATTTGGTGGCATAATCTTTCACTAAACTTATACCTTGAGTCAACTCTATGAATTTTTAAGCTTTGGTATGTACCATGTCTGCACTGTGGTACTTTTTATCAAACAATCTCCTAAACTCATCCTATGTCAAGTTCTCCTCATTAATAGACATCTTTGCAAGGTTCCAGCATACCCTCGTATCACGTCTATGTATATAAATAGTATATCTCACATTTTCTCTGTTTGTTAAGGAAAACAACCCTATTATACTTTAAATTGTCTCCATCTAGTCTTCTGCTACTGCAGGGTCTCTAGAACTAGTAAACTTTGGTGGTTGATGAGCCCCAAGCAAATTGTATATTGGATCTAACCTTTCTAAACACTTGTACCTATTGTCCTTATACCAAAACTCTGACCTCTCTAAGAATCAAACACTCATATCTGATAACCCTCTTTCCTTTACTCATAATAACCTTTGTCATACCCTTGATGGGCCTCACCTTTGATAGGCTCTTGGGTCTCTACCCTCTTTACATATTATAACCCTTTCCTCAAAACTTCTCTAACATCCTCTAGTTTGAGGGATACTTGGGAGTGTTAAGCCCTCCTAGCATCACTAATACTTATGAGTCTTACGAAAACACTACTTTTCTTACCAATGAATCTAGGTAGATGAGATTTTTTATCTAAAGAATCACAACATAAAGAGGTTAACATCTAACATAAAACTAAAATTCAATACATAATACTTACGTTAAAAGAACACAAGTAATAACTGTTGAGATACATTGGTTCTAGGCTCATGCAATTTATAGAAAACAATGCATGTAAAAACATATTTCTTTAAAAAATATGGCTCAGATATACTCTGATACCAAACACTATAGTGATCCTCGCCGCAGGCCACTATTTATAATACTTATTATACTAATAATATACCTGCAATGGAAATCTTTACAGTAAAAGCTACTGCTGAATTTAAAATTTGCATATAAAAGCTATAAATATAAACTATCATTAATAATAATTAAAAAAAATACTTATCATGCATATAAACCCAAATTTCTTATAAAATATATTATTCATATAACATGTATTAACAGTATAATACACATATATGCATGAGTAAAAACTAAACAAAAGCATATGAGCCATAACATGTTATCTGTTGCCAAACCATATCCTCAAAATCTGATAGCCTTCTCATTTTTGCACAACCTTAAGATCACTGACCTATAAAAAGAAAACAAAAAAAGAGGGGTTGAGTGATATAATCTTTTAATAAACGTTTCTTATCTCTAACACAAGCAGGTTTCAAGCATAGTCTCAACCGTGACTTGTCATGTTATTTTTTGTTTTACTATTTTCTTTATTCTTTTTTTATGAGATGCTTCAGTTTTTTGTGGTGTTCTTTGTCTTTATTTGTTTCTTTTCTTATGAAATACTATATATGACATGATAGACAAGTTTTGATGTCATATCAAATCTAAAAACTGTAAAAATTTACCCTTGGCCTATTTTTTGAAAACTCTGTCTAAAATAAATGCTGTAATCTGAAGATCCTAAATATATATATATAATATATGCTAAAAAACTGAATCAGAAAACACTATATTTAAAAATAGCTACTGTGTTGGTCAGACTAATGAATATAGGGATTTGACACTCTGGCCATATGAGTTCAATCCTATTGAAATCTACTAATGCACAATTAACACACTCTCTAACAAGTTTGGTCAATGACCATGTCCTTTCTAACTCTAATTTCCCTCTCTAATGGGTATGCAAACTCACAGGTGCCCCCTTATATTTACCTCTAACTGATGTCCAAAATATCGTATATTTATACTTTAAAAACATGTTATTGAATCCTTGGATTCGTTTCTAAAAACTCTGATATGACATATCATGTTCTATAGTACTAATCATGCATTATATGCTATTATATCTTGATATTAATGAGTTCTATATACTTAAAAATAGTTTAGAGTGGTTTAACTATTTCATTTTAAAACTTTGGTTGTCAATCATGCCCTCAATCGTGCTAGTTTCTAGAATTTTATTTTAAAAGTTTGGTTAGTCATACAGGCATATGGTATAAGACACACGAACATGTATCAAGGCACAAGGCCATGTCTTACACTTGTATGGGTGTGTAACTACACCTATAACACTCTCGTGTCTTGCTTACACGGGTGTGTGAATTTGGGAATGGCATACAATTGTGTACTTAGCCACATAAGCATGTGTATAGGTTTTTCAGGCATACACGGATGCCATGCAAGGTCATATCCTTATAAAAATGAGGCCATACGACATACACTTGTGAGTACACGATCATGTGCTTTATTTGATTTCAATATATAGCCATTTAGAAACCCATAAATCTTAACCATTTCTCCATTCAAACATTTATAAACTTCAATTAGTCATCAAATCCTTAACAAACATCCACATATACATCAAAATCTCATTTCAATTAGGTCATAGCTCATAAATAAAGCATAAAACACATATATGCAAGCATATAAACATATTTTCATAGAATCAACCACTTAGTCAATTTCTCAATCATCATCCATATGTTTCACCAATCAATGAAGTGTCAAGCAAGCAAGAAACATCATCAAAACTAAGCTAAGAGAAGAAACATGCTATGAAACAAGGTGGAAGAGGCAAAGGAACGCTTACTTCTAGCTATAGTTGTTGAATCTCTCTCTCTAGGGGTTTTTGGATTTCTGATCTACTGGTGAGCTACTAGTTGATATCTCTTAACTACTCTAGGGTTCACTGGGAAACGAAAAAGAAGAAAAAGATGAAGATGATGATGATGATAGAAGTTGGGAATTGTACGAAAACTGAAAAATAAAACACATATATAGCTAAAATATGAGATACACAATCATGTGTCCTAGACACATGGTTATGTGTCCTTTAGAAATCTTATATTTCCTCTTTTTTATACTATACATGAAATATTTTTCCAATAATACCTATGTATAAGCCACATATAACTTCTAAATAACTATACCCCTAAACCTTCTCAGATCTATTTTTTTATTGAGGAAATCTCACTTTTGCCCTTGATTTCAAGCCTAAAAGGACAAATTTACCCTTAGGCTACTATATGGCATTGGCTTACCACCAACAATATTAAGCTCATGGATATCAGAGATCAGCTTGACTTTTTTTTCTAAAAACTATTAAGATGTGGTTATATGGCTTCCATATAACAAAGGGTGCTTCTCTATCAAGTTAGCTTGGAACATACTAAAGAATAGAAAAGTGGTGGTTCTATGGGCTCACCTCATTTGACATATAAAATTCATCCCTAGAAATGCCTTTATCACTTGGCTTGCCATTAGAGCAAGACTTGCTACTAAGGATAGAGTGATAAAGTTCTACCCCATAGAGGATATGATGTATGTGTTATGCAAAAGGGACATAAAAGTATAAATCACTTGTTTTGTAATTGTTACTTTAGTGGGGCCATATGGAATTGGATTACGGGTAAGCTTAATAGGACGTATTTAGGCCAACCTTTAAGGATTTACATCAACAGCATATCTAAAGACTAGAGAGGTAACTTCTTAACCTATACTTTCACCAAGAAGTGTTTGGAATAGTGTACACTTTGAGAAAGCAAAATAATCTTCACTAGCACGAGTTTTTCCATTGAGCAAATCCAAAACAATATTTTCAAGCTTATGCAAGATAAAGGTGGGGAACTTTTGAGCATCAAAGATACCCTTACCAATCAAGTTATTGTGAATAATTAGAGTCTTCCTTTATGCACTGTCAAGAATCACTCGTTTTAGTGTATTTCTTCCTCTTTCTTATGCTCCTTATCCTTCCATATAGAGTTTAGACCTTACCTCTTTTTATTGCTCGTATTGCCTTTGTTGTCTTATGGTAGGCTTGGTACTCTTTTTGTTCTTGTATGTTTAGGAATTATCACTATCGAATTCCTAGGTTATCTATTAGATATTTTTAGGCATTCCTTCTAGCCTATTCTTGTTTCCTTGCATGATTGCCTTCTTTTTTCCCCTTCTTAGGTTCCCCTTTTAGATACTTGGTTTCTTAATTTAGAAAACTCTTAGTTTCCTCTTGACTTAAGGAGGGGGATTTACGGTAGGCAAGGTGCCTTATATGTCATTAACACTCATGGAAAACCTATTAAACCTATGAATAGAGGCTTAGATAATTCTTGCATTTCTTTTGAAAGGAAAATGCCAAGACCTTGGATGTTGGTTGTTCCCTTAACCCTTTCTTCTGTTTTATAAGTACACCTAATATGGTTTTCATTAAGAAAGTGCAAACCTTCTTGGTTTAAGGAGTTAAACAAGGCTATATCTAATTATGATCAAAATAGGAGATTTTAGTAGCTTATGGTTCCATATACATGTACTAGTCATAGCCTTGAAGCCAAAGTTCAGTTGATAAAGGATTGGGTTTGGCTGGGATTACTAAAGACTCATACACTTTTTTAAGAACCTTTATTTTATTAGGAAGACCTCTTGGCTACCTTGGATAATAAGCACAGAATGGGAACCTCCTCCCTTACTTGAAAGTTGCATTACTTAACTTAAGGTTCAAGTTTAGTACCTCATACCACATTTGAAGCAAATTAAGTCTAAACAACTTTAAATCACTTCCATTGCAAAGAGCAGAATTTTTTACATGTATAGGAACATTCATTACATTATCCTATGTTGGTTCAAAAGGCTTTTAAGCATGGTTAACTTTAAAAATTCGAATTTTACTATTTACATATACTATTCTATGAACAATAAAATCTGGAATTTTTTCCAGAATTTACTTGCTTCTAATATTAGTTTAAAGGTATATTTTCTATCGTTTGTGTTTTAAGTTATGTATAAGTTATGATAAAACCTGGAAAAATCAACACATTTCATCGGGTCTTGCTATTACCTGTTTAACTGAAATAATCAAGCTAAGATTGTTACCATGACTAAAGATAAAGCTTCTTAAAAAAGATAAAATAATCTTTTGCAAGGAGTGTAGTTTGAGCAGAATACTTATTTCCATAATTGGTGGCTACTTTGAACTAGCGTTAATTAGGAACTATAACATCTAAAACTATTTTACATCGACTTTGTTGTTCCATGACTTTGTCTCTCATTCAAGACCTTAGGTTATTTTGTGAGCCTCTCTTTATAGGCAATTTTGGTGGCTCAAATTATGTAACATATGAAGGAAAGCAGGTTTTACTTTTTTCCTAGATTGTTGAAGATGTATAATAAGGGAATCTATATTTTTATATAAGTTGTGAAAGGATTAGGTTTGGTGTATATCATTTTTTGAATGTAAATAGTAGATACAATAACAAAAGCATGGATCTTTATTTTGTGGCTTATCTATGACCTCTTAAGTTCCATCTATGTAGGAACTTAGATAGGTTTTCAAAAGGTTAGTTAGTAACCTTGTTTGTCTTTTCGTGCTTTATTCTCATTTATGGGCTAGTTCCTTATTGCACTTAACTTATATGGGCTTGCTCTTTTTTTTTTGGTTTATAAAATTTTATTTACCAAAGAAAAAGTGTTGGGCATAAAACACATGTCATTAGAAGTTGTGATGTGAATGTAAGTAGCTATCACCCTTTAGAAAATAATCAAGGAAGACCAATCATACTCATGCAATGGATGACTTAAACCAAGCACACTAATTTTGAAGATATCATAACACATGAGGTGAACAAGCATAGGTTCGAGTTAGACATTCAAATAAATTTCAAGCATCACAATCATCATTCATGGTAGCCCAAAGCATCCCAATTCATCAAGTGACTTTACATGAAACCAAGAAAAAAAATAAAAGCCAATTCAAGTAAGAATTAAGTCTAAAATAAGTTAGGCAAAAATGAGCCAAGCTTATGAACATGGCTGCATGCACGTTTATGCATGCTCATGCTTACACACTACCTTGTTGTATAAGCGAGCACACATGCTTTTGTATTATTCACATTTCTGCATGCTTTCTTACGCATTATGCAATGCCATTATAGTGTCTTGCCTCTATCCCATACATATATTTCACATACGTTTGTGTTTTTTCATGAATGTAATGACCCCCGCCACAAGCCTACTATATGTTACTATTTATAATATGTAATATTCTAAAAATTAACCTGTAACGGAAATCCTTACAGTAAAATACTAAATTTTTCAAATCTAAATGTGGAAGCTAAAAATAAATTTTTCATATTAATAATGATAATAAGAAGAAACTAAAGATGCTTTTAAACTTCCTAAACTGCTCATGTATAAAATATACTATCCATACAATATAGACCAAAATATAATACACACACATGCATATACATGAGAACTAAATAAAAGCATACGAGTCAAACATGTTATCTGTTGCTAAGCCATGTCTCCCAAAATTTGACAACTGTATCACTCCTACTCAGTCCTAAGATCATTAACCTATAAAAGAGAAAGAAAGAGAAGGGGTAAGTGACAAAATCACTCAGCAAACATTTTCTATCTCTAACACTAGTAGGTCCAAGCTCAAGTTGATCTCATATATTTTACGTGATTTTTGCTTTACGATTTGCTTATTTCTTTATTTCTTATTTCGTATTTCTTATTTCTTTACTTTCTTATCTCATATGTTTTTAGGAGTATTCTTTGTCTTTCTCTATCTTATTTCTCATGAATGCTATACATGATATGATATGCATGCTCTAATGTCGTGAAGATACTACGTAGTTATAAAACTTACCTTTGGGCCTGATTTCTAAAACCTCTTTCTTTTCTGAAAACTTTTTCTGATATAAAACTCTGATCTGAAGATCCTAAATATATACATATAGTATAAGCTAAAATCTGTATCAAAAAGTACTATATCTGAGAATATCTGCTATGTTGGCCAGACTGATGAATACAGGAATTTGGTACCCTTATCGTGTAGCTCAAACCTATTGTAAAACTACTTGTGCACGACCAACACTCTCTCTAATGAGTTTGGTTAAAAACCATATCCTCTCTAGCGGATATTAGTTTCTCTCTCTAATAAGCGTGTGAACTCACAGGTGCCTCCTCGTATCCATCCCTAACTGATGTTCAGAACATCGTATAACTATACTTTTAAAATCATGCTATTGGATCCATTTTCTGAAAACATCTGATATGACATATTGTGATCAATACTATAATAATCATGCATGATATATTATTATATCCTATTATTTATATGTTTCTTATGCTTAGGAATGACTTAAAATTGCTTAAATTTGCTTTAAAAATGCTTTGGAACTGTTTCTCTATCTTTCTTAAGGCACACGGGCGTACACCAACTAACACACGGGCGTGTGTGGAGACAAAGGAGGCCATGCTCAAACCGTGTCCTCGAACATGCTGACTTATGGAATAAATCTGAAAATCTTAGGCTAAGCATACAGGCATATAGTGTGGGCATATGGGTATATAGTGTAGACACACAGGCGTGCATACAAGGCACAAAGTCGTGTCCCACACTGCATTGGTGTGTAACTGCCTAAACACCCTCTCGTGTCTTACTTACATGGACGTGTGAAATTGGAAATAAACACACGAGCGTATGCATCAGCTACACAGGTGTGTGTCTAGATTTTCATATGCATACAACTGTCATGTAAGGTCGTGTTCATGCAAAAATGAGGTCACACGGGCGTGTATCCTTGGGTACATGGTAGTGTGCTTAACTCTTCTTTTGTAACACACGTCTGAAAATCCAGAAATCCCAAGTTTCTCAACTCAAAACATAACCACAACTTAATCAAACATTTATACATCAAATATATCAACCAATAAGCATGCTCGTGTCATCTCTTTATCATAAAGCATGTTAAAAATCTCATATTTCTAATAAATACATATCCAAGCACATAAACAACAAGCATTTCATAATAATCTCATGAATCATCATCCAAGGTCTTATTTCATCACTAAATCATGCTATAACACATTCTCAACATACAACAAACATATAAAGAAAACTCAACCAACAAATCATGCTATAAACCCAAATGAAAGAGGTAAGGAAATACTTATCTCTAGTCATTGCAACCGGATCTCTCCCTCTAGCTACTTTTGGATCTCTAACTTAGTTTATGGTCGCTAGTGGAATGGTTTCTAGCCTAGCATTTGCTGGAAATAGAGAGGGAAAGAAGAAGATAAAAGATATAACTACGTCAACTAAAAAAATAAAAAATATATATGCTTAAATGACACGACACACTGTCGTGTACATAAGGAAAATCTCAATTCTCTCTCTCTTCATGCCATACAAGGAATATTCTTTTCACAATATCCATGTACAAGCTACATAAGACTTATAAATGACTCTTTTACCCTTAAACCCTCTCAAACCTATTTTCCATCTAGAAATCTCTCTTTTACCATTAGTTTCCAAATCTAAAAGACAATTCTACCCTTGAACTATTATAATGCACACCCATGCAGGTTCACTATTATACTTGCTAGCTACAGTATGACACCCCAATACCCTAATTCTGCCTCCTATTTAATTTTCCAGACCTTTACATGCATTTGACCTCTAAAGCTTCTTAAATGCACCTTTACTGACGTATTTGAATGTCTAGTGATCTTTAATAGCATCCAATGTCACTAAACTTCAAATTCAAGATCAAACCATCAAGTTGAAGATCAAGCAAATGCATTCCAATCAAGGAGAAGCTACGTGAAGATCGTAAGCATGCAAATTATGAAGTTTCAAATGTGTTTATATTTAATTGAATATTGTAATTAATTTTAGGTAGCTTTAAATATCCTTTTATTTTATCTTTTCCATGTTATTTTTATTCAAGCAAATTTTATCATAGTTTAGGTAACTAGAGTTAGTTTAACCATAATTTGTAATTTGCTTATATAAAGGTAACTTAAACATTTGTAAAAGGACTTTTGATAAATTCATAAAATTTTAAAGCCTTGTGCTTTTCCCCTTGTGTTCTTATGAACCAAGTCTTAATCTTTTATCCAACTTTCCATTGTAAGAAGAAAGTTGGAGGTGGAGATTCAAGTTAGTGAATCTTGTATCAAGTGGGTGGAGTCTTCTTTTAAACTTGTGCAAGCAATCTTTAAACTTGAATCACCTTTAAGTTGGTGGAACATTTCCTTTATGCTTGACGTTTGTTATTTTTGTTTGCAAACTTTTAGCTTATATTTGTGGTGTTGACGTTATCAAATCCCTACATTTCTTGGTGATGAATGTATAATGTTTCATAGGAGAAGTTGAAGTCTTGAAGCTTATTTGACGTGGTGGTTGCCAAAACCTAAATTAATGTTAGATTTGGGTTAGAAATTTGCATGAAATTGCATGTTTTTGGTGATTTACTTAGGCTAGAATTTTAGGTTAGAGTTATAAGAGTTGAACATCTATTTTAGGAGCCTTACAAGCCCCTCCCATTTTAGATCGTTTGATATCAGAGCCTAGGTTGGAAAATATGGTATTGTGTTAAGAGATTGAAGTTTGGGAGAACTTTGAGGGAAAAGTGCTAGAAATTTTTTAGGGCTAAAAGTTGAAATTCAGAAAAAGAAGATGATGAACATGAAAGTAAATTTTATTTATTTCCTATTCCATTAGACATATCCTTATAACCTAGCTTTACTACAGATTACCGTCACCTTTACCTTGTCCTTGCCTTTCATTTAATATAATAAAGGAAGCCATACTTGCCATTAAATATTTTCTTATTCTAAATGCCAACTTGGACATTAAACCTATGATCACCTTTTGCTAACACTATTGCTAATCTTTCTCTAACAACATTTTTCCATTTAAGCCTTAATCACTTAGACTAATCACCCTAAACCTAAATCCTACCACACAATTACCCTATTGCACCTTACCACAAATACCTTAATAGCCTTATTCACCAATCTAAACCCAAATTTGATTATTACGCCTAAGCACAATTACCATTCTAACCTAGCTCTATACCATAGTGCAAACACTTAGCCTAAATCCAAAATCTACCCGAAAACACTATTCTACTCTTGGATTTACTATTTATAACTTAAAAACATTATTTTTAATTGGCAAGATGATGATTCAGGGGAAGAAAATGTGAATAGGAATAATGAAGAAATCCTTATGAATTTAGACCAAGAGGAGCTTTGTGTGATGAAAAAGATGATACAACCTCAATTAAGTGTACAAGAAGAACCAAAGGAGAAATTGTTCCAAACGAGGTGCACTATCAATAACAAGGTGTTTTTTATTATCATTGATAGTGAAAGTTATACTAATATGGCCTCCTTAAATCTTATGGAGAAATTAAACTTGCTTACCCTTGATCATCCCAACCCTTATAAACTATAATCGGTTACCAATATATACCATGCAAGTAAGTAAGCAAGTTATGATTTCTTTTTCTATAAGCCAAAAGTATGTTGATGAGTTTATATGTTATGTATCCAATGGATGCTTACCATATGCTACTTGGTAGGCTTTAATTATACGACAAGGAGGTTTTATGCAATGGGAGGGCCAACATATACTCTTTCAAATTTAACCATAAAACCATTACTCTTACCCTTAAGCCTCATACTATCCTAAAAACCTTTCCTTACACAAAAGAACTTTCAAAATGACCATTTTTTTAAGGCCAACCTAATTGAACCTTTAACTTCCAAGTGCAAGCCCTATTCTATTTTACTTATGATTGAGAAAATAAGTGGTTTCAAATAAAGGTTATTGAAAAAAGGCGGCAGTTTCTTAAAGGAGAAATTTAAAGCTTACTTAGTGAAGGATTTGAATAATCCAAATTTGAGATCAAATCCTCTCTAAGAAGGGAAGTATGATATGAATCCAAGTAGTTATCACCCTCTCCAAAATAATTAAGAAAGGCCAACGATGCTCATACAATAAATGACCCAAGCCAAGCATGCCAATTTTAAAGATATCATGACATACAAAGTGAAGAAGCATAAGTTTAAGTTACACATTCGAATAAATTTCAAGCATCATCATCATCATTTATGGCATCCTAACGCATCCCAATTCATTAAGTGACTATATACGAAGCCAAGGAAAAAACAAAAATCTATTTGAATAAGAATCGAGCAAAAAATAAGTAGAGTAAAGAAAAGTCATGCTTGCTCGCTTGCACCTACACGTTACCTTGTCATGTAAGCAAGTGCATAAGTTCGTGTGTGCTGACTCTTACACTTGCTCATCATGACATGATGCCCCAGTGCCCTCATTCTACCTCTCACTCAGTTTTACAGCTTTTTAAAGATATTTTTATATGCATTTGACCTCCAAAGCTTCTCTAATGCACCTCCTTGATGTATTTAAGTTTCTAGTGATCTTTAACAACATCCAAGTGCCAACAAACTTCAAATTCAAGATCAAACGATCAAATTGAAGATTAAGCAAATGCATTCCAATCAAGGAGAAGTTACATGAAGATTGCAAGCATGCAAATTATGAAGTTTCAAATATGTTTTTATTAATTAAGCATCGTAATTAGTTTTAGATAACTTTAAATATCCTTGTATTTTATCTTTTCTATGTTATTTTTATTCAAGCAAATTGTATCATAGTTTAAGTAACTAGAGTTAGTTTAACCATAGTTTATAATTTGCCTATATAAAGACAATTTAAATATTTGTAAAGGAACTTTTGATGAATTTATAAAACTTTGACGCCTTATCCTTTTCCCTTTGTGTTCCTGTGAACCAAGTCTTAATCCTTTATCCAACTTTTTATTGCAAGAAGAAAGTTAGTGGTGGAGATTCAAGTTAGTGAATCTTGTATTAAATGGGTTGAGCCTTCCTTTAACCTTGTTGTAAGAAATCTATAAGCTTGAATCATCCTCAAGTTGATGGAACATCTTCTTTATGCTTAAGGTTTGCTTTCTTGCAAACTTTTAGCTTATGTTTGTCAATGTTGAAGTGATCATCAAATCCCTATATTTCTTAGTGATGAATGTATGATGTTTCATAGGAGAAGTTAAAGTCTTGAAGCTTGTTTGCAATAGTGATTACTTATAGATGAATTAGTGCTAGATTTAGGTAGAAAATTTGCATGAAATTACATGTTTTTGGTGATTGACTAAGACAAGAATTTTAGGTTGGAGTTGTGAGAGTTGAACATCTACTTTGGGAGCCTTACAAACCCTCCCATTTTAAATCAAGCTAACTGGGCAACAAATTCCGTAAAACTTTAACAACGTTCTTCATTTAAAGTACTCTTTTAAGGTTCTTTGTCAATCATAATGTCTTGTACTACACTTAAAAATCTAAACTAATCTCAAGATGCTTGGATAATTACTATTAGAGTATACAACATATAAGAGTGCCATAATTTTAGAATAAATAATGAACTCATTAGTCTTGATATAACATACATTGATTAACAAGTAACAAATACATTAACAAAATAATTTGGTTTTTGTATTATTTAAAAATTTAATGAGTTTGCAAAAATAGCTAACTTACATTTTTTTTCTAGAATGAAGTTATTCATACAACTATACCAATCAATAGAGTTCCTAAATTCAATAAGCATATCCACGAATGTTCAATATATTTATTAACTAATACAAAAGTTATCTTATGTGCCCTTACTTATAGACCTATATATGAAAACTACCTTATAGAAGTTCTAGTGATTATTTCCATTAGAGAGATGAACAAAGAAAGAGTTTCAATACCAAAATATGTATTCCACTTTGTGATAATTAATGACCTTCAACATAGGTCAAACATAAACAAAACCAAAAATCAAATCCGAATAAAGAAAACTTTTTAAAAATGCAAACAAAGATCTAAACTAAAAAACAAATAGACAAATATCAACAACAAAGTCATTAAACATGACTGATAAGTTTTAACAAAGATGAACAAATCAAATGCAGAAATATCATTAATGTAAAATCAATCCATCTAATATACTAATTTGCTTAGTAAAAACAAAATCGAAACAAATAAAAATAACAATATTTTTTAGTTTTCACAACCCAAAATCAAACATAAAAAGTAATAGACTCATTTTATGTTAAATCTATTAATCTAATCAACCTTATAAAAGCAACTAATTAATTGAATTAGTTTTGAAATAAATCACTTGAAAAAAAAAAACATATTTTTCAATTGTCACAAACCCAAAATCAAACAAAAAAAAAAATAGCAGATTCTTTGCATGTTAAATCTATTCACCTAATTAACTTGATAAAAGAAACCAATCAATCAAAGAAACCAATCATTTACAGATTGTTGTTTATGCCTATTAAGGAAGAAGTCGATTTGCTTTGAAAGTAAACCAAGGAAGAAGCTAATAAAAGTTGTTATAAAAAGACTCCAACTTTGTACGAAGTCAATGAAAGATATTGTTAAGCCTCAAAGAACTAAATGGAAAATAACCTAAAAGGGGGGTGAATAGGTTATTTTAAATATCTTTTACAATTTTAAAATGCTTTCCTACTCTATCAACTCAAAACAACCAAATAAGCATATAATCACAATTAACACATGATTAAGCAAATAAACACAAATTAAAGAGAGTAAAGGAAAGAAATTTCTCAACTAATTTAGAGTGGTTCGAAGCTTCTCAACGCCTCCTACGTTTACTACTTCAAGCAACCTCACTTAAAGATTTTCTTTCACTAACTTTAACCCCAAAGTTACCGTAGTTTTGACACAAGAAATTCTTACACTAGTTTTGATATGAGGGATTACGCCCTTAGCTTAGTTTTAATAGGGATTACGCCCTATACTAATTTCATGAGATTGCACCCAAGGCTTTGCAAAAATATTACAGAAGAAATGTCTCAAAAGGCAGATATACACTCAGCTCATAAGGTTTCTCTCAAATGATTTACAAATTAGTTTCTAGTAAGAGAGAATGTGGAGAAGAATTAGAGAATGAAAGAATGTAAGTATTTGGCCTTATTCTCTAACCCTTGAATCCTCAAATCAGCTCTAATTTATACTTGATGGGAAAATATAGTCGTTGTTGTTGATTTGGGAGTCGTTGGAGACTTTTTGGAAACTTGCATGGACATGTCCTTCTCTTGCACGGTCGTGCTTCCTTTATTCTTTGCTTTCCAACGGTCATTTTTTTTTTCTATCTTGTGCACCCACACGGGTGTGTGCCCCACACACACGAAATATTGAAAAACTGAAACTTCGAGGACACATGGTGGTGTTTCCTCGAAGTTTCAGTTTTTCAATATTCCATAAGGACACATGATTGCATGCACGATACCCGTACTATCTTTACGCAATTATCATTTTCTAGGTGACACAAACGTGTGTTATAGCTGCACGAGCGTATGTCGAGTAGTGTTCTTCTTACACAGGCACGATTGGTATTACACAAGATTGTGTGTCCTTATAACTTGACACACGATCATGTGTTCAAAAAACACACGGTTGTGCATCCTACATTCTTTACATACAGATGCTTTATACAACCCATCCTACTCGTGTATTGCTTTTATAGCACACACATGGTTGTGCATTTATGACATATACGGTCGTGTGTCATACAAATTTTACAAAACAAAAACCTTTGGTCCTTTTTGTCATGTTCAATGCATATATAGTCCAATTAGATATTTTAACATATGTTTTACATTAATTCAAAATCCACAAGGGTCCAACAATCTCCCCCTTTTTCATTTGATAACAAAACTTATGTTAAAATGTATTTAAGCACAATAAACATAAATTACAAAAAAAATTTCAACAAAGCACAAAAAATGTACATGTAAGTTCATTTTAACATATCCAAGCCTTCTCCCCCTATTTGTTATAAATAAAAAAGGATATGTTAGAAGTTTTCAATGTAGCACCCAAAAAATATTCTGTACCTTTGAAAAAATAAGATATTTTTATACGCACCTATACGAAAATTTTCCCCTTATTAAAAAACTTTTGGTCCTGCTTTTTCAAAGATTATTATACCAATTTGTTGATAAAATTATAAACACTCCCCCTCATAAGAACATGGATTTTCAAGCAAGGAGCATTCAATTTTTATTTTTCCCCCTTTTTGAAAAGATATATACGTTAAAATCATCATTTTCAATTAAAGGAATTCGATCATTAAAGCATAGAAGGAAAATACTTGCAGAAAACTAAGAATATGTGAAACTGAAGTATTTTTTGCAATGTTGTGTCATGCACGATCATGTTGATGCAATACACGGGCGTGTATGTCTGATTTCATGACATGCACGATTGTGTGTCTTTTAAGCATGAGACCATGATTGGGCAAATGTATCATGCACGATCATGCAACTCATATGCATGGTCGTGTATGACCTGTAAAACCCAAAAATTCTACAGAAAACTACAGATTGACACAGGGGGCCTTTTTCAAACCAATTTCAAATCTTTCAAAAATGATTTTTATTCAATTCAAAGCATTGAAACAAACTAAAGACATATTTCAAACATGTTGAAACACAATTTAAACATAATTGACATATTTGAAACATTTTTGTAAATTATGGGGAATATTAAAACATTTAATGTATAATTTGATCAAAACACATCAAATATGTCATTTTTTCATGTTTTGACCATAAGGGACATTTAATGTATGAATCCATGTCATTTGCAACCAATATAAACAAATTTGATCCAATTTGACATGAATTCCAAAAATCCACATGTTATAACTTAAAACATATATACATATCACGCTTGCATCAATTCAGCCCAACCAATCAAATAAAGCAAGTAAAAATATGCATATCAATTCAGCACAATTAACACATGGCATCCACATCATCATCAATCAAGTCTATCATAAAAATAAGGTTTGGGGTACTTACTTGGATTGATGACTTTCCTACACCATTTTTTTCATTCTTTTTCGGTGTAGAAGCACAAGGAAACTTGTTCTTCTTCATCTTCGTCATCTGAATCTTCCTTGCTTAATGTGGCAAGCATTTTCTTTTTTGATTTCTTTTTCTTCACCCAAGAACATTTTTACCGATAACGTCCTTTCCAGACTCATAGCAAGTCACCACTTTTTCTTTCTTTTTCTTCTTTAGGAACTTGTTAAACTTCTTAGAGAGCATATTCAAATCCTCTTCATCCATTGAACTCTCTTTTTTGGTTGAGTTTTCTTCATTTTTGCTTGAATCCTTCTCAACCTTGAGTTTTATGTTCTTCTCCTTTTTCTCCTCCTTCTTAGGCATCCATTTCATTTTGTGAGTTAGGAGACTCCTGATCAATTCATCCATGCTCATGTTGGTCAAGTCCTTCGATTCCTCAATTATTGTCACCTTTATGCTCCAAGCTTCTGGTAATAACCTTAGCGCTTTCTTGACTAACTCAACCTCTTTAAAACCTTTTACCTAATTTTCTCAATTCATTCACTAGGTTTGAGAAGTGTTTATACATTTCTATGATATTCTCCTACTTCTTCATTTCAAATAATTCGTACTCATGAAAAAACATCTTCATCTTAGACTCATTTACTTAGCTTGTACCTTCATGAGTCATTTAGAGTACCATCCAAGCTTTATGTGCTGTTTTGCAAGAAGAAATGCGGTTAAATTTCGTGACATCTAAAGCACAAAATTATATATTTAATGCCCTAGAATTTAAACTCATTAATTTTTCATTATTCTCATTAAATTTACTTTTTCCTTGGGTATATTTGTATTTGGATTTATGAAAACAAAATCACCCTTATCAATAATTTTACAAAGCTTATAATCAATGGATTGAATGAAAAATTTCATACGAAATTTTCATTGACCATAGTTTTCTCCATAAAATAAGGTTGGTCTAAGTGGACTACCCCCTTTTTTCAAAAGATGGTTTTTGAAAAATGTTTACCATAAAAATTTCAAAAATGGATCTTGAACTCTAAAAATCGTTAGATTTTTTAAAAATAAGAGCCCAAGCTCTGAAACGAATTGTTGAACCTTAAAGGACTAAATGACATATAACCTAGAGGGTGGGTGAATAGGTTATTTTAAATATCTTTTGCAATTTTAAAATGCTTTCCTATTCTATCAACTTAAAACAACCAAATAAGCATATAATCACAATTAACACATGACTAAGTAAATAAACACAAATTAAAGAGAGTAAAGGAAAAAAATTGCTCAACCGATTTAAAGTGGTTCAGAGCTTCTCCACGCCTTATATGTCCACTACTTCAAGCAACCACACTTGAAGATTTTCTTCTACTAACTTCAACCTTAAAGTTACAATAGTTTTGATACAAGGGATTGCACCAGTTTTGATACAAGAGATTGCACCACTAACTTAGTTTTAACAGAGATTACGTCTCACACTAGTTTTACGGAATTATGCCCAAGGGTTTATGGAAATATTATAGAAGAAATGCCTCACAAGGCAGATATACACTCAGCTCACAAAGTTTCTCTTAAATAATTTACAAATTAGTTTTTAGTGAGAGAGAATGTGGAGAAGAATTAGAAAATGAAAGAATGTGAGTATTTGGTCTGATTCTCTAACCCTTAAATCCTCAAATCAACTTTAATTTATACTTGGTGGGAAGATATAGTCGTTGCTACTGATTTGGGAACCATTAGAGACTTTCTAGAAACTTGCACAAACTTGTCATTCTCTTGCACGATCATGCTTCTTTTATTTTTCGCTTTCTAACGGTCATATATTTCTAATCATGTGCACCCACATGGGCATGTGCCCACACACACGGTCATCTGTCCTTAAGGTTTCAATTCTTCAATATTCCAGAAGGCCACACGATTGCACGCACGATACTCGCACTATATTTACACAATCATTATTTTCCAAGTGACATGGGCATGTGTTATAGCTACACAAACATGTGTCCAACAATGTTCTTCTTACACGAGCATGGTTAGAACTACACGGGAGTGTGTATCCTTATAATTTAACACACGGTTGTGTGTTCAAAAAATACACGGTTATGCGTCTTACATTCTTTGCACATGAACGCTTTGCATGACTCATCCTAGTCATGTGTTACTTTTATAATACATACACGATCGTGCATTTATGACACACACGATCGTGTGTCATGCAAATTTTGCAAAACAAAAATCTTTGGTCTTTTTTGTCATATTCAATGCATGCATGGACAATTAGATATTTTAATATATGTTTTATATTAATTCAAAATTCACAGGGATCCAACAGATATGTTAATAAAATTAGAGAAGCGAAGAGGAAATTTCAGGCGGGTTTTACTAATTTTGAGAGGCAAAATAAAATTAGTAATTTCAAATGGATGAAGTGTTATTAAATTTTTCCTTTTAGCTTTAGGCCAAGCGAGTGACACGCCAATTTCCCATCCTAAAATAAAAATAATGACACTTCCTACCCTTCCGTTAAATTTTCTATCTTTTGTATCTAAAGTCAAAAGTAATCTCTAACCAAAAAACATTTTACTTCCAAAAAGTTAAAAACTTTAATAAACCTCCTAAAATAGAAAAAATAAAAAATATTTCTAATCACCTCCATTGTCAGATGACAACAAATTTTAATTAATTATAATTTTAAATTATTTTATTTTATAAAAATTATTATATTTTTATTTAAATTTTAAAATTTTAAAATATAGCACAATTATCATTCTACCCTTTTGGGGTTAAATCCAGCAGAAAAATTTAATAAAAGGGTGAAATGTAATTTTTTCATTTTAGGGTGGAAAAGTGTTGTTTTGTTAAACCTTGGGTGGGAAAGTTAGTTGGACTTAGCTTTATGATAAAATGTTCGGTTTCACCCCGTTATTCATATTACCTGGCTTTTCAATTAAATCTGCATTTTATCAATTTCTTAAACAGTCACAATTTTTAATTAAAAAAATCAGAGCATCGATAAGTTTCCAATCAAATTAATTGAAACTGTTGATTCAGCTTGATTTTAATAACGTTGTAAGAAACATAAGCCCACATTACTATTTTATTATCAGAACAAAAAAAAAAAAAAAAACAAATTGAAAAATAGAAAATGTTTTCATTCAATTTGATGGCTTATGGTATTTTTGTACACATTCCTACACACAATTACCATTCTCTTTCTCTTTAAATTTGTTTCAACAATAAATGATTTTCACTTACAAATCTATTTTTAAATGTTAATTTAAGCAAATCTAAAATAACCCAAAACCTTTTTTAAACTAAAATAAATAACTAATCTTTCTCTTCCTTAACTTATTAAAAGTAGACAACAATTTCACAATAAATTCGTATAAACATAAAAATGATTTAGGAATTGATTTATTAAAATTTATAATTATCAAATTAAAATTAAAAATTCACCTTAAATTAATTTTTGTATTAATAAACTGTTTAAATACGAAAACCATATTTCAATTTCATCATTCTATGTTCACAAACTATTTATAAAATATGCATTTAAAATTTTTAGCTTATCAATACGTCAATATTTTATTACTTACATCTTCTTTAATAAATATATATTTTTTTTAATAAAAATACCCCTACATAACACAGACCTTCCAACTAGTTCAATTTAATAAAGCGAGTTTCAACCAAAATTTGAAAGTCTGAATATATAGCTTTACAACTCGAACATAAGTTTTGTTTTTATATATGACTCAACAGTTCTAAGTAACAGTCTTAAATGTAAGTCTTGAAGCAACTTTAAAAATATTGTTGCAAGGTTTCAGACGACTTCATATGGTCACAATGATACTGTATATAACTAGATTTAATATTTAAAGGTATACTAGTCATTCACATGTTAGTAGGGATCTATCTATTAACGATTTTGGTTGGACAGGAATAGGGTCGAAAAACATCAAACTAGTTAGCATAGGTGTATTATGACAAATATTGAAACGTTCCGGTGTTTGGGTAATTATAACTTCATTCAGACGCTCTTATAGAAGGTTAAGTTATTTCTATAACGAAACTTTCGGGGCTTGTCTTAGAACCCTTGTGGGTGCTTTGTAAATATAATCATATTTATCTTCCTTTCTAGTTCTTTCTATACAAAATTAATAATAAAATAAATAAATAAACAGAGACAGGGTCTGTCGAAGCTCAACACCTTCTGGTTCAGCCACAAAAGCCTGGTTCAGCCACAAAAGCAAAACAATATCTGTCAAACTTGTCATTTCTTCAAAATTCAGATATATTATATATATATATCAGCTGCTTGCATACACCAAAACCAATTCTGGTTCTGTTAATCAAATGAAGTATGTTGTAAGTAATCCTCCGTTCATCTCCACCAACCCCATTTCCGTAACACATGGAAACCAATGATAATTCCCCTAATAAGGTACCATCGTTTCTTTTTCTTCAAAAACCCGTAACTTTGCAGGCGATTTTAGATTTTCTTTACGCTTCTTATGTTTCTGGGATTTGCTTGCATATGTTGGGCATAATGAGAAATTTCAGTTTTGAGTGAAAGATTTTAGAAGCTTTCTAAGTGAAAGTAAAAGCAATTTTCAATAAATTAGTAGTATGAATTGGATTTGATATTGATTTGTTGTTTATGTTTAGTAACTATGAAAGGAGAAATTAACGTTAGTGGAGAATTACCTAACACTAATCTTGTACCTTGTGAAGGGATTTTGTGCAACAAGCTAATTGGTAAGAAATGTCACAGTTGTCAAATGTAGTTGTAGACAATTATTTATGCAATAGATAATATTTCAGAACTTCAGAAGGCTGCCCCTCTAGAAAATATATTGTGAACTTTAAGCATGACTCTTATGTAGTCTATATTGAGTCCATTTATATGCTAGTTTTTGAGGTTGATGTTCTTCAATTTTGGCTGCTTAATTTGCTGTTTTTGTGGACATGGTAGCCTGAGATTTTATATTCTTCCCAAACCTTACTACTCTATTATAACTAGGTTCTACTTTTTCCCCTCCTGGTTAGATTAGTTATTTGTGTAGTTTGAAATTTATAATAAGAATGACAACATATGTAGGACCTATTGTCAACTCTTTTTCTATGTTTGTTCCTTTTGTTAGTGCTCAATTGATTGCTTTTACAATATTTGTGAACAAGCAATGCTTATTGTTAGTCTTCTCTATGGTTATTGGCTTTGTTAGTATATGCAAAACGAGAAATAATGTCCTACATCTAATATTATAACATCAACAGTCGCTGCACAAGTAGAAAGAATGCCTTAGTCCTCCTTAAACAACATCAATAATGGCAAACGAAGATGATATGAACTGTTATCTTTTTGTTTTTTGAGATTTTTGCAATCACTTTGTGTTTATGTATAATTAAGATATGCAATAGATTTATAATTTCAAAAATTCCATTTGATAGGAAAGGCACAAGATAGGACATTGTAATTGTGGATTGACTATACATATGGGGCTCTGCTTTTCCTAGAATTAATTGTTAGGAAAAAAGTAGGATCCATTTGGGAAATTGTAACACCACTCTCCAAAAGTGTTGCCTTTCTAGAGGAAAGTGCTTCTTATTCTTAACCAAATTTACATACAAGGTAAAACAACATACACAATAATTCAAAAGTTACCAAAATGCTCATGTATAAAACAAGTCATGAAAATAACCCCAAGGTGTCATAAATTTATAAATATAAAAATCTAATTAGAATGTGTGTATAATCCCAATCAACAAAATAAAAGCATCATCAAACAAGAACTTTAAGGACAGTCCACTCATGCTTTTCTATTACTGACCAACCACCTAGTAGCCACCACATCATTTGTCACCTGTAAAATCAAATAAAAGGGATGAGTGATAAACACTCAGTAAGTAGGAGCATCTATCCTATAGTCAATCAAATCTCATCTTCCCCGTTTATAATGTATCTGACATTCATATTCGTAATCTCTCTTAGCATCTAGGGTTTATCTCTAAACTCTAATTCAGATGACATGATGTGCATTATATATACAAATCATCTATCAATTTAGGGGTAAGAGCATTTTTTTAAAAATCTTTTTTCTTAGATAATCTCTATGCCGATTGGACTAGGTTAAGACAAGGATTTAACACCTTAGTCATGTGACTAAATCTCTAAGGCTATCTCATGTCTTGGCCTATCCTATTGTAGTTGTCAAGTTAATAGACTCTTGGTCTTGGTCTGTCCTATTGTGGTTGTCGTTTGGTGGACTCTCTATATCTTGGCATGCCTTTCTTCAGACGCCAATCAACGAACCCTCAATCTTGGTCTATCGAAGATTGGCCGATTGAAAAACCTTAGTCCTAGTCTACCCAACAATGAACACTAATCAACAAATTCTCTCATAACCCTCTCAATGGGTCTATAGCCTATGTAATAGATGCCCCCTTTCAAAAACCAACTAAAAAACATATCTCAAGATATTTGTTTTTATGGATGGCTTCAAATCTCTTAATCTATAGGACAACTTTGTGTCCTATACATGCACTGTAGGAGTATCCAAGCCCTTTATGTATTCCACTGGATCTCTATGTCCCAACTCGTCACCCTATCTCTCAAAAAAAAATGTAACATCATCTTCTCGGAATCAATGTTTTCTAAGTTCATGCTTTGGAGCCCATGAAAATCTTATCTCAAGTCTTTATCTAGCTTTCCCTATCATATACAAGCCCATGATAATCATGCCCTATCAAATTCTCTTTTTTGGGCACATTTTAGTACTTCCACATATGATAAACTTCCTTGAATATCTCTTGGACGACTTTATGGACGCTTGACAAACTTGGATGTGTGTTCATTTTTACTCTCATGAACGAGCATGCATTGTCCTTAGCATTAACATTCAAGGCTTACTCATCACAGTCATTTATGCCCTTATCTTGTATGACTATATGTTCTTCATGAGCGACTATACATGCTTTGTCATAAACGACTCTTCTTCTTGTGTTCACAACTGTATATAACCTTAAGGGAAATTTTGTCAATTTACTGCATGAACAGTTGTGCACTCTTATGCACGGGCATTTACTGTGTCCTAGTTAATGTGTCATTGACGATCTCACATATCAAATGTACAATTGTCTTCTGGCAACAACATTTGTATCCTAGTTGGTGAAAGGACGTGCAAGCTCTATGCACAATCGTTCACCTGCACAAAATCTTGATATCCATATTGATGCATGACCATTTTTGTCCTTAAGACAGTTGTATATGTTTCTGCCCATTTTGGTCGGATTTTGCTTATTCTTTCAATTCCAATTCAATACCATCTACTGACTAAGACATATAAACATCATATCAACTCAAACAATGTGAAAATCTGGTCTAAGTTAACGTCACAAATTTGGAATTCGTCAACTACAACTGTCCAAGTTCATTAGTCAATTATCATGCTTAGCTTTATTAAGAATCATCCATATACAATTAAATATTCAGTAGATTCAACCATAACATGATCCCAAACCAAACATTAATCAATCAGAATGAATATTTTTTTGAAATTGAAATAATCACAATTTTAAATGAACTCCCACTTACCTCAAATCCAAGCCGTCTTGTTTGGTGAAGAAACTTTTCCTTTTCACTCGCCAGAACTGGCCTCAAAGTTGTTGGAAAACCCCTGATACTGAAACTTCGTATGCTAATAAGGATAATGATATGGTAAGTTTGAAAGTGGAGATATGTGTTATCAAAATAATGCTTTCTCAGCGAAACATGCCTTCTTTAAATAGAATCAAATCATAACCATTGGAACGGTCAAGCATCCTTGATGTACAGTCATTCACCCTTTTAAAATTTCTAACATGGCATGACATATCATCCACTTAGCATACTGACGAACAAGCGTGCACTCTTCATGCAGAACCATTCCACAGACTAAAATCTCAGCTTCATCAACACTTAGCTATTTCTCAATTCATAATCATCAACCAAATGTAAAATTACTAAAATAACCTTAATGCATACCTGTGAGTGTTATAGAAATCCTGTACAAGAATTGATCTCTATGTTCTGGTCATTTAATAGTGCTGTCCTGAAACCTTGGTTTTTGTTGCAAGATGTTGTAGACATTTCTCCTTTTTTGATGAGCCTATTCATGTGTGAAATGTAGTGCATAATAATTTATGAATTTAGCTAATGATATTTAATTAGAAATTGGTGGACCAAGTACATGATTTACAACCATGAGTAGAATCAATCTGAACAGTTGCTGGGGAACAAAGTCCTCTCTTAATGAGTTTTACCACAAAGTTCTCTGATAGAAATGAAAGAAAATTATAGAGTCAGTGTTATTCTGCATCTCTTGCCGTACTGCTTCATATGAAGATTACTTTTGTAATATAATTTATATGTTTGTCATCTAGTCAACTCTATCGCTTAAAGTCTGGTCAGATCTTTCCAATTTTAATTCCTGGAAAAACTCAAAAAGCCTATTATTCACATTCCATGTTCTTGTGATATGAACTTAGAGCCTAAGTTTCCAAAGTCTTTCAACTTTGGTTTTTTCATTTCACCATTCTGTGCACCACTGAGCTTTGATTAACGTCTGACAAGAAATTATCATTCTGTTACAGGACTTTTACAAGATTTTAGAAGTTGATTATGATGCAACTGATGAGAAGATCAGGTTAAATTACCGAAGACTTGCACTGGTCAGTGGCACTTTTCTTTTTTCTTTCTCTTCTTATCCCCTTCCTCTTCTAGTTAGCTCTTTGAATTTGGTGAGGTCCTACACTTCTACATTTTAATAGTCCTTTCTTTGGATGTAATGGAGTTGACAGGATGTTTACATGATTTTTTTTTTTTTCCAATTTGTAGAAGTGGCATCCTGATAAGCACAATGGTGATAGTGCTGTTACTGCAAAATTCCAAGAGATAAACGAAGCCTACAAAGGTAATTCAATAGAAAACACAAAATTCTGCATTTTTATTGGCATTTAATGCCCTGTTGCCTTCTGATGTGTCAATGATCAATCCTAGCAATTTAATATGTGTAACCTTTCTATCCTCGGAGCATCTTCAATGGCATGACATAGTAAACAATGAAATTTGAAAGAACTAAAGGGAAACACTTTTTTTAGTGTTTGAAAGCATAATAAAATAATTTTCTTCTCAAATGAACTGTATCAGCAAAAGATTGTGCTTGGTGGTTGGGACCTGGATTTATCCACTATGAATGTTAAACTACTAAACACTTTGCTGCTTCTCTGTAGAAGCATATTCTACATCCTTCTTTTTCTTTCTTTCTTGAAGTAGGTATATAATTGTGTGTCCTGTTGGTTTTTGCTTATATAATTTGATATATTTTTAAATTTATTCTGCTGCAGTGCTGAGTGATCCTACCAAACGCCTTGAATATGATTTCACTGGGATTTATGAGATTGATAAGTATACTTTGCGGGTAGGACTTCTTTAATAATTTTTTCTTTTCTAATTGTAGAACTTATATGATCCAATCGTCAACTTGTGCTTCTTCAGCTGTTTGCAATTCCTCAAGAAAAATTAACTGAATCTGTGTATTGATTATCTGTGACATATGCCATTGTGATGCAGGAATATCTTGCAAGATTTAAAGGAATGATTCTTACCTGCAATGGGCTTGGTATTAGTCAACCATCTATATGGTAATTCCTACGCACCTGGTTAGAATAGCTCTAATATTCCTGTTGATTTGCTACTGCCAACAATTTTCTGACATCATGTACATAAGTCTTAGTTTTGGTGGTTTACATGAAGATTGGTCTACTCAGACCTCTAATACCCTGTTAATGAGACTTACAGTTTAGGTTAAACTGTATTACTATTTAAATGTGTGCAGTTCTTTTTCTTCCTCGTCTTTTCAAACATGTGAACTTTGAAAAAGAATAAAAGATTATAGAATGCTTGTTGGATTTAAGAAATTAAAAGTATAAAATACTGTTCAACATTTTGGTAGGCCTGAAACTTTTTCCAACAGTGGACTTCTTTTCCATCTTTAGTAGATTCAAGCGTTTAATCATTTACCTAAATAAGAATCCATTATCTTAAAACTTTTATAATCTAACTATCGTATGGCCTTTACTAGGAGAAAATGATGGATAGACAAAAGAGAATATTGGAGACAAAACATTTACATTTATTACTGTGACATTATGCTAAAATTTGTTTTTTGTGTGCAAAACAGAAATTTCATGAGTTCTGATTGTGGGAATACAATGTATTGTTGTCTAATCGTCTCAAACTTGTTTCAAAACTTTTGTAAAAAAAAAAGTTGTTGTTTAACTTGCCCCTATATGTATAAATTAATCAATTGGTTACAAGAATATGTCATGTATCATAGGAAAAAGAAGAAAGTTGGTGCTAACAAACTTGCAAAAAAGCAAATAGGAACAATGAGACCAATGAATAAAAGTGAGGACCATTACTCCGTTCACACTATCAATTACAATCCGTTATATGTACAATGAGCTGTATAATGGTTATAAAAAAGCACTCTATATATACATATATGTAATGGTGAATGGATTATGAATGAATACACAAAATTCTCTAGATTTCCTCGCTTTCTCCTCTCTTTTATCTCTCTCTTTCTGTCCTTATTTCATTATACTCTTCTCTTTGCTTGTCTTTGTACTTCTTTGATATTTTAAGCTTCTTGGTCATTCCTCCATGCCAACCCCTTGACTTCACAGAACTTAAACACAACAGTGGTATTAGAGCAAGTTGACCCTCAGCAACGAAATCCATTAGCTAACCCAAACAATGAACTAAAATGTGAGGGGTGGAAAGGCTTCTACTTCTGAGGAACATAGGCTTCAAGGGGTTGAGGAAAAACTCAACTCTTTGCAAGATAAGTTGGAAGAGGCGAACATGACGGATGTTTATAGGATTGAGACAGCCCAAAGGGAGAATCTATGTAAAATTAATGATCCGAGAGTAGAGCAAATATCCATGAGAAAGGATCAACAAAAAAGTTCAAGGGTTATATGAGGAACTATGAGTTGAACAATAATTAATGAGAAAAGATACTCAAAATGCCCTTGTCGACACTCAACAAGTTTTGGTTAAGAATAAAAAATTATTGTCGAATTTCACACAGTTTGTCGAGGACCTATACAAGGCAAAGGAGTTCGTGGATGGAGTGAGGGATACTAGAGATATCTTACCTACCCCAAAAAAGGGAGCAAAGGAATCTCTTAGGAGCCACCACCTTCCTTAGGCTATTTGAGTAAACTACTGTTGGAAGTCGACTTATTAGCGTTTAACGAAAAGGATCTTGGATCCTAGGTGACTAAATGTCGTCGATACTTACATATTTATGAAGTTGGTGAGACAAGGGGGGTGGAGTTACCCTCTTCATTCTTAATGGGAAAGGCAAAGTTGTGGTTCCAGAACTGGAGTAAGACACAAAAAGCAAAAGAGTTGGAAGAATTTGAAAATGCCATATATGAATGTTTTGGAGATGGGATGATGGAAGATGTGGTGGAACAATTCAACGCCCTTTACTTGACCACTACAATGGAAGAGAACCAAAACAGGTTTGAGGAGCTAAAGTTACACATGGAACGACTCAACCTTAGCTTACCTGAGTCTTATTTCGTCTCTAGTTTCATTGAGGGACTTAAGAAAGAAATCAAGGCAATTATGAAATTGTTGAAACCCACCTCCATTTATCAAGCCATCGAGCAAGCACGCTTCCAGGAGGTGTTGCTCCAAGAAACCTTGCGCCTTACTCAACTCGGTTTTAGGAACCCACATCCAACCCACACTAATCCAACACCTTTAGCCTACACATGTAGTAACCAATCCATAAACTATGGCTTAACTTACCCAAGCAACACCACTAATCCAAATAGAAACCTTGTAAGCCATATAACAAAAGTCCTAAAAACAACTGAGTACCTCAATGATGTGATCTTAGAGAGTGTTTCTGGTGCTGTGATTGTTTTTTACTCGGTCACTAGTGCACAGCTAGAAAAATGGTGCTCTTACAAGACAAAATGGAGATACAAGAACTAGATGAGGAAATGGAGATAAGAGAGATAGATCCTAAAATGTCAGTAGAACCCAAGAATGAAGAGGCAAGAATATAACTCCCCATGAGTGCAATTGTTGGATGAGTCAACGATAATACCATAAAATTGAGGGGACAACTAAAGGGTAAGACTATCCTCATCTTGATTGATAGTGGGAGTACCCATAGTTTTGTGGATGAAAACATTGCTAAGGAGTTGAAATTGGAGATGATGAGTGTGCCCATGGCCATTATAGGTGTGGCAGATGAAAGGAAACTCAAGGTGAGGGCGAAATGTCTCGGGTGTAATTGGATGATGTAGGGACATCAATTTAGATTCAATTTGCAAGTATTGGAATTATGAGATTATGATATCATCTTGGGAGTCGACTGGATGAAAGCATGTACTCTTGTCGTGTTTGATTTTGAAGGGAATAGATTGATGGTGAGAAAAGACGGGAAAATAGTTGGATTAAAAGGGTTGGTTGAAGAATCATCTCTGAAGCTTATGAGTTACGAGGGTTTTAGGAAACTCATTCAAAGCAAGTGGCAGGAAGTGACTATAAAATTATTCTTTGTTTGGGCTAAGTGACTAGAAATTTCAGTCCCTACCTCCTCCCAAGATGAGTTTGATAAGGGTCTCCAATGGTTGCTACAGAAGTACAAGCAATTGTTCACTGGGCCCTTTGGGCTTCCACCATTCTAGCAATACAACCATCAAATTGCTCTTAAACTTGGAGCTAGCCCAGTGAATGTAAGTCTATATAGGTACCCACTACTTCCAGAAGAGTGAAATTTAGCTCCTCACAAGAGATGTTGAGCTCAAGAATCGTTCAACTGAGTCATAGTCCCTTTGTATCTTTGGTTATGTTGGTGAAGAAGACGGATGCTACATTGAGGTTTTGTGTTGATTATTGACAGCTTAATGACGTTATGGTAAAGAACAAATTTCTTATTCCTATTATTGAGGATTTATTGGATGAATTAAATGTTGTTGTGGTATACTCTAAATTAGACTTAAGGGCTAGGTATCATTAGATTCGGATGGAGCGGGAAGATCTACCTAAAACCACTTTTTTGACTCACATGGGTTTATATAAATTCTTACTAATGCCGTTCGGCTTAACAAATGCCTTGACAACCTTCCAAGCCTTGATGAACTCAATTTTCCAACCCTATCTAAGGAAGTTTGTTCTCGTTTTTTGATGATATCTTAATCTATAGTACAGATCAATAATTACATTTACAGCACCTTGAGTTGGTTTCTCAAATTTTGGTTGATTAGAAGTTGTTTGTCAAATTAGCAAGATGTGCATTTGATAAATTTGAGATTAGTTATCTAGGGCATATTATATCAGGTTAGGTGGTATCAACTGATTTGAAAAAGATAGAAGCAATGTTGAATTGGCCAATGTTGAGATTCGTCAAAGACTTAAGGGGCTTTCTTGGGCTGATAGGATATTATCATAGATTCATTCAACACTATGGAAGTATCA
Organism: Anacardium occidentale; assembly: GCA_026122585.1. NCBI lineage: Eukaryota > Viridiplantae > Streptophyta > Magnoliopsida > Sapindales > Anacardiaceae > Anacardium > Anacardium occidentale. The sequence continues at coordinate 43,436 of JAJEJH010000427.1, forward strand.
TCAAACCCTTAACCAAATTGCTAAAGAAGGAGGCATTTCACTGTAATCCTCAAGCACAACAAGCCTTCGAGCAACTAAAGATTGTCATGACCATAACCCCAGTCTTGGCTCTTTCAAATTTTGCCGAAACTTTTACCTTAGATTGCAATGCCAGTGGAGTGAAATTGGAGCTGTTCTTATGCAAAATGGGAGACTAATAGCTTACATTTCAAAGTCGCTAAGTCAGAAAAACCAACAGCTGTTGGCATACGAGAGAGAATTTCTTTTTGATTTTGTTGCTGTTAGTACATGGCATCACTACTTGGAGCATGGGCCATTCATTATTAAAACAGACCAGGAGAGTATTAAGCACCTACTGGAGCAGCGAATTCATACCCTTATTCGACAGAAGGAAATCACAAAACTAATGGGATTGGATTATAGAATTTTGTACAAAAGAGGGTCTGAGAGTAGGACAGCGGATTCACTTTCCAGGAGACCAATCATAGGTAAGTTGTGTGCTCATCTCCTCTATAGTACCTACATGGATGGAGGAAATTCGGGAGTCTTACAATGGAGATAATGTGGCAATGCAAGTACTATAAGCCCTCTCAGTGAAACTAGACTTCATGTCTAATTTTTCTATTAAATCAAGTTTGCTTTGTTTTCATGTTAAACTCTATATTGGTAGTTGAACTATGTTACGACAAAAGTTATTGGAATCCTGACATGAACCTTCCTTGGGTAGCCATTCTGGAATTTGCAGTGCACATCAGAAGATTAGTCAAGTTTTTTGTTGGCCAGGTCTACGGAAATCATTGTTTGAATGGGTAATGACTTGTGATGTTTGTAAACAATGTAAATCAGAATCGTGTGCGTATCCAGGTCGCCTCCAACCTCTTCCAATTCCACAGCAGGCCTGGAAATCTACTTTGATGGACTTCATTACTCAACTATGAACTCTCATGGTATGATACAATCTTTGTTATTGTGCATTGTCTTACTAAAATTGAGCATTTTTTCCCTTTAAAACATCCATGAACAGAAACCAAAGTAGCACTAGTCTTTATGGAAGGTGTCTTTAAGTTATATGGGTTGCCTGAATTTATGGTTTCAGATCGTGACATCTTTACTGGACACTATTGAAAAGAATTGTTTAAGCTCTTGGGTACTAAACTTCATCTAATCACTGCTTATCATCCTCAATCCAACAGTCAAATGGAGAGGGTAAATCAATGTTTAGAAAATTATTTACGGTACATGTGCTTTGCTAAACCCAAACAGTGGATGAATTGGTTATATTTGGCTGAGTGGTGGGACAACACAAATTACCACAGCTCCATTATCATGTCACCCTTCCAAGCCTTGTATGGCTATTCTCCTCCCTTACCTATCCTACCTATTATCTCTACATCTATAGCAGTCGTAGACAACTTGTTGCAAGATAAAAGTCACATGCTGGATTATTTGAAAGAGTAATTGGTAAAAGCCAGCAACCAAATGAAACAGTTTGTTGATAAAAGGCACCTGACAGAGTTTCAGGTAGGGGTTTGGGTTTATTTACAATTGCAGCCATATCGATAAACTAGTGTTGCCTTGAGAAGGTGCTTTAAGTTGGCTATCAAGTATTTTGGACCATTCCAAGTGCTGGAAAAAATCAGGTCCTTGGCTTATCAGTGCAGTTGCCCAAGGATAGTTATCTTCATTCTGTTTTTCATGTCTCATTACTTAAGAGAAAAAAAGGAGACATACATGTGTCTATCGCTACTCTACCCCCGTTTCAAGATGATGAACTAATTATTCAGCCTAAGAAGGTTCTGAATCAGCACACCATTCTCAGGAATGACATTCATGTTTGCCAACTTCTCGTCAAATGGGTCAATTTACCTGCTATGAATTCCACTTGAGAAGACCAAACTTCTGTTCAATCTAAATTCCCTGACTTCTTTCATTCTTGAGGACACGAATGTTCTCATGGAGGGGTATTGTCAAGTATCACAGGAAAAAGAAGAAAGTTGGTGCTAACAAACTTGCAAAGAAGAAAATAGGAAGAATGAGATCTGTGAATAAAAGTGGGGACCATTACTCCATTAACAATATCAATTACAATCTGTTATATGTACGACTAGGTGTATAGTGTTTATATAAAGAACAACTCTATATATACATATATGTAATGGTGAATTAGTTATGAATGAATGTACAAAATTCTCTAGATTTCCTCTCCTTTCTCCTCTCTTCTATCTCTCTCTTTCTGTTCTATTCTTCTCTTCTCTCTGCTTGTCTCCATGCTTCTCTAGTCTTTTAAGCTTCCTAATCATTCCTGCAGGCCAGTCCCTTGATTTCACAAAACTTAAACACAACAGAGTATGAAGATAGATCGTACTTTCTACATCTTACAGTTATAATATGCCTTTCAAATCAGTCATTAATGGACTTCTAACAAATGAAATTATGCCTAATATTTCAAAACTAATGTGCATTGGAAGTATCACATGTTAGATCTAGTCTTAACCATTTAGGTGTTGCTTTTTGCACTTGAGAAGATATAGTATTGAATACTTTTTGGAGATTCTAATCACGATACGAATTATACTGGTAAAGTACATTGAATAAGTGGAGATGCCTAATTAAAATATGATCCACCACATAATCCCATAGACTGTAGATATCTGATTTTAATGTTGGATACACCATATAATCCTATAAACTAGAGTTATCTAATTTTATTATGCTACACATGCTATTTTCTCCCAGAATTCCAGAAAAAGTAGTTTTCATATTTTAAGAATCACTCTGTATGCTGGCCATCACTATTTGCCATGCCTAAGCCATTTTTTCATACCTAAACTAGGACTCTCCGACTTTTACTCTTTTTTTACTAAGAAACATACTTTGGTTTGTATGGTATGCCAGTGTCAGTATAATAATTATGGTGATCTGGTGATAGAGTTACTCTACCTAGAAGTTAATTTGATGTAAGGTTATAGGAAACTGTCGTCCTAAAGTGATAGCCTTACCAATATTTGAAGTACATTTTTCCTGCAACTTTTCTAGGCACTTCTCCTTTGGCTTGTCATATTTAATTTCACGTTCAAGTGTCATAAAAGATAGTCTAAAAAGAAGTATAGAAGGTATTGGATCATTAAAGATAGTCTCAGAAAAGAAGTATAGAAGGCTTAGCATCCTAAAAGATAGCCTCAAAAAAGTATATGGGTTGATGTGCCATTGTGATTGATTTTGCAAATTTCAAAGGATGGGAAAGTTTCCTAATAGTCTTCTGATAATGTGCTGTTGTATCTTGAATGAACTTTGGATTGAGTGGGGGAAAGTTTGAATATTTAAGAAATTATGCATATTGTACTTTTGACAAATTTTGCTTATAAAATGGAAATGGAGTGTATTAGTGATTTAGCAACTTCTTTTCGATGGCTAAACAAGCCCAGAAAGATGAAGTCTAAATTTAGTTGTTAAATGTGAATGTTTATAATTTCAAGTATGGTGATGTTTCCTTAAAACTTTTCAGTGCTTTTCTAACGTAGTCAAATTTTATAGTCAGGCTTACCCACACATCTGGGTTTCTTGTCCCACGTAATAATTCTGATAGGGGGATATGCAAAAACATGGAAGTTTAGAGTCCTTCCCGTTAGCTTCCACTGACAATGAAACCAAGTAGGAAATTCCTTGTTTCATTTGAATGCATTTATCTAAACTCCATTTGTAGTACAATATTTTTCTATTTAGTTCTTTACTAGATAGAAATCTTCTAAAAATTCTGTCCATAGTATCTCTTTCAGCACTGAGGTTATCTAGCACTTCAGTTCTTAACCAAATATGGCATAAAGGAAGGATCATAGGAGATTCGCCATCTCTTGTGATTTTTTTGGAGCTAACAACTTTGTATATATTGGTGCAGGACGCCCCAACTGAAAGAAACCAATGACTTTGCAGACAAATAAAGTCTGTTCATGACAATGTTTATGAGATAGACCTTTCAATCTTGGTCTTAACGACTCAGATCTCTGCAATTTAAAATTTCCAGTAGTGTATGAATTTTGGAATTACATGTGAATTGAAGCAGGAACTGAGATATTGAAGTTAATATCGCATTTCCAAGGCGGCTGCAGATGGACCTGAGTTTGTTTGTAGTGTTACATTATATAAAGTACCAAACAATATCAGTAATTTGGAAATTATTCGTCTGAAAAGTTCATTTTATGTGACTCTCAGAAAAATTGAGATGTGAAAATGTGAAAGATACGATTTTCCAATTTGATTCAATCATCTATCATCTGTGACCAATCTCAGAAGTTTTTGCCCGTAACAGAAGTAAAATTTGTGGATGGTGACATGGTTCAATGGGGCAGATTTTTACATTTTGCCTTAGAAATTGTTATGAATGGCAAGTTTGCAGTTATATCAGAGAGTTTGAATATAATGACAATAGCAGTTGATCTTTTATCAAGAAAGTTGATCATATATGTAAATATAATAAATATCTTGTGATCTCTTAGACAGAAATGATATATTTTACTTTTGGCAATTTTATGTTCGGAGCCCAAAACAATTAACTTGTTATGAAAATAAATGAAGGCATATTACCATAACTAAAGTAAAATTATCACTTAAACAAAAGTGAAGGTGCATCCTGGTTCTCATTTGTGGCGGATTACGCCAGACACTGTAGAGAAGGCCAACAAGCCACCTTGGATGACCTATTTTTGTAAATTATTTAAAAAAAAAAAAACACAACAAAAAATCAATTACAAACCAGTGGATGGTAGTCAAGTAGTCGTTGCCAACTTCAATTTTTTTATATATTTTTCTGTTTATGTATTGTTTTTCAAAAATTTTCCTATAAATATTATATTGATTTTATTCAATTCTTCACATAACCCTTAACCTTCGAATCTCTCAAGTCAAACTCATATAATCTCTCAATTTCTCAATTATTTTTGTTCATATTTCACTTTAATATTTATTCAATTTAGTCAATTATATTATTTTTCTCAAATTCATTTCAAAATAGATTCAAATTCAAATGAATTTAATCCTTTTGATTATTATTATTATTTTTTATCTTTTTGATTATTTCGATAAGGAGGAAAATCAATATTTTAATGAAGTACCACAACCATAGGCACCATCACCCAAAAAAAAAAAAAAAAAAAAAATCAATGGTTTGAGAGCATTTTAATCAAACAGAACAACATATTAGTAGTAAGATGGTTTGATGCACATTGTGCAAATATTTTGGTTCTAGTTTAATGTGTGTGAGTTCATATGACATTGGGCATTTTAATAGACATATCAACGAGCATTGCAAAAAATGTCATAACATTTAGAAGAACAATTATAAATTTCATTCAGAAGGTCAAAATCAATAAGTGAATCATTTTTTCTCAGTTCATCCACTTTTGTAATGAGCGAGATGTCTAATTTCATATATAGTCAATAAAAGATGAGAGACTATATGATGAAATTTATCATTGCAATTGCTCAAACCTTTTTCATTTGGTGATGTTATTACTTTACAATAGTTTATGCAGATTATTATACAACCTGCTTTTAGAAAAGTTGTTAGAAACATATTAAAATTTGATATTGTTAGAAATTATGGATTAATGAAATTAAAAATTATAAATGAACTTATTCAACTTAAAGGAGTTATTTCAATGACTTCTTATTTATGGACATTTGAAACCAAGTTTTGTAATATCTCAAGATTAGAATGGTCTTTTTAGACTAAAAATCGAGGTTAAAAGTAAAATTTTATGATAAAAAATATAATTGAAAGGATTTATAGGTATATTAGTCATTTAGAAACTATATGTAACATGTGCATAGGTCTTTTTAGGACTTGTTCATGCATAGCACGAGTGATATGAATCCGAGTAGCTCTTATCCTCTTCAAAATAATCAAGAAAAAAATCAATCATTCTTTTGCGATGGAGGACTCGAGCCAAGCATGCTAATTTCAAAGATATCATGATAAATGAGGTAAACAAGTGTAGGTTCAAGTCACATAATCAAATAAATCACCAACATCACAAGCATCATTTTTGGTAGTCCAAGTCATCCCTATTTATCAAATAACCCTCAGAAATAAAGAAATTCCTTTAATGAAGGTGTTGTAAATGAGTCAAAGAGTTAAAAAGACCATTTAAAAGGTCAATTTTGATATTTGAAAGAGATTCCCAAAGTTGTTTAAGTAATTTTGAGAATGAAATTTTATATTAGAATGGAGAATGTAACATCTCAGAGTTACAATTGCCTTCTTAGGGTTAAATTTGGGGTTAGAAATGAGATTTTATAATAAAAATAGGGTTAATAGAGTTTAGAAGTGAAACAGCTAGTTTCTAGAACTTGTGTGGCATGCGCAAGAATCCTATTGGAGATCTTTTCATGCCAACCATGAAAAAGTGGGGATTTTCCCATTTTCCAACCATGCATCCCTAGGGAGCATGACCATGCATGCCTATTGCTTTAATCACCTTACTTGAGTTATGTTCATCTTCTTTCCTTCAACATTTTTACCTAAGTTTCCTTCAATTTTTAGAGAACCCCATTCTTAAGAGAGAAGAACAACAACTAGAAGTTTCTAATTGAGTTATAGAGTGAGATTTTGCTAGGAAAATAAGTTTGATTAGCCATGGCAATAGGTAAGTGTTTCCTTACCTCTTTCCCTTACTTTACTTGCATGTGGTGGCTGTTTGTTTGAGTTTGATGATAATTCTAGCATATTTATGATTTATATAACATGATTGAGTAACAAAATGATAATATAAAAGTGATGGTGATGAAGTTTAGTAATTAGAAGTATATTTTGTATGTATGTTTATGCATATGTAATTTTAAAGAGTTTTTAGATGATTGAGTGTGGGATTTGGTGGTGTTGATATGACAAGCTTGTGCTTATGAAGTGTCTTGCGTATGAAATATAGTGGATATGGTTAATTTGTATATGGAATGAGATTGAATAAGATTAAGCCTATTCAACTATGAAAAATATGAAACAGAGCAAGAGACACGACCGTGCACCCATATGACGCATGCCCTTATGGTCATGCTTTACAAGGTCATAGTTTTGTTCATAAAATCGTGCATAATTGGATCCAACAAAGTGACGATCGTGCCAGGCAAGGTCACAACTATATTTGTAAGATATAAAAATAAGGTTAAAACTACAAAAGCTAGTATGATCAGACTACACAACTAGCATACGACCTATATACCTTAGTGCATGCCTTTACATCTAAGCATGTATGCTAGTGTAGTAAGCAGAAATTAAGTTTAAGCTCAAAACAAAACATTGAACATAGGGAACTCAACATCACAGTCACAAGACATTGTAATAAGATAAAATAAGTGACATGATACATCATGTACATATCAAAACATGACATGTCATATCAGTGTTTTTAGAAAAAGATTCAAGGATCCAAATGCATATTTTAAGATAGAAAAATACAATACTTCAGACATCTTCTTAGGAGTGAATACGAGGGGGCCTGTGGGTATGCATACTCGACAGTTAAGGGTTTTGCTAACATTGACTATGTGGGAAGACCTTATATATGCCAACCATGCGTTAGTTTCAGTTTCTTTTTCAATTTTTGATGTTAGTATTAGATTACTAATTAGGTTCAATTTAGATAAAACCCTACTTGGCCAAAGAGTTGAATCCTTGTATTCATCAGTTTGATCAGTATAGTAGATTTCCAATTATGATGTTTTCAGATGAGCTTTTATTTCAAAATCTTTAGATCAATGTAGATAATTAGTTTTAGAAGTCAGGTCGAAAGGTAAAGAGCATGTTGTCAACATAATTCATCTTATGACATTCATTTCATGACATGAAATGAAAACTTATACCTATTAACAAGTAAACTAGCCGACATGATTTGACATACAAATTTGAGAATAGTAGCTTAGACAGTTGCAAAAATTGTCAAAACAAGTTCATTGATCGTGATAGAAAGAATTAGGGAAACACTTATCAAGTGATTTATCACTCACCTTTTTTTTTATGTTTTCCTTCAATACAGGTCAGTCAGATAGGAGTTGACAAGTTTGGATTAAGGGGTATATCAATGGCTTACATATGTGTACAATTTTCATGCCTAATTATGTGAAGTTCATGCATGTATTTTAGTACAACTTGTATATTTATCTATATGGTAATTTTTTATGCTGATATACAGTAGATTTTCAATATTTTTTGCATATAATATAGAGTTTTTAACTCATTAATGTGTGATTCATGTCTTTTCTACTTTTGCTACATCATATCAATTAGTTTATATAGGAAGAATTTTATTAAATGCTAATATAATTTATGATTATTATAAATATACATAATAATGGTAATACATACAACAATGGGTTTTATAATATTTTGTTTACTATTATAGTAAATTATATTTACAGCTTTCGCACATATTTTAAATTTAACAACAATAGTAGCTTTTATTGTAAAGATCCCTACCACAGGTATATCATATTTATATATATTATATTTTATTTTGCAGCACACAGTGACCTTTGGCTGGGGTTACTACAATGTTTGGTATCAAAGGAATGTTTTTAGCCATTTAGTAGAATTTGAAGCATATTTTCATAAATTAAGCTTTTACATCCATTGTTTTCTATAAATTGGATAAGCCTAGAGTTATCGTATCACAACAGTCGTTGCCCGTGTCCTCTTAGCACAAGTATTTAAGTGTAATTTTAGTTTATGTTTGATGTTAATTCTTCTTGTGTTTATGATTCTCTAGATAGTAGATCTCATCTACCTAGAGATATAGGTAAAGAGAGTAGTGCTTCTGTTAAACCTATGAGTACTAATGACACTAGGAGGTCTTAGTATTCTCGAGTACCTCTGAGAGCAAAGAATGTTAGAGAAGTAATAAGAGAAGGGCTTTAGCGTACAGAGAGGGCAGAGACCCAAGAGCCTATCAAAGGCAAGACCCATCAGGGGCACAGCGAAGGTTATTATGAGCAGAGAGAATAGGGATTTTAGGTACCGGAGTTTGAGTTTCAGAGATGTCTGAATTCTAGTATAGGGACAACAAATACTAGTGGTTCATAAAGGTTTTATCTAATATACAGTTTGCTTAGAACTCATCAGCCGTCTAAGTTTATTGGTTTTAGAGATCCTACATTAGTAAAAGATTGGATAGAGACAATTGAGAGTGTTATGGGGTTATTCTCCATGACAGATCTAGAAAAGGTAAGATATGTTACCTACATGCTTAGAGATGATGCAAGGGTATGGTGGAACTCGTGAGGATATCAATTGATAAGTAGAGTTTGACATGGGATGAGTTTAAGATATTTTTTGATGAAGAGTGCCACAGTATAGATATGTTTCATGTTAGAGCTCAAGAATTCATTGAATTGACTTAGGGTATAAATTCAGTGAAAGACTATGCTACCAGATTCAATCAGTTAGTAAGGTTTATCTTGGGTGTGACAACTTCAGAGATCACCTGAGTGCAGAGGTTTGTACATGGGTTATACCCTGTAATTATTAGAGATGTGATGACAAGATCTTCTCCTCCTTAGAGATTGAGTGATACTTTGGGAAGAGTTTTGAGGTCAAAGTGTATTTACTAGACTAGTAGAGATAGGTTCTGATAGAGGTTTTGACAAAGCTATTGATAGAGGTAAAAGACCTGTGCCACTCGAGAAGTCTACTAAAGGAAAGAAACAGAGAATAGAGCTACCGGTTGTAGGTCTTATGGTAGAAGACATTGGGTGAGTGTCTGACAGGGCAGAGTGTGTGCTTTAAATGCTGACAACCTGGACATAGAGTGTTAGAGTACCCAATTAATGGAGGAGTAGGTAGAGACTTTTCTAGTCCAATAGGTGGAGGTGGTCCCGATGCGCCTAGCGACGGTGTGGGTCCTTCAGGTAAAGGTTTAGGTAGAGATAGAGTTAGAGTGTTTATAGTCAGACAAGAGTAGGCAAAGGCTACTCCGTATGTAGTTACTAGTCAATTGTTTTTTCTTGATACTCCTATATATGTATTGATTGATTATGGTGTTATACATAGTTTCATATCTAGATGGGTAATAGAGTTTAGGGTTAATCCCTAGTGTAGTAGAAAGAAGTATATGTATAAAGATGCTAGATGGTGGTATAGTTTTGAGCGAGCAGGTATTGATAGATCAGAAGAGAGATTATGGTAAGAGATTAATGATAGATTTGATCATATTGGAGTTGGCTGATTTTGGCATGATGTTAGGCATAGATTTATTGAGTAGTTATGAGGCAGAGATAGACTATAGAAGGAAAAATTTTAGATTACAGTTAAATCCTGATTAGTTTGTATTTGAAGAAGAGAGAATGAAGACCATGCTTATTTCGTACTTATAGGTGAGGAGACTTTTGATTAAAAGATGTATAGGATACTTGGCTAATATGGAATATAGAGGTGTAACTACGCCATGTATCGAGAAAAAGCCTGTAGTGAGATAGTTGAAATTTTATATTTAGTTACTTCTAGGTATGGCTCCTATTTCTAAGGTTTCGTATCGGATAACTTTAGTAGAGCTTTAAGAGTTGAAGTTCAAAAGTTAATTGACAAGAGATTCATGAGGCCAAGTCGCTTATCATGTGGTAGTCTGATATTATTTATGAAGAAGAAAGATGGATCATTGAAGATGTGCATAGACTATAAAAAGCTGAATAAGGTGACAGTCAAGAACATGTATTCGTTGCCTCATTTAGATGATTTGTTTGACAAGTTGAGCGAAGCTGCAGTATTCTCTAAGATTGATTTGAGGCTTGGGTATCATTAAGTCAGAGTTGCAAAGAGAGATATATCTAAGACAAATTTCAAGAGGAGGTATAAAAACTATGAGTTTGCGGTGATACTTTTCAGGTTGACAAATGCTCTTATTGTGTTTATGGATCTGATGAACTGAGTTTTCCAAGACTGTCTAAATAGATTTGTTATTGTATTTATCGACAACATCTTAGTTTACTCGAAGAGTATAGAGGAGCACGAAGAGCATTTGAGGTTTGATCTTCAAAGATTAAAATATCATCAACTTTATGCAAAGTTTAGCAAGTGTAAGTTTTGGTTGAGTAGTATGTCTTTTCTTAGGCACATAGTTTCAACAGTTGGAATTTCTGTGAATTCGAGTTAAATAGAGGTTATTTTAAGTTGGCCGAGGCCAATGATACCTAAAGAAGTAAGGAGTTTTCTCGATTTGGCTAGTTACTATAGGAGATTTATTGAGGGATTTTCTAGCATAGCAAGGTCATTGATATCTTTGACTCAGAGAGAGATTCCTTTCGTATGGACCAAGGAGTGGGAGACTCGATTTTAAAAGTCAAAACAGAGGTTGACTAGTGCTCCAGTATTGATATTGCCTCAGAAGGGTGTTAAGTATGAGATTTATATAGATGCTTCCCATCAGGGGATTAGAGTAGTGTTGATGCAGTAGGGTAGGGTAATTGTCTATGCTTCTAGGCAATTAAAGGACTATGAGTTGAGATACCCTACTCATGACCTAATGCTAGCTATAGTAGTATTTGTTTTAAAGATCTAAAGACATTATCTGTATGGTGCCAGCTACTACATATATTCAGATCATCAGAGTCTCAAGTATTTCTTTACGTAGAGAGAGTTAAATATGAGACAAAGAAGATGGTTAGAGTTGGTAAAAGACTATGATTATGAGATCAGATATCATTCAGGTAAAACTAATATAAGCTAATACATTGAGTAGGAGAGTAGCTTTATCCATTATTTTAGTTTAGAGAGAGTTGTAGCATGAGATTGCTAAAGAGGATATTAAAATAGTGATCGTTAGTTTCTCCATACTTTAGATTGTGTCTACGGTATATGATAATATCAAGATTAGTCATATGTTAGATTTGTGGATCCAAAGTATGATTTAAAAGGTTTTTAAGGGTATAGTACTAGACTTTAAGATCAGAGATAGAATTATGAGATTCAGAGACAGAGTTTGTGTATCGAAGGATATAAATTTGAGATAGAGAATTTTTTCAAAGGTTTACACTACAGTTTACTCAACACATCCCAACAGTACTAAGATATAGTTAAGATATCAAGAAAGTGTTTTTGTAGTCTGGTATAAAGAAAGATATTTCAGATTTTGTTGTCAGATATTTAGTTTGTTAGTAGGTCAAGACAGGGCATTAGAGGCTTTTTGGGTTACTACAGCCATTAAGGATTCCTGAGTGAAAATGGAAGAGCATTTCCATAGACTTCATAGTAGGACTTCCTAAAGTGTAGTATAGGTATAACAACATCTAGGTTATAATTGACAGATTGAGTAAGTCTACACACTTCTTACTTATCATAGAGAGTATGAGTACCGATCAGTTAGGTCGTCTTTATGTCAGAGAAGTTATAGATTACATAGGGTTCCTAGGGACATTATGTTAGATAAAGATTCGAGATTTTTGTTAGCTTTTTAAGGTAGTTTACAAAGAGCATTGGGGACTAAGCTTTATCTGAGTTCAACCTATCATCCGTAAACAGATAGTCAGACTGAGAGGGTTAATCAGATTCTAGAAGACATGTTGAGAGTCTGTTGTGTGGATTTATAGACTAGTTAGACTAATTTATTAATGGAGTTTACCTACAATAATAGTTATCAGTCTACCATTCAGATGACACCTTTCGAAGACGTGTATGGTAGAAGGTGCAGATCATTATTCAATTAGGATAACATTGGTAAGAGAGACTTATTAGAGACAACAATGGGGCCAAAGATGACTCAGTTAATGATATAACAGATCAAAATTATCAGATAAAGGATAAAATAGGCTTAGGATCATCAGAAAAGCTATGTAGATTAAAGATATAAAGAGTTAAAGTTTGAGGTTGGAGATCATGTGTTCCTGAGAGTTGATCCATATAAATGTGTCTTGAAATTTGGTAAGAAAGACAAGTTGACTCTGATATTTATTGGCCCATTGAGATCTTAAAGAGAGTGGGTAGAGTTGTTTACAGATTAGCTCTTTTAGTTAGTATGAATAAGATCTATAGTATGTTTCATGTGTCTTAGCTAAAAAAGTATGTAAAAGATGCTTCTTAAGTGTTAGAGATTCAGGATCTGGAGTTAGAAGATGATCTGAGTTATCAAGAGGTACTAGTTTAGATTTTAGACTATAGAGTGAAGATCTTCAGAAATAGAGAGATCCTTTTGGTCAAGGTTATATGGAGGAGTTAAAGAATCAAGGAAGCTACTTGGGAGGTCGAGGCTAAGATGAGAGAGAGATTCCCAAAGTTGTTTAAGTAAATTTCGGGGACAAAATTTTATTAGAAAAGAAGAATTATAATAGCCTAAGGGTAAAATTATCCTTTAGACTTTGAAATCAAGGGCAAAAGAGAGATTTCTTGATAGCAAATAGACTTAAGAGGGTTTAAGGGTAAAGAGTCATTTAGGAACCTTTTATGGCTTATACATGGATATTCTTGGGAGAATATTCCATGTATGGTGCGAAGAGAGTGGAAATTGAGATTTCTAGTGCACACACGACTGTGTGTCATGTCATTTAGCCATAAATATGTTTTATTTTTCCAACCGTGTAGTTTCTTAACTTTTACCATTTTCTTTTCCTTCTTCTTTCCCCCAGTTTCAGTGAACCTTAGGGTTGTTAAGAGAAATCAGCCAACTACTTAGCTTTAGATTAGAGATCCAAAAGCCTCTAGAGAGAGAAATCCAACTTCTATGGCTAGAGATAAGTATTCCCTTACCTCTTTCACTTTGTTTCATAGTATGTCTTGCTGTTTTGAGTTCTTAAAAACTATTGTGTGCTTGTTTGAAGCTTTATCAACATGCTTGAGTTTTGAGATGATGCTTTGATAGATGATTGAGTGGTTGACTTCATGATTATGTGTATATCTCTTTGTATACATGTATTGTATGCTTATTTATGAGATGTGATTTTAATGAATATATGTAAGCTAGAAGAAGCCTTGAATGTGTATTGTTGATTAGGTCGAGTTTGGAAGAGATTTGAGTGAGATTTTTGGGTTTTCAGACGTAATATGTAGAAATCAAGTAGAGCATACGATCGTGCACCCTTGGGGCCTCATTTTTACATGAACACGATTTTACATGGCACCCGTATGTATATGAAAACCTAGACACCCCCCCCCCCATGTGGCCGATGCATATGCCCATATGGCCGATACACACGTCCGTGTAAGCAAGACACGGGAGTGTCAAGACGCAGTTACATGCTTGTGTAGTATGGGACACGACCTTATGCCTTGTTGCATGCCCGTGTGTTCATACCACACACTCGTGTAGCTAACCAGAGTTTTATAAAATGATTCCAAAAGTTAGCACAACTAAGAACATGTCCAACACATGGTCCTATGTCCCTTCACATACACCCATACACTTAGAGACACACGCCCGTGTACTTTAGGAAAAACAGAGAACATTTTCAAAAGCAAAACTAAGCCATTCTAAGCCAATTTTAAGCACACAAAGCCCAATAATAAAAAGATGTAACAACATATCATGCATGATCAACAACATATAGCACGACATGTCATATCTGATGTTTTTAGAAACGGATCTAAGGATCTAATAGCATAATTTTAAAAGTATAGAAATATAATGTTTCGGACATGAATTAATGGTGGATACAAGTGGACACTTGTGAGTTCGCACGCCTGTTAGAGAGGGAAACTAACGTCCACTAAAGAGGATATGGTATTTGACCAAGCTCGTTAGAGAGAGTGTTGGTCGTGCACGCGTAGTTTTATTATAGGATTGAGCTCACACGGTCAGGGTGTCGAACCCCTATATTCATCAGTCTAGTCATTACAGTAGATATTTTCAGATACAATACTTTCTGATTCATTTTTTAGCAAATATTTTATATATATATATTCAGGATCTTCATATCGTAACTTTTATATTAGAAAGAGTTTTCAGAAAACCATGTCTAAGGGAAAGTTTATGACTTTTTAGTATACACATGACATCAATATATATATTTCATATCATATACAACATTTCATGAAAAACAGAGTAGAGTAAGAGAAAGTACAATACAAAATATGAACATATATTTCATAATAAAGAAAACAGTGAATAAAAAAACTAAAAAGTAAAAAGTAACGTGATGAGTCACAAAACTAGCTAAGACTTCAAACCTGTTTGTGTTAGAGATAGGAAATACTTGCTAAGTGATTTTATCACTCACCCCTTCTTTCTTGTTTCCTTCTTGTAGGTCAGTGAGTAGAGGGCTAAGTGGGAGTGAGACAACTGTCAAATTTTGGGGATACGGCTTGGCAGTAGTTAACATGTTTGGCTCACATGCTTTTATTTTGTTTTACTCATGCATGTGTGTGTATTATACAGTAAATACATACTATAGGAAGAATATGTTTTATAAGTAAAGAAAACCTAAGATTTTCAATGCATGTTCAATATTTTTGTTTACTATTATAGTAAATTATATTTACAGCTTCCGTACATGTTTTAAATTTAGCAGCAGCAACAGCTTTTACTGTAAAGATCTCCGTTATAGGTATATCATATTTACAAATATTATATTTTATTCTGTAGCGTATAATGTCCTGTGACAGAGGTCACTATAGAATCAAATTTAAAATTGTTTGTATAATAAAAATGGTGACATATCTTGCTTTGAATAATCAAATTAAACAAGAATAATTCTTAGAATAGATGCATCAATAATTTAAATATGTAATAATAAATATCATATTTTCTTAAATTAAAATTTTTATTTATTAATAAATAATTTTATAATTAATATATTTAATATTGATTTCCATACTACTAATAATATGTGATGTTATTTTTATTCTTAATTAAAATATACATAATATTATTGTTTATGATGGATTAAGTCTTTCTTAGCACATAGTGTCATTCAGAAGGAGCCAAATTGAATTTATCATTATAGAAATTAATAAAATTACATATATAAATAAAAATCACTAATTATATCTTAGTAATTATAACTCGTTATTAATGCATGTTTTTTACTCTTTTAGTGATATATGTCGGTTGGAACGGGAGACTTGAGGAAGAGAAAAGGCCAAAGGACATGTTCCCACCTATAGTTTGAGGTGGGGACAAACTGCCACCCCAAGGTTTCAAAAACTCAATATCCCACTCTTGGATATTTTTTTTATAATTTTAATACTAAAATAACTAAAATACCTTTTTTGAAATTAAAAATTTATAATAAAATTATAAAATAATTTTTAAATATCAATATTTTCAAAAAAAAATTTAAAAAAATATTAGAAAATTTAAAAATTAAAAAAAAAATCAGGCAGCCACAGCCGTCGGTGTCGGCGTCGGTGGCCTCCACTAACAAAGTCAGGTGGCCATTCTCGGGTACTTGGTTCTAGGGGAGGTCAGATTCGACCTTCCCGTTCGATAGAGACGATCAAATCTGGCCGTCTCCACTAAAAACAAAGGCTGAAAACGATCGGTGGGACCAAGACTGACCCTTTCCAACCGTTTTCGGCCTTTGTTTCTGGCAGAGGAGGCCAGATTTGGCCGTCTCTGCCAAAATTGGAGATGGCCAGATCTAGCCATCTCCACCGAACAGGGGGGTCAAATCTGGCTCCGTTAGTGGTAGCCACCGCTGTCGACACCGACGGTTGTGACTGTTTGATTTTTTTTAAATTTTATATTTATATAAAATTTATTTTATTATTTTATAAAATTTTAATCGTAGAAGGATAAAAATACTCCTGAATTATTACTATTCACTAATATATTTAAGATTAAATCTGAATGGAGTGTAGGAGACTTGAGTTTTTTAAAATTTAGGGGTGACAGTTTGACCCCGCCTCAAACTATAAGTGGGAACAGGTCCTTTGGCCAAAAGAAAATGATTATTTACGCCATACATTTGATACTCAATAAAAAAAAATTACAACTTCTAAATAAATAGAAAAATATGTTTTAAATTAATTTTTTTACACAAAATTTCAATAGTAAAATATAGAAATAGTGGAGGTGACAAAGTAAAACAACTTCTAAATCCCATTTTTACATATATATATATATATATCTCACTGTACTGTTAAGTTAATTTTTATTGTTAGAAAAATAAATACAAATAATTAACAATAGTCAATCAAAATAGACAACAACAAAAACAAAAAATTGAAAGAAGCAATATCTTCCCCTTGTAGCTTTCCAACAAACATTGGACACAAACTGCTGAGACGCGTTACTGCACGAGATCAAATAGGAAAAACGGTAATGTCAACGCTCCGGATAAATATGAAAATTAATAACAAGAAAGCAAATTAAAAGCTTTGCTCTTTCCATCCAATTATTATTATTAACTGACTCCTGAAAATAATCAATCAGTCTGAAGATGAAGCAATAAAAATGCGAATATGATCCAGAAAACTCAAGTTTTGCGGCCGATCCTTTCTTTTCACATACCCTTGTGCTTCTTTTTCTGAATAAATCCCAAATCCCTTATTCCCATTCCTTATCCAAAGCTCTTTATCGTAACTTTTATCTGCAAAATATGCCTCGACGCACTGTATCTTCACCCAATCTTCTTCATTCTCTTTCTCTTCTTGCGCCGCTGCAGCCACCACACGAATCGGCAAGCGCTGGTAGTGGCCACGAGTGGTGCCTTCCAGCTCATCCATGCGGGCAAGGCCGCCGGCGGAGACGCCGTAGAGTTCCCCCGTAACACGGAGGCCGGATCCGCGGAAATTGAGAAGGAAAGGGACCTTGTAGGGACCGCAAACGAGGGGGAATTTGTCAACGGTTGTGTAGGTACCTTTGAAAACAGCGTCTCCGGTTCGCATTAGATCTTGGATTAGAGTATGGTTTGAGAAGCCCCGCTTGAGGGTGCCGTAGGTGAAAATGGAGGTTGTTATACAGGGCGTTTGGGAGGTTTCGATACCCATGAGTGAAGATTTTGGGAGAGAAAGAAGAGAGGGGATGGTTGCTAGAGAGAGAGTTTGAGATAGAGGGGATTCAGATTTGTTTGGAGGCTAACTGTGTTGTTTTGGCTTCAACCACCGGTACTTGTATTATATGCTTTATTGCAATTGTGGTCTGCGTTTATAGACTATATTTTATATATTCTTTATGCCTTTGTAGTGTAATGTTTAATTATTACAATTTAAAGAAAGTTATCATACATTAAATTAAAGATTAAAATTTAAATTAATTACTCGTTTCAATAAATTAATATATAAATAATTATTTTATTTGATTGCTATTAAAAATAAAATTATAAAAAATTAAAAATTATTATTTGATTTTATAATATTTAAAATAATTATGATAATTAAAATATTTTTCGTTGCCTATTATATATGATAAAGTATTATTATAATATTTTATTATTTGAAAACAAACCCACCTTTATTTGATGATGTTTATTTATAAGGTATAATTAATAATACTTGAAATATTAATTAAAATTAATATATTTTTAGTTGCATATGTTATTAGCTGAAAACCTAAGAAATAAACTAATGTAATCAACAGATTGTAAAATAACAATATGTCCCATATATAAATTGAATTTTTAGTCCATTCCCTACTGTTTACAAATATTTAGCCTAGTTTTCATCTACTACCTGACCGAATGTTCAATTGCTAGCCTACTGCATTTACCTTCCAAACGTTGCAAGACAAGTCTTCCCTCAATTACCTTCATCTTCTCAGATGTACTCCATTATTGTATTTGTTAAGGATGCTGAGTTTATTTTTGAAGTTTCAAATTACATTTCATTGCAAAAATAGAGGAAAAGGTTATTTCTGACATTTAATACTCATTTTATATCTTTATGATAAAAATTGTGTTAATGTTGATTATTTTGGATTTAATTTGAAAATTAATGTTTTAAGTCTTGAGAAGAAAGTTATGGTTTTTGTGATTTTTTTGGTAATTAAGTTGTGAATTTGGTTGGGTAAGTTAATTTGAATAGGTTTAGGATTTAGATTATCGATTTTTGACTTGAAAATAACAATTTAGCATATGTAACACCTACAAGTGTGTAATAATGTCATTTATGTCATTTTGTATTTAATTGTTACTATTGATATTGGATAAGTGAAAAAATATTGAAGTGTCTAAATATGAGAATTTTGAGTTGCCGAGCAACCATTTATGAAGGTTGCATGCCTATCATGTCATGCTAGATGGATAAAATAGGTAACATTTACCGATTATATTTGCATGATGATATATTTTACTTGTAAACAATTTTTGGTGATCAAAGGGGTTTTTGTTTGGATTGAGGGGCGTGTGTACAAGTGTGGATACAATGGAATTGACAACAAACATTTTATCCACACATATACAATGTGCAAATTCACTCAATATGTATGAAACATAAACATAATAAACATAACAACATACATAGATGAAAATGATCCCCTTCCAAGATTCCCTGATATTAAAAAATTATATATTATGAAGTATAAAACTTAAACCATATAGGTTTAAAGGTTTACCTCCATTTATGGCTTCGTCGATCTTTTTATGGCAAAGATCTAACACTTAGACATGTTTTGTAGACATCTCATTTTAATCCAATTAGATTTTTTCAGATGATGATAGTCTACAATTTTTCATATGAGGCTTTTGAATCAACAAACTAAAGCTCGAAGATTGTGAACAGAGGATTGAACTTCAAAAGTGCACTTAAACCTAAACCTTAAGGCTCTTAGAATACTCATTTGGTCTGTTTCCCTTGAAAATGATCTTAAGGTTGAGTTTGGGCCTATTTAGTTCTATGTGCAGATGATTTGCTCAAGTAGTCCATGGGTAATCATGTCATGTGCATCTATGGATAGGTCGACAGGTATGTAGATGCACTTGTGGTACCACAAGACAATGAATAATTGATACTTGTTTGTGGATACTTGTGCATAGATTTGATTAGCTAGGTTTGAATTGATCTCTACCCTTTTTCTTAAATAATTTGGATAATTAATAATTATTAGAATTATTTTCTAATAATTTTGAATGATAAAGATAGATTTCTAGGGAAAGTCTTATATCTAAGGTTTCTTTCAGCTTATAAAGGGTTGGGATTCTATGATTTGGGTGGGGGGGAGGGGGGAGGGGGGAGGCGGGGCGAAAAAGAAAAATATTATTGAGCTTTAGAGATCATTTTTTAGAGAAAATACCTTAAGGATTTAAGAAAACAGTTCTGAGTTATTTTGGGAAACACCAAAACATAAAAGACAGAATATTTAAAGCGTCAAACCTATGAATCTGTTCATACTTCCCTATGTCCTCAGGACGTTGAAAAGGAGTAACAAAAGAGCTAAGATCCAGGTACATTCTTAAGGGGGAACCCTACCCTTTTGGTTTGTTTTTTGTGTTTGACTTTGTTATGATATTTTTTGTTGATTTTGTGTCTTGTCCACCTGTTTTGAATTCATTTTTGATTTTGCCATATAAATGCTATCTATAGGTACCCAATGGTTGTCTTTGGACGCATAAAAATGATGGGTTCCCATTTGTCAAAGTGTGTATAACCCTAGGCCACTCGCATACAGTTAATGAATGTGCAGAGGTTTTGTTTGCATATAAGTTTGATCTGTATGTCTTTTAACCCTGTCTTAATTATCAAGCATGTTCATTGAACATTGCTGCATGATTAATCCGATTGATTCATATGATAAGCTACTGCATTCATCTATTTGGCTTAATCAGTTAGGCATGGTATTTTCTTAATAATCTAAATTTTTTAAGTTAACATCTTGTGTGGTAATTAGATTATTTAAGAATGAAATGTGATTTGAATGAGGTTATATGCATGTGGGTTGATTTATGTTTTGTAATTGGATCTAAAATTAGTATTTTGCTTTTTGCATATTTAACTAGGTTTGCAAATGCTTATAGATTAGTATGAACACTTACTCTTCTAGATATGCACACATAGATCTTTGACTATCTATAGGTTAGTTGTATTGAGATTTGTTTCTATTTATCTTTTTTTTGTTTTTTTGAGTTGGCTAGGTTTTTGGATTTGATAAATGATATTTAAGATAAGTTGTGATATAATGAATATGCCACTGAGGGCTTAATTTGGTGATTAATGTTTCTGTATGACTAATGATTTTTTTGAGTTTGTATGCAAGGAACTTAAAGCTGTGTAAGGAACATCAACAATGGTTTACAAATACATATGAGTGATGGACATCTACCTATCAATGTGCACATTCACTCATCATTTTGAAGGCATCTATTGACAACAATGAAATCCCAAATTATATTTTTACTTTGACTTTTGTTTTGTAGGGCTTTCATAATTCTTTTATGTTGATTTTGTTGTTTATTTTGAGAATGTAATTTAACTATCTTAATGTAATTTGAGTGCTCTATTATGTGTTTATCTGTTGCATCCTACATGTTTATGAATTCTTAATAACTTACAAATGCTATTAAATGAACCATCGACTAAAAGCTAGTCTTCAAGCTAAGTGATGTAGGCGTTTAACACTTTTCTACTGTCATATTTAACTCTTGAAACCTATTTATTAAGTAATCAATGTTTGTTTCAATTTTTTGTAAGGTATACAAAATTTTTTCACCCTTGTCACACTTTTCCAAGTGTAACTTGGGTGGTGACTCCTAATCACTCCACGATAGATTGAAAACCCATTCATGTGTTCCTTTTGGTCATGGTAAGGTAACTAAACAAGTGTCAGAAGTCCCACTTGGTGTGATATGACAAGAACTCATCACACGTTCTCTTTTCAAAATAAGGAGACACTTTTAGTATCTATATAAGGCATAATGCGAGAGGTTCACCAAGAACTTTACTAGAAGGCTAACATATGGGTGTTAGTGTAAAGGTAGGGGCATATATGATATTGGTTAGACAAGAGCTCCAAAATTCTCTATACAATGTGAAAAATCATATTTCTTATATAAGAGTTGATGTACATGCATATATGGTCCCTGTATAAGTATACATCAAATCCTATAATTATACATCTCATGTTTATCCAATCTCCAATTATCTATGGTTAACACATGTGTTAATAGATAGAAATCATGGACAACTACCTCTTTATATCAAGATACGGTTGTACATGGATCTGATAGTAAATTTCAGCATAATTTATACATAAAATCACTATTTTATGCATAATTGACCTATATCTACTTATTTCATGCCTAATCATTTAAATCCGTGCTAATCCCTTCCTTAACCATCACTAATCAATCATCATTTATTTCTTATTCATGCTTATACATTAGATTACAAGAGATCATTGATGAACTAACATCACAGAAGCATCAAACACATTTAAGATTTAAGAATAACTTTCCTATTTTGCTGATTAACTCCATTTCTCTCTCTAGATTGATCTTCAGCCACCGACTTTTGCTAAGGTCTCTTAGGCTCTTTTTGTGCTCTCTAAACTTAGGGCTCTAGAATGTTCAACTTAGAAACTTGAGAGAATTATGAAATTTTGAAATAAACTTCACTTTATATATCCATGCCAAAACGCCAACATGCACGGTCATGCATACTAAGACACACAATCATGTATGGTGAGAATTTCAAATTCTCATGCATTTTCACTTTATACGAGTGCCAATTTCTCAAGTTGACAAGTTTACGAGCCAAAATAAAACTAAAATGTCTAAAATGACCTTATTAACTATTAAAATCATTTTAACCTTACTGAAATATCCAAAATGCCCTTAAAATTCAATTAATTTATCCTTTTTAAAAATCAAGACGTTTCAACTCTCCTCCTCTTATAAAAATTTCATCCTCAGAATTACCTAAACAAATCAAGAAACTTCTGCCTTATCTTAGCGTTAACCTTCTAAGTCATCTCCTCAAACTTTTGATTCCTTCATAACATTTTAACTAATGAAATACTCTTATTCCTCAAAGTCTTGACCCGATGATCCAAAATCTGAATTGGTTTCTTCTAATAACTCAAATTATTTTCCGACTTAACATCTTGAATCTCTAAAACATATGAAAGATCACCCACATATTTTCTCAATAAGAAGACATGGAAGATATTATGGATTCGCTCTATAATAATAGGCAAAGCCAACTAGTATGCTATAGAGTAAACCTTTTTTCAAGTATCTTATATAGCTTAATGAAACAAGATGCCAATTTACCTTTCCTACCAGATCTCACCCTCTTACGTGAGGCCATCTAAAGAAATACCTTATTACCCACCTGAGACTCTACCTTTTATGCATCTTATCTGCATAACTTTTTTGATGTCCTAAGCCCATCTTATTCTCTACTTAATCAATTTCACATGATCAATTATCCTTTGAGTCATCTCTAGACCTAATACTTGACCCAATGATCTCTGTCACTAATCGTATCCAAATAAAAAGGGGACTTATATCTCCTACCATACAAAGTCTCAGATACAGCCATTTATATAATTGTTTGATAACAATTATTATAAGCAAACTTTATCAATAGTAATAACTCAACCCAATAAACTTATGATCTATACAGTAGGCTCTCAATTTATTCTTCAAAATCTAATTAACCTTCTCTATCTACCTATTTGTCTACAGATCATAAGCTGTATCAAAACTGAACTTGGTACCTAATAACCTCTATAGACTCCTCCAAAAAATAAACATGAATCAAGAATCCCTATTTGATACAATCACCCTAAAATGTAGCCTGACAATCTCTCTAATATACATATGACCTAACTAATTAATTGAAATCTCATCCTTGATAAGTAAGAAGTAAACTATCTTAGTCAATCGATCCACTATAGCTTATAGACCATTATAACCCTATTACACCCTAGGAAGCCAATAATAAAATCTATGGAAATGTTCTTTTATTTCTATTTAGAAATACTCAAAGGTTGTAATAACCCAAAATGACTTTGATGTTTTAACTTGACCTATTGATAAGTCAAATATCTAGCCATAAAATCTGATATATCATTTTTTATATAGACCACCAAAATCTTCTTTTGAGATCTTGATACATCTTAATACTTTTTGGATGAGCCATATACATTGCACTATAAGCCTCAGTCAAAATCCTCTATTTCAACCCAAAAGTATCAAGCACAAAAACTCTATCTGTAAATCTTAAAGCCCTATCTTTAATCACAAAGTTTGTAATTGATCTACTTTGACTCATTGAATCATCACTTGAGACTATGTATTAAATGACTAACCAATTCAAATATCATCCAACAATATTGACTCAAATTTATAATATGGCTAACCTAGTTGCCATATTCTCAATTTGCTCACTCTGAATATATATATATATATGAGAATCCTCTCTACACAGATAAACTAGATTAAATCACCCTTCTACTCAAAGTATCCATAACTATATTAGTCTTACCTAGATGACATCTAATTTCACAATTATAGTTCTTGACCTAACCCATTCATTGATGCTGTCTTATATTAAACTTTTTCTATAAGAAGAAATATCTCAAACTCTTATGATCAAAGAAGATATTACATCAAACCCGATATAGATAATGTCTTTATATTTTTGAAGCAACTTTAAATCATATATCAGATATCTTAACTCATAATTTTTTAACTACTTGGAAGCGTAGGCTATAACCTTACCTTTTTGTACTAACATTGCCCTAATGCCTTGATGAGACTTATTTACATACATATCATACTCAACTCCCTCTTTTAGGCAAAACTAATACTGGAGCACTCATCAATCTCTTATTTAGCTCTTAAGATCTCTCCTCACACTCATCAAACAATACAAATGGTACCTTTCTCCTAGTCAAAGTAATTAACGGCCTAAGCAAACTAAATAATTCCTCAATAAAGCTCTTATATCCTACCAAACCAAGGAAAACTCCTAATCTCTTTAGTTGTCCTCTACCTTTACTGGTCTAACACTGTAGTGACTCGAGGGTAGATATATCATTTTAGGCTTGAAATCAGGGTTAAAAGTGATATTTCATGATAAAAAATAGACTTGAGAGGGTTTAGAGGTAAAATAGTCATTTAGAAGCTACACGTCGCATATATATGGGTATTCTTTGGAGAATATTGCATGTATGGTGTGAAAATAGAGGAAATATGAGATTTTCATTAGATACACGACCATGTGTCATGTTATTTAGTCATATATACTTTTATTTCCTATTTATATGCAGTTTCTAGCTTTCATCTTCTTTTCTTCTCCTTTTTTTCTAGTGAACCCTAGAGCAATTGAGAGAGATCAGCTAGTAACCCATCATCAGATTAGAGATTTAGAGACCCTTAGAGAGAAACATTTAGTAGCTATGTCTTAGAGACCCTTAGAGAGAAACATTTAGTAGCTATGTCTAGAGGTAAGTGTTTTCTTACCTTTTTGATCTTGTTTCAAACATGTTCTCTATATTGGCTGAGTTTAATGATTTTTTGTTGGATGCTTGATGTTGGTTTGATGTATTGAGATGCTAAAATAGTGATTTAAAAGATGATTTTCTTGAGAATGTTGATATATGTTTGTGTAAATGTATTTCATGCGTATTCTATGAGTTATGGCTTGATTGGCATGGCTGAGATAAGATTTTGATGATTAGATGATGGTTGTTGAGCTTGTATTGAGATTGATTGTGATTTGGTTGTGCTTTGAGAGAGAATAGCTATGATTTTTGGGTTTTCAAACGGGTATTTGCAAAGATTAAGTTGAGCATACGACTGTGTACTCATAAGTGCACAACTGTGTACTCATAGGTGCACAACTATATGACCTCATTTTTGCATTAACACGGCCTTGCATAGTAGCCATGCGTGCCTAAAAAGCCCAAACGCACACCTATGTGATTGAGTACACAACTGTATACCCATTCCCAATTTTACACGCTTGTGTAAACAAGACACGAGAGTGTTGTATATGCTGCTACATACTCTTACAAGTATGGGATATGGTCTTGTGCCTTCATGTACACTCATGTGGCTCATACCATATGCCCATAAAGTTTCATGATAAAATTCTAGAAGTTAGCATGATTGAGAGCAAGACTTATATATGGTCTCGTGTTCCTTCTTACACGCCTATGTGTTAAGTAACACATACTCGTGCACCTTAAGAAAATCATAGAAACAACTTTAAAACAATCTTAAGCCACTCTAAGCTATTTTTAAGAACACAAAACTCAGTAATATCAAGATAAAATAGCATATCATGCATGATAAGTAGCATAGAGCACGACATGTCATACTAGAGTTTTTAGAAATAGATTTAAGAATTCAATAGTCTATTTTTAAAGTATAAATATATGATGTTTCAAACATCAGTTAGGGATAACTACAAGGGGCACCTATGAGTTCGTACACCCATTAGAGAAGGAAACCAACATTTGTAAGAGAGGACATAGTCATTGACCAAACTCATTAGAGAAAGTGTTGGTTGTACATTAGTAGTTCTAGTAGAATTGGACTCATACAGCCAGGGTGCCAAATCCCCACATTTATTAGTCTAGCCAATATAGTAGCTATTTTCAGATATAGTATTTTTAGATTTAGTTTTTCTATATATACTATATGTATATATTCAAGATCTTCAGATCATAGTAATTATTTTAGAAAAAATTTTCAAAAACTAGGCCCAAAGGAAAATCTTTATAGTTTCAGCATTGACATGACAATAGAGAATGCATATAATGTCATATACAACATTCCATGAGAAACAAAATAGATAAAGAATAATAATGCTACAAAAACACAAGATTTCACAAAAAATAGAATAAAGAAAATACTATAGCAGAACCTAGCATGATAAGTCACGATTGATATGAAGATTGAAACCTGTTTGTGTTAAAGATAAGAAACACTTGCTTAGTGACTTTATCACTCACCCTTCTTTCTTGTTTCTTTCTTTACAGGTTAGTGATTTTTATGGCTATGTTAGAGACGAGAAGGCTACAAGCTTTGGGATACTATAAGACAACAAATAATATATTATAGTTCATATGCTTTTGTGTAGTTTTGATCATGTATATGTGTGTATTATACTGTTAGTATATACTATATGAGTAACATGTTTTAAAAATAAGAAACCTGGGGATTTTTAATGCATAATAAGTATTTTCTTATTAGTATTAATAATGCTTTATATTTATAGCTTCTGCATGAAAGTTTTAATTCAACAATAGTTTTTTACTGTAGGGATTCCCATCATAAGTCTATTATTAGTACAATAAGTACTATATATATAGAGTATATAGTGACCTATGGCGGGGACTATTATAAACACAGCCTCCATTTTTTATGTGAATCTATCAAATTGGCTAAAATTACATTCAAAAGTTTAAACATGCAAATTGGTCTCTAATCACTTCCAATATTCAAAACAACACTTTGACCATCATTGAATATCCCAAACTACTCATTTTCATCACTAAATCATTCAATAAACTAATACTATACCAAGATTAAACAAAACCAAAAGCATGCATGATGATTTCAAGTTCAAGTAGACAATTTTTCCATGTAACACATACAATACTTACTAGATTAGCCAAACGATACTTCAAGCATAGAGGCAAAGCCACAAACTTGGAAATACACCACTAAAATTTTGGCCAAAGCTTAGATAAAAGAAGAACAATTTAATTCAAGAGATATAATTCAAGAACCAAAATGAGAGACATTTTTCATATTCATTAAAACTAGTTTTTACAATATTTTCATACCTTTTTATATAGTCTTCCTAAAGGCATGGTCAAACTTCTACATATTCAAAGACAAGTAAATGAATTAATATTACAAAATAATACAAAATTTCAAAGCCATTGAAATGAGAATTAGTCCATGCTTAATTAATTATAAGCCATACCACTTTGCTTAAATAAAGGGATTATGTCCCCTTGATTTGTAATTTGCATATCTACCACTTTTTGAATCAAATTGAAGCCAAATTTGGTAAATAAACCTAATTCTCCTTGATGAACACCGGTTAGGCTTGGATAGACTAATGTGAGCTCCTTTTGGACCACTTTGCTGACTTAGGCCATTTGCTTACATGTTTGCTTAGTTTGGGTCATAGGCTTCACATCTTGGACTCTAGTGGCTTTTGATTTCATTTCATAAACATGAAAAAGTGTAGGGCTATTAGAATGGGTTAGATTCATGTCATCCTTCCTAAGTTGAGGAAGATTTGCCCTCAATTCTAAAAACTTGTTATCTTTAAAATATAGGGAAAAGTCACCTACAGTAAATATTGTCGAAACTCTATCAAATTCACTTGGAATGTCTATCTTATATGTATTATCCCCAATCTTCTTGATAACCTAGTGTATCAGCCCTTAGAGTAAGTCTACTTTTCCTTTTATATGGAAATCTCTTTTTCCTCAAATAGACTCAAACTAAGTCACTTGATTGGAAGGTGAAAGCCTTTCTATGTTGTTTGCCCTTCTTCTGCATGCTTTATTAGAATTTTCAATTAAAGCTCTTATGAACTTATGTAATCTCTTCATAGCCTTGGTTTTCTCTTTAACATCCACAATAACTTGAGTATCAATGGGCAAAAAAGATAAATCAAGTAGGATAAGAGGATTGCTACTATAAATAATTTCAAAAAAGGAATGGTCAACTGTCACATTTGGTAGTGCCTAATTGTATGTAAATTCAATATGTGTAAGCTTAATGTCCTAATCCTTCAAACGTTACTTACCAAAGTCTTTAAAAGTGCTCCCATTACATGGTTAATGACTTTGATTTGTCCATATGTCTGAGGATGATGAGAGATACTAAAAAAACTTGTTCCTAACTTCCTCTATAAAGTTCTCTAAAAATAACTAAGAAACTTTGTGTCTCGATAGAATATATTATTCTTTAGAACTTTATATAGCTGAATGATCTTTTTAAAGAATAAATCAACCTCTTTAGATATATCATCCGTCATGTGGCTTGGTATAAAATATGCCATCTTGAAAAATCAATCTACTGTTACCATAATATGGTTTTTTCCCCATTGAGTTTTAGGCAATGTAACTATAAAATCCATGCTTAGATCTTCCATAGTTGTTCTAATGTTTACAAAGAAGTATATAAACCTAGTTTAAAATAGGTCTTTGCCTTTTGATAGGTATCATATTTGCAACTATGGCTTGAACATTGCCATGCATCTTAGGCTAATAAACATGCTCCTTGGTAATTTTGAAAATTTTGGTAACCCTAGAATGACTAGCAAGTCCTCTTCCATGTGTCTTTTTCACAGTTAATTCCCTAAAACTCATGTTTGGAATATGTCTTATTACCCTTAAAAGAAAGCCATCTTGCATCATATAATCTTTTTAATTCACCTTCTTACATTTAATAATAATAGCACTCATGTATTTATCACTATCATAGCATTCTTGCATCATATGAAAGCCAAGAATTCTAGCATCTAAAATGGCAAGTAAATAGTACCTTCTTGATAAAGCTTCAGCCATAACTTATAGTTAGACATAAAGGCAAATTATTGAAGGAATTCCACCTATTTAGGATACCTTGAGCTCAGTTTGTGTTACCTATTGTAAACTTTAGTACTTGGTGACTTGAATGTAATACAAATTGTTTAGGCCTTAAATAATGACTCCAATGATCTAAAATCCTTACAATTACATAGAATTCCTTGTCATAAGTGCTATATTCCTCTCTGGGTAATTTATCTTCTCACTAAAGTAAGGAATAAGGTATTTAGATTGAGTAAGGACTACTCTAATTCCAACACCACTTGCATTATACTCAATTTCAAAAACTTAGGAGAAATCAAGGAAGACAAGGATTGGTGCCTCACAAAGTTTCTTTTTAATCATTTTAAAAGCTTCATTGGCTATAAAAGATCACTTAAAACTTCTTTTCTTTAAAACATTTAGTGATGAGGGCTATGATAGTACTAAAATTAAGTATAAATCTTCTATAGAAATATGTTAACCTATGAAGACTTCTAACTTTAGTTATGGAATTAGGTTGGAACCAACTTTTAATTTCTTTTACCTTAGATTGATCAATCATGATGCCATCTTTTAACACCACATAACTAAAGAAGATAATGTTAAGTATAAAAAGGTCATATTTCTCTAACTTGGCATACAACTTCTTTTCCCTTAACACATCATAAACTTACTTTAAGTAATGTAAATGGTCTTCTTCTCTTTTACTATATACCAATAAAACATTAAGATATACCACCATAAATCTTCCTAAGAATAGCTTTAACACTTCATTCATCATTCTCATGAATGTGTTAGGTGTATTAGATAGTGTAAATGGTATAACCATCTGCTTATATTACCCTTCCCTGGTTTTAAAGATTGTCTTCCATTCATCCACCTCTCTCACTTTTATTTGATGATAACCACTCAAAAGATCTATCTTTAAAAATATAGTAGAACCATGAAACTCATCTAACATGTCATCAAGTCTAAGAATGGGATGCTTATACTTGATGGTAATGGAACCATGAATAAAGGCCTATTACAAGGAGTAGAGCTAAAATGATGCAACAATCTTTAAATGATCCTCATAAAACAACTATAAACCAAGGTAAGCATGATAGAGGTTGATTGGATACAAGAGGGATCTAGTAAGATGATTAATTTCATTAAAGCCCAAAAAGTCTAAGAGTATGGTTCAACTATGGTGGATCAAGCTTATTAAGACATCTAAGTTTTAGAGGATGTTAACTCATTATAGACAACCAAAATTTTGAAGGGCCAAGTTTGTTTGGGTTTAATAATGTTTAAGTTGCTTTAAGTTTATTTGGTTGTGAAAAATCCCAAATACATAAAATGGCTAAATAATCCTTGGAGGGATGGAGGGAGGGGGAGGGGGAGGGGTGGTGAATAGGATTTTTGAAAAGCTTATGAAAACTTTAAACTTTTGCACCTAACAGTCAAAACAATTTATGTGTTCAATAAATTAACTAACACAAACTAAGCAAACAATCAACAACATAAACCAAATATAAAGCAAAGTGAAAAGATAGAGGGAAAAAATATGCTCAGACAATTTTAGAGTGGTTTAGAGCTTTGATCACGAGCCTTTTATGTCCACTTCTTTAAGCAAACCCATTTGAAATATTTACTAGTTACATTAGGATTATGCCCAACTACTTGCACTAGATGATTTGAGTTTGTTCCCATATTATAGTTTTGCTTTAAGGAAATTTGCCTTTAACACTAGTTGAATGAGATTACGCCCAAAGTGTTTGTACGCAAAATATAGAAGAGAAATTGTCTCTCTAAGGCTGATATACAAGTTTACACAAACAAATTTCTCTCAAGGATATACAATAAGAATAGTAAGGGGTAAAGAGTGAGAATGAGAGAAAGTTACAGGTTGAGTAGTTTGCACATTATCTCCATCATTTCCTAGTTCAAATAGGCTCTAATTTATAGCCTAAAGCTTGCTGGAATAGGAAAAAAATCCATTAGAGAAGAAACAAATCCATTACAACTAGCAAATTTAAAATTTTGTTCAAATGTACGGGCGTAAGTAACGTCACAGGTGTAACCTCGAATTTTTGAAATTTTGCCAAAATTTTACAACGGTCGAATTTTTCTTGGTGGTAACAAATGTACTGGTGTGACCCTAACTATTGCAAGCGTAAATATTTGGACTCTTTATCTTTCAGATCCAAGTACAGAGCTATGCACAATACCCTATACATGAACATGTACACTTTATATTTTACTTATTCACGAGTATATATCTATTATTCATAGGCATACATTTTCCTTTGACTTTGAAGCCTTGACCTTTCATGGGTGAAAGTGGTTGTGACTTGGATGTCGTGACCCTTCCATGCATGGTCACGAACATGAAATAACTAGACTCACGGGCATACATTACGTTGACTTTTTTGGTTGACTATACATGGTCGCTACTGGGTGTGATTAACTCATCATGACTTCTCAACTATAGTCATAGGTGTGAGTGTTCAATGATCACGAGCATACATGAGGGTTGACTTTACTTGACTCATATACTGTAGCATCCCAGGTTAGAAAAGCCCTTAGGGAAAAAGTTTTGGGGTTAGAAACGAAATTCAAAAAGAGATTAGGACTCTAGATGAGTTCAGAGGTGAGTTAGTAAGTTTCCAGAGCCTGTGTGGCTTTCGTGTGAATCATTTCGAAAGGATTCGATCATGTGAATACGCAGGAAATGAGTAATACTCATTTTCCCATGTGAACGCCCGTGTACCTTGAATGCACGCCCGTGCAAGGCATGAGTATATAAGTGAGCCGAGAGATTAAGTTTATTTTTCTCACCCACTTTACAGTTTCAACATTTTCTCTCTTTCATTTCAGTTCCTCCCAACCTTAGAGAGGAAATCCAGCAGCAAGTAGCTCCCGATCAAGTTAGAGAGCCAAGGGATTAGTTCGAAAGAATAGCTTTCAGAGGAAATGGCGCGAGGTAAGTGTTCGCTTACTTCTCCTCACATTTTTCTAGCTTTCTTTGATGAAATGTGATGATTGAATGAGTTCTTTGCATGTTGATGAACTTTGGGCATGATTATATGATGTTGCATGTTGAATTAGATGATGAATTTCCATCCTTGAGCCTTGCATGCATGTTTGATGTGTTTAGTGAGAGAAAGTTGATGCTTCCATGGTAGAATCCATGATGGTTGATGCATGTAGAAATGAATACTTGAATTGTGTTATTTGAAATGCTAGGAATATGTATTTATGGTGAATTGGTGATTGATTGAGGAATGGTTGAGAATTATGCATTTTCCAGGCGGTGCTCTTGTTGAAGAACAAGACGCACGGCCGTGTGCCTTTGTTTTTCCAGATGCACGCCCATGTGCACGCTGTGTGCACAGGCAATATACGCAGACACACGCCCATGTGTCCTGAGGGACACGGTCGTGTAGCATTTTCAGTGAAACATGCCCAGATTCCAGTAGCTTGCACGGTCAGTAGCACGACCAGCGCACGGCCCCGTGCGTCTGGGCACACGCCCGTGTGTCCATGCCATGCACGCCCGTGTGTGAGATAAGCACGCCCGTGTGCTTTGCCACATGCTCGTGCACCTGTAGTTTTTCAGAAAAAGAAAAGAAAATGAGAAATAAAGAATGTGAAATTCATTTAATAGCCTAAATGCTTCAGATAAGCATCAGATAAGCAAAAATTCAGATAATAAAGCTCTATATGCATACCATAGCATATCATGTAGCTTCAGAAAGGATCAAGAGATCTGAATTCATTAGTATTCAGTATTCAGAACCTAATGTACGGGTAAGAGTATGGGTGAATTCGAGGGGGCATCTGTGGGATTCAGCTTTCTGACACCAGTCAGAATATTTAGCAGCATTTTAGATTCAGTCTTCTGACACCAGTCAGATCGTATAGCACAATATATTCAGCTTTCTAGCCAGTAGCTAGACTGTTCAGCCCATATGGCTAGGATGCCGAATCCCTGTGTTCACCAAGTCTGATCAGCACAGTAGGTACCTTCGGGTGCATACAGATAGAGATATTCAGATGCATGCATCCATCAGTATTTTTAGTTAGCATGACATGACATACACATCATGACGTGAATAATATTGATATCAGTAAATGAATGAGATTCAGATAACCAGTTTCAAATTCCAGCAAGCGCATAGATGTATAAATAGGGCCAAGGCCAGGTATGTTTGTGATTGCATGTTGCTTGCTTGAGTTTTGAGGGAAGTAAGGAGCACTTATTGGGTGATCTTTATCACTCATCCCCCCTCCTTCTTCCATCCTTTTCAGGTGGATTATCGAGGCTAGCAGGAGAGGGCCCATACCATGATCTCAGTATGTATTTTTAGTTTTGGACCTGTGTGGTCATATTGTAAATGTTTTATGTACTCAGATGTACAGAAACAATATGTGTATATGAGAAAGGCCATTGGGCCCATTGTACAGAATAGTATGTATATTTCAGTATATGTATTTCAGCTTCTGCATGTGTATTCAGAATGTATGGTTTTAGTTTTATTATTTTAGTAGGATTCCCGTCACGGGTACCCGTAATTTCAGATTATTAATAAAAAGCTTCCCAGTATTATTCAACAGCAGGGGTACTCGTGGTGCCGGTCCTACATTGGTGGTATCAGAGCATTTGTAAGAGTGTGGTGCCTATTTTCTCTCCTTCGCAGCCATTGTCCAAACCCTCATCGCAACACAGTCAGGTATTTATTTCCAGCTTTGATGTGTTATGTGTTTCTAACCCCTAGTTTGTTATGATGCTATAGATAGAGAAGAGTGTGTCCCTAGACCTATAGATGAGACAGACAGTAGTTCACCCGCCCGTCCTATGAGTGTTAGTGATAGGCAGCGATCTTAGAGTACCTCCCATGTGTGTATGAGACCAGATCAGTTGAGAGAGATGATTGGGGATACAGTCAGAGAGAGCCTTCAGTAAGCTGGAGTGGGTAATATTCCAGAGCCAGATAGAGTAACTCCTCCCCAGTATGAGAGTTATCAGATACCGAGACGAAGAAGACAGTCTTAGTCTCAGTATCAGTCACAGCTATAGCTTCAGCCTCAGTCATAGTATCAACATCAATATCAGTCTCAGCCTCAGTCAGTTAGAGATAGATATCAGTATCCAGTTGGTTATATAGATTGTGGTCAGAGTATGAGTACAGAGACAACTGGAACTAGTTCTTCAGAGAGACTTCATTCGATCTACCACCTGCCAGGGTCATTTCAACCTTCAAAATTCAGTAGATCCAGGGATCCAGCAGTGGTGGAAGAATGGGTGGAATCAGTGAAGAGTGTCATGGGCCTCTTCACTTTATCAGAGAGAGAAAAGGTTCGATATGTAGTGTTTCTTCTGAGAGGTGATGCCAAGGTTTGGTGGGGCCTAGCTAAGGCTTCCATCAATGAGGAGCAGTTGACATGGGCAGAATTCAGACAGTTATTTGATACTGAGT
This sequence comes from Anacardium occidentale, assembly GCA_026122585.1. NCBI lineage: Eukaryota > Viridiplantae > Streptophyta > Magnoliopsida > Sapindales > Anacardiaceae > Anacardium > Anacardium occidentale. Next base: position 78,288 of record JAJEJH010000427.1, read on the forward strand.
ACAGGAAGACAAAGATGGTGTATGCTAAGGCCCAGGAGTTTATTGATCTGACTCAGGGGTCCAGTTTAGTTAAGGAGTACGCCACAAGATTTAATGCATTGGCGAGGTTTGTCCCGAGTCTAGCAGGGACAGAGATGGGCAGAGTTCAGAAATTCATTCATGGCTTGCATCCTGTAATAGCCAAGGATGTGATGACAGGAGCACATCCTCCCTAGAGATTCAATGATCCTTGGGGAGAGCACTTAGATCAGAGGCTGGTCTTCAGAGGATGGGTGCTATGAGTAGAGCATCTAAGAGGACAAAGGACAGAGATAGAGGCAAGAGACCGATGTCAGCTAAGAGATCAGCCAGAGGTTTTTAGAGTCAGGATAGAGACTTGTACCACAACCGCCATAGTGATCCAGATGTGGCAGACACCATCCAGGAGAGTGTTTAGCCAGCCAGATTGTTTGTTATTGGTGCCATCAGCTAGGGCACATGATGGCAACGTGTCCAGCCAGAGGTGAAGCTGGTAGTGGGCCCAGCAGAGGTGGAGTTGGTCAGTTCAGAGGTCGAGGAGGTCCACCCAGAGGTGGAGTTAGAGCAGAGAGTGGTGGAGCAGACATTCCCAGAGCTGGTGGTAGAGCACCTAAGGGAGGTGCCGGTCCTTCAGAAGTAGGCGGAGGCAGAGCCAGAGTCTATGTTGTTCGCCAGGAGCAGGCAAAGGTCATTCCCCATGCAGTAACTGGTCAGTTACTTTATTTTGATGCACCTCTTTTTGTACTTGTTGATTGTGGAGCCACACACAGCTTTGTAGCCTAGAGTGTAGTGGAGAGATTAGGCGTTGACCCTAGTGTGGCCAGTAGGAGTATCCATGTAGAGATGTCAGATGGTGGTTTTGTATTGAGTGACAGAGTCCTCCTAGATCAGGAGGTAGAGATTATAGGTAGATCTATGATGATTGATCTGATTTTGTTGGAGTTAGCAGATTTCGATATGATTTTAAGGATGGATTTTCTGGGGAGATACAGTGCAGAGATAGATTGTGGAAGGAAGAAAGTGAGATTCCATATAGGTCCTGATCAGTTTGTGTTTGGTGAGGGCAGAGTCAACAGCATGATGATCTCTTGTATTTAGGCGAGCAGATTGATGAGACAGGGTTATGTTGGATACTTGACCAATGTTGTATGCAACAGTTCAGTGGGTCTAAGTATCGATGAGGTACCAGTAGTTAGAGATTTTCATGATGTCTTTCCAGATGAGTTGCCAGAGTTACCTCCAAACAGAGAGTTAGAGTTTAGTGTCGAGCTTCTCTCTGGTATAGCTCCAATCTCTAAGGCTTCATACCGGATGGCTCCAGTTGAACTCCAGGAGTTAAAGAAACAGCTTCAAGAGTTGACAGATAAGAGATTCATCAGGCCCAGTTGTTTACCTTAGGGAGCTCCGATTCTATTCGTTAAGAAGAAAGACGGGTTGATGAGGATGTGTATCGACTACAGGGAGCTTAATAGAGCAACAGTGAAGAACAAGTATCCCTTGCCAAGGATCGATGACCTCTTTGATCAGTTGAGAGGTGCAACTGTGTTTTCCAAGATCGACATGAGATCTGGATATTATCAAGTTAGAGTGGCAAACAGGGATGTTCCTAAGACAGCTTTCAGGACCAAATATGGGTATTATGAGTTCATGGTCATACCGTTTGGGTTGACTAATACCACAGCGATCTTTATGGATCTGATGAACCGGGTGTTTCATGATTGCTTAGACCGGTTCATGGTGGTTTTCATAGATGACATTCTGGTGTATTCCAGAAGTGTGGCAGAACATGAGGAGCACCTCAAATATGTGCTTCAGAGGCTAAGGGACAGACAGTTGTATGCCAAGTTCTCCAAGTGTGAGTTTTGGCTTGACAGAGTGGCTTTTCTAGGTCATGTAGTTTCAGCAGACGGTATTTCAGTGGATCCCAGTAAAGTAAAAGCTATCTTGAGTTGGCCAAGGCCGAAGATAGTAAAAGAAGTACGAAGCTTCATTGGGTTGGCAAGTTACTACAGGAGATTCATTGAGGGATTCTCTAGCCTAGTGAGGCCTCTCACTACCTTGACTAGGAAAGAGGTTCCATTTGTGTGGACAGATGAGTGCAAGACACGATTTCAGGAGCTCAAGCAGAGGTTGACCAGTGCTCCAGTTTTGGCACTACCTCAGGAGGGGATAGAGTTCGACATTTACATAAATGCATCCTATCAGGGGATCAGGGCAGTTCTGATGCAGAATGGTAGGGTCATTGCCTATGCCTTTGGGTAATTGCGAGATCATGAGATGAGATACCCTACACATGATTTGGAGTTAGCTGTAGTCGTGTTTGCCTTGAAGATTTGGAGACATTATCTATATGGGGTCAAGTGCAGCATCTATTCAGACCATAAGAGTCTGAAGTATTTTTTCACCCAAAGAGAGCTTAATATGAGGCAGAGCAGATGGTTAGAATTGGTGAAGGATTATGACTGTGACATCAGATATCATCTAGGGAGAGCCAACGTAGTGGCTGATGCCTTGAGTAGGCGAGTCGCTTTATCCAGTCTTTCAGTTCAGAGAGAGCTGTAGTATGAGATAACCAGAGAGCAGATTGAGATAGTGACTGTAGGTTTCTTCAGACTTCAGATCAGATATTCTTTGTTTGATGAGATCAGAGACAGTCAGATGTCAGATGAGTGGACTCAGAGCATGATTCAGAGGATGTCAGAGAGATCAATGCCAGATTTTGAGTTCAGAGATGGGATCTTGAGATTCAGAGATAGAGTTTGTGTGCCATAGAGTTCAGAGTTGAGGTAGAAGATTTTGTCAGAGGCACACAGTACGGTGTATTCAACACACCCAGGCAGTACAAAAATGTATCAGGATCTCAAGAAGAATTTGTAGTAGTCAGGCATGAAGAAAGATATCGCAGACTTTGTTTCCAGATGTCTGATATGTCAGCAGGTTAAGGCAGAACACCAGAGACCCTTAGGATTACTTCATCCCTTGAGTATTCCTAAGTGGAAATGGGAAGACATTTCGATGGACTTCATTTTGGGTCTTCCCAGAGTTAAGAGAGGATATGATGGCATGTGGGTGATAGTGGACAGATTGAGCAAGTCAGCTCATTTCTTACCAGTCAGACAGGGTATGTCTACAGATCAGTTTGAGAGATTGTATATCAAAGAGGTGGTCAGACTCCATGGTGTTCCCAGGACCATAGTATCAGACAGAGATTCCAGATTTCTATCAGCTTTCTAGAGATCATTGCAGAGAGCCTTGGGAACCAGATTACAGCTCAGTTCAGCATATCATCCTCAAACAGATGGCCAAACTGAGAGAGTTAATAAGATTCTGGAGGATATGCTCAGAGCTTGTTGTATGGACTTTTAGACCAATTAGGCAGAGTTGTTTCCTCTTATGGAGTTTACGTATAACAACAGTTATCAGGTGACTATTCAGATGGCTCCATTTGAGGCGTTATATGGTCGGAAGTGTAGATCTCCTCTTCATTGGGATGAGGTTAGAGAGAGAGATTCTCTAGAGACAGTTATGGGTTCAGAGATAGTTCAAGGGATGATTGAGCAGATCAGGATCATCAGACAGAGAATGAAACAGGCCCAGGATCGACAGAAGAGCCATGCAGACTTGAGACGCAAAGAGATTGAGTTTTCAGTAGATGACAGAGTTTTTCTGAGAGTTGCTCCATACAGGTAAGTTCTCAGATTTGGCGGAAAGGAGAAGTTGGACCCTAGATTTATTGGTCCCTATGAGATACTTGAGAGAGTGGAGACAGTTGCCTACAGACTTGCATTGCCAGCCAGTATGGACAGAATTCACAATGTCTTCCATGTGTCACAATTGAAGAAGTATGTGGGGGATCCTTCCTATGTGCTTCAGTTTTCAGAGATAGATTTGGTAGAAGATTTGAGTTACCAAGAGCTGCCAGTGTAGATTCTAGACTACAAAGTCAAGGTTCTCATAAACAAGCAGATTCCCCTTGTGAAAGTCTTATGGTGCAGTTAGAGAGTGGAGGAAGCCACTTGGGAGATAGAGTCTGAGATCAGGGATAGGTTCTCAGAGTTATTTAGGTAAATTCTAGGGTCAGAAATTTTATAAGGGGGGAGGAAATGTAGCATCCCAGGTTAGAAAAGCCCTTAAGGGAAAAGTTTTAGGATTAGAAACGAAATTCAAAAAGAGATTAGGAGTCTAGATGAGTTCGGGGGTGAGTTAGTAAGTTTCCAGAGCCTGTGTGGCTTTCGTGTGAATCCTTTTGAAAGGATTCGATCATGCAAATGCGCGGGAAATGAGTAATACTCATTTTCCCATGTGCACGCCTATGCACCTTGGATGCACGCCCGTGCAAGGCATGAGTATATAAGTGAGCCGAGAGATTAAGTTCATTTTTCTCACCCACTTTGCAGTTTCAACATTTTCTCTCTTTCATTTCAGTTCCTCCCAACCTTAGAGAGGAAATCCAGTAGCAAGTGGCTCCCGATCAAGTTAGAGAGCCAAGGGATTAGTTCGAAAGAATAGCTTTCAGAGGAAATAGCGCGAGGTAAGTGTTCGCTTACTTCTCCTCGCATTTTCCCAGCTTTCGTTGATGAAATGTGATGACTGAATGAGTTCTTTGCATGTTGATGAACTTTGGGCATGATTATATGATGTTACATGTTGAATTGGATGATGAATTTCCATCCTTGAGCCTTGCATGCATGTTTGATGTGTTTAGTGAGAGAAAGTTGATGCTTTCATGGTAGAATCCATGATGGTTAATGCATGTAGAAATGAATACTTGAATTGTGTTATTTGAAGTGCTGGGAATATGTATTTGTGGTGAATTGGTGATTGATTGAGGAATGGTTGAGAATTATGCATTTTCCAGGCGGTGCTCTTATTGAAGGACAAGACGCACGATCGTGTGCCTTTGTTTTTCCAGATGCACGCCCGTGTGCACGCTGTGTGCATGGGCAAGATACGCAGACACACGCCCATACGTCCTGAGGGACACGGCCGTGTGTAGCATTTTCAGTGAAACACGCCCAGATTCCAGTAGCTTGCATGGTCAGCAGCACGACCAGCGCACGACCCCGTGTGTCCATGCCATGCACGCCTGTGTGCTTTGCCACACACCCGTGCACCTGTAATTTTTCAGAAAAAGAAAAGAAAATGAGAAATAAAGAATGGTAAATTCATTTAATAGCCTAAATGCTTCAGATAAGGATTATATAAGCAGAAATTCAGATAATAAAGCTGCATATGCATACCATAGCATGTCATGTAGCTTCAGAAAGGATCAAGGGATCCGAATTCAACAGTATTCAGTATTCAGAACCTGATGTATGGGTAAGAGTATGGGTGAATTCGAGGGGGCATCTGTGAGATTTAACTTTCTGACACCAGTCAGAATGTTTAGTAACATTTCAGATTCAACCTTCTGACACCAGTCAGATCGTATAGCACAGTATATTCAGCTTTCTAGCCAGTAGCTAGACTGTTCAGGCCACATGGCCAGGATGCTGAATCCCTGTGTTTACCAAGTCTGATCAGCACAGCAGGTACCTTTGGGTACATACAGATAAAGATATTCAGATACATACATCCATCAGTATTTTCAGTTAGCATGGCATGACATACACATCATGACATGAATAATATTGATATCAGTAAATGAATGAGATTCAGATAATCAGTTTCAGATTCCAGCAAGCGCATAGATGTATGAATAGGGCCAAGTTCAGGTATGTTTGTGATTGCATGTTGCTTGCTTGGGTTTTGAGGGAAGTAAGGAGCGCTTACTGGGTGATCTTTATCACTCATCCCCCCTCCTTCTTCCATCATTTTCAGGTGGTTCGTGCTGTTGTCGAGGAACGGGTGGATCGAGGCTAGCAGAAGAGGGCCCACACCACGATCTCAGTATGTATTTTCAGTTTTGGACCTGTGTGGTCATATTGTAAATGCTTTATGTACTCAGATGTACAGAAACAGTATGTGTATATGAGAAAGGCCATTGGGCCCATTGTACAGAACAGTATGGATATTTCAGTATATGTATTTCAGCTTCCGCATGTACATTCAGAATGTATGGTTTCAGTTTTATTATTTTCGTAGGATTCCCGTCACGGGTACCCGTATTTTCAGATTATTAGTAAAAAGCTTCCCAGTATTATTCAGCAGCAAGGGTACTCGTGGTAGCGGGTCCTACATATACAGGGCATGTTTATAGGACCACAATGCTTTTAACTGGCATGTAATTAGTAAGTCACAAATGTACAAGCATGTACGACCAAACATTATGAAGTCATGAAAATACATATAGAGATTGAAATAAACTATGTATAGGCATACATATTAAAGTCACGGTTGTATATCTAGACTCCAAAACATAAAGATAATTTTGTCCTATCTTGGTCATAATTTCAATCATGCTAAGGATAAATTAAATATTTTACCATGATTTTTGTTATCATTACAACACTTAGGAGTCCAACAATCTCTCTATGTTTGATTGATGACAAAAACATGTTAAAATGTGATAATTCAAATTATTTAACCTTCTTTCTTTTTCGCGAGTAAAATGTTATTCCATTTATTTAGCATTTTTCATTTAGCACTTATCCTTCCATATCAAGTTGGCCTAAAATCCCCTTTACTTTACTCCCTTCTTTTTTGGGAACACAATTTTATAAAATTCTTTTATATTGATCTAATTAGCATTTTCAGATTTACAAAATTATTCCATTCAAATTTAACAAGGTTATATGTATTTACCATAACAAATTTTAAATAATTTTTCTTGCCCTTTTTGTCACAAATCAAAAAACTTTAAGCAGAGTTTCCTTTGTTTTTCATATATTTACCATTTTCAAAACAAAATAAAGAAAACACTCTAATATATTCATCATCCAACCACTCCAAGATCCACATCAATGTACAATAAGGGTAACCAACAATCAAAGTACTATATCCATATTATCCTTATCAAAAGATTAAACATTTTAATATCCAATCAACCTCAAGATTAACTATGTTAACATCATAATGAAAGAAATAATCACAGTTATTAAAAAACAATAATCAAGGTCAGAAGAAAAATAATTATGCCTAATATGCAAATAGTTAATGATAAAAACAAGTTAATGAAAGTCAAAGATATAATGCATGAAATGAAAACAAGTCCAAGAATCATTTTGGTCATCCGTAGGGGTATTACCAGGTGCATCATAAGAAATCTTGAAGCCAACTCATCTACTTGAAGCTCCAATCTATCCATGTAACTATTCATGTGACTCTCTAAATTTTCAATTTGCCCTTAGATGGATTGAAGATATGTAAGTACTTATTGCATCTTATAAGGTGATTGCTTTTCATGTTCATTTTTTACTCTTCCCCTCTTACTTCTCTTCATAATGGATTCTAGCTTGTTTAAGTGACTTATTGGTGGAGTAATTGATGGTTCATTTTTAAGCACCATGTCAACTATTCACCAACCTGATTAACCATCCTTCTGAACCAATCTTATTCTTAACAATGCCTCAAAATTTAACCAATATTTATTAATAAATTTATGTATAAGCTCAAGCTCATCGGCGTCGAGCTCAAGTCTAAGTTTGACGGTAATAAACGTGATTAGTTGGCAAAAGTCTATTTTACCCTTTTTTCTTATATTTTGCTTATTTTTCTAATCAACCATCTTACAATATCCAACTGACCTCTTTCATAGCAGCCTTAAGTAGCACCATATCCTTCATACTTGCATGTCTGTTTATGTTTTGCCACGCATTTAAGGTGTATGTTATCATCTTATGTACCATACATAATGTAGGGTTATTAAACAAACTATTCTTTGATGTGTATGCATTAAAATTTCCCATTCCCCCCAAGTTTGACTAAACCATATTAGAATTGTAGCCTAAGGGTATATCTAATAATCCTTCACAATCACATTCTAACTAATTTGCAAGAGTCTTAGGGGTAACAACATATTCATTCTGTAATCTAAATCACAACACAAAATTGTTAATATTTCTTGTATTATTTTTTTCAATTTTTAGTAAACTATATAAAATTCTTTCTTTAATTTTTCATACACTTCATATGACAAAATAAGTAGCTTTAACACTTAGCATTCCTAACTAGCCTTCCTAATTCCATATCCAATCCAACATCAATTAAAATGCAAAGATGTAAAAAGCATCCAATCTATATACCTCAGCTTGTAAAAGTTTCAAGTGCTTTCTTGTGTTGACTATCTTGCACTACAATCCCATAGGCTTGAGTTTTTGTTGTTCTTGCAGCCATCTTAATCCTAGGCATGGTTACTACCACGGATTTGCCTAAAATAGGATGGAATAGAGGATTTTATGAAACTTAGGGTTTGGAGATGATTTGATATGTAAAATATGTTTGATTGGAATAAAATCAAATGATTTGATGCGGATTTGGTAGAAAGACATGTGTAATACCTAGATAAATCAAGAAGAAATGCTTAAGGTTTATGCGTGAAATGACAAAATCTATATTTTCCTTATATATTGTCACATGTACAAGTATGTACATTATACATACGTCTTTGAATTTTTAAATTTTATGCTATGAGTCACAATTGTGACACTAGTAATGCTCGTGAAATCCTAAAATGTTATAGTCGTGAAAGCCCAACTTTGAGGTAAGTGATAAAGCATGCACGATTATACATAAATATTGTAAGGTCATGAATACGATAATTTTTATAAAGTTTTGATTGACATATGGCATTTATAGGTTAGTCAAGTGTGATGTATGGTTGTGACTATATATTGTAGGACCCACCGCCACGAGTACCCCTGCTGCTGAATAATATTGGGGATCTTTTATTAATAATCTGAAAATACGGGTACCCGCAACGGGAATCCTACGAAAATAAAATAAACTTCCTGAAACTATACAATTCTGTCCACATGCGGAAGCTTTTCTGAATATACATCATTGAAATACATATTGTTCTGTACAATGGGCCCAATGGCCTTTCTCACTTATACATATATATACATAGTGTTTCTGTTCATACGGATGCATTTGAAAACATACAAAAGATACATACGACCTCACAGGTCCAAAACTGATATACATACTGATCGCGGTGTGTATGCGTGCCCTCTCCGTCAGCCTCGATCCACCCGCTCCTCGAACCCAACATGAACCACCTAAAAAGGATGGAAGAAGGAGGGGGATGAGTGATAAAGATCACCCAGTAAGCGCTCCTTACTTCCCTCAATACCCAAGCAAGCATAAACAATCATATAAATCAAACATACTTGGGCATCGGCCCTAACCATAGATCTATGCGCTTGCTGGAATCTGAAAACGTTATCTGAATATCCGAATTCACATTCATTTACTGATATCATATTTATTCATACCATGATGCGTATGTCATGTCATGCTACAAAAATATCTCATGGATGCATGCATCTGACTACCTCTCTGTACCATCGGGTACCTGCTGTGCTGATCAGACTGGTGAACACAGGGATTCGGCATCCTAGCCATGTGGGCTGAACAGTCTAGCTACTGGCTAGAAAGCTGAATCTGAACACTGTACTGCTTCGATCTGATTGGTGTCAGAGAGCTGAAACTGAAATGCTGTTGAATCCTCTGACTGGTGTCAGGAACTGAATCTGTAATACTGCTGAGCGTTCTGACTGGTGTCAGAAGGTTGAATCCCACAGATGCCCCCTCGTGTTCCACCGATACTCTTACCCGTACATCAGGTTCTGAAAACTGCTGAATTCAGATCCCCTGATCCTCTCTGAAACTACATGTCATGCCATGATATGCACATGCAGTTTATTTTCTGAATACAAACTCATCTGATGCTTATCTGAAGCACTTTAACCATTTATCGGAATTCCCATGCTTAATTAATCAAATTTTAATCATTTTTCTGAAAATCTGCTGATGCACGGGTGTGCATGAAAAGTGCACGGGTATGCACCAGGACGCACGGGACCGTGCGCTGGTCGTGCGCCTGGTCGTGCAAGCTACTGGAATTTACTATTCACCTTCACTGAAAATGCCTACGCACGGGCGTGCATATGCGGACACACGGGCGTGCATGTACATTTTCTGGCTGTGCACACGTCGTGCACACGGGTGTGCATCTGGAGAAACACAAGCTCACGGCCGTGCCATGCAGGCGCACGGTCGTGCGTCTGGTTCTTCAACAAAGCACCGCTTAGAAAATGCACAAAACGGCCAACCAAAACACATCCAATTGCAGTAACACTTCAATGGCACATTCCCAGCATCACAAACAACACAATTCAAGTCTCACTTCTCACATGCATCAAGCCACATGAAAGCTACCATGGAAGTATCAACATTCTCTCACTAAAGCCATACACACACACATGCAAGCTTCAAGAGTGGAAATTTATCAACCAAAGCAACATGCAAAGTCATATAAGCATTTCCAGCACTCATCAACATATAAAGAACTCATCCATGGCATCACAATTCATCACACAAGCTGGGAAAAATGCAAGAAGAAGTAAAGAACACTTACCTCTTGCCATGCTTCGGAAACAAGCTCAAACCACTAATCTTTTGGCTCTCTAACCGGATTGGGAGGTATTGGCTGCTGAATTTCCTCTCTAGGAATGGGAGGAACTGAAAAAGAAGAGAGAATTTGCTAAAGAGAAAATTTGGGTGAGAAAAATGACATAAAGCTCACGGCTCCACTTATATACTAGGCCACGCACGGGCGTGCACCAATGATGCACGGGCGTGCACAAGGGAAAATGAACTTAATTCATTTCCCACTCACTCGCCTAATCGAATCCTTCCGAAAGGATTCCTACGAAAGCCACACGACTCTAAAAACTTACTAACTCACCCCTAAACTTTACCAGACTCCCAATCTCTCTCTGAATTCGATTTCTAACCCCAAAACTCTAACCGAAAAGGCTTTCGAAATCTAGGATGCTACATTTCCTCCCCCCTTATAAAAATTTCGACCTGGAATTTACCTGAATAACTCTGGGAACCTATGCCTGATCTCAGACTCTACCTCCCAAGTGGCTTCCTCCACTCTCTGACTGCGCCATTAGACCTTCACTAGAAGAATCTGCTTGTTTCTGAGAACTTTGACTTTATAGTCTAGAATCTGTACTGACAGCTCTTGATAACTCAGATCATCTGTCAACTTAACCTCTGAAAACTGAAGCACGTGAGAAGGATCCCCCACATACTTCCTCAACTGAGACACATGGAAAACATTATGAATCTAATCCATGCTAGCTGGCAAAGCCAATTTGTAGGCAACTGTCCCTACTCTCTCAAGTATCTCATAGGGACCAATGAATCTAGGGGCCAACTTCCCCTTTCTGCCAAATCTGAGAACGTGCATGTACGGAGCAACCCTCAGAAATACCATGTCGCCTACTGAAAACTCAATTTCTCTGTGTCTCAAGTCTGCGTAGCTCTTCTGTCGATCCTGGGCCTGTTTCATTCTCTGTCTGATAATCTTGATCTGCTCAATCATGCCCTGAACTATCTCTGGACCCACAACTGTCTCCAGAGAATCTTTCTCTCCAATCTCATTCCAATGAAGAGGAGATCTACACCTCCGACCGTACAATGCCTCGAATGGAGCCATCTGAATAGTTGTCTGATAATTGTTATTATACGCAAACTCTATGAGGGGAATCAACTCTGCCCAATCGGTCTGGAAGTTCATACAACAAGCTCTGAGCATATCCTCCAGAATCTTATTCACTCTCTCAGTCTGGCCATCTGTCTGAGGATGATATGCTGAACTGAACTGTAATCTAGTCCCCAAGGCTCTCTACAATGATTTCCAGAAAGCTGACAGAAATCTAGAGTCTCTATCTGACACTATAGTCCTGGGAACACCATGAAGTCTGACCACCTCTCTGATATACAGTCTGCCCAACTGATCTGTAGACATACCCTGTCTGATTGGCAGAAAATGAGCTTGACTTACTCAGTCTGTCCACTATCACCCAAATACCATCAAATCTTCTCTGAACTCTGGGAAGACCAGAAATGAAATCCATAGAAATATCTTCCCACTTCCACTCACGAATACTCATGGGATGAAGTAAACCAGAGGGTCTCTGATGCTCTGCCTTAACCTGCTGACATACCAGACATCTGAAAACAAAGTCTGTGATGTCCTTTTTCATGCCTGACCACCAGAAACTCTTTTTGAGATCCTGATACATCTTTGTACTGCCCGGGTGTGCTGAATACACCGTACTGTGCACCTCTGACAAAATCCTCTGTCTCAACTCTGAACTCTATGGCACACATACTCTGTTTCTGAATCTCAAGATCCTATCTCTGAACTCGAAGTCTGACACTGCTCTCTCTGACATCCTCTGAAGCATACTCTGAGTCCATTTATCAGACATCTGACACTCTCTGATCTCATCATACAGAGAAGATCTGATCTGAAGTCTGGAGAATCCCGCAGTCATTATCTCAATCTGCTCTCTGGCAATCTCAAACTACAACTCTCTTTGAACTGAAAGACTGGATAAGGCAACTCGCCTGCTCAAAGCATCTGCCACTACGTTGGCTCTCCCTGGATGATATCTGATAACACAGTCATAATCCGTCACCAACTCTAGCCATCTCCTCTGTCTCATATTAAGCTCTCTCTGGGTGAAGAAATATTTCAGACTCTTATGATCTGAATAAATGCTGCATTTGACCCCATATAAATAATGTCTCCAAATCTTCAAAGCAAACACAACTACAGCTAACTCCAAATCATGAGTGGGATATCTTATCTCATGATCTTTCAACTGTCTGGAGGCATAAGCAATAATTCTACCACTCTGCATCAACACTGCCCCAATCCCCTGATGGGACGCATTTGTATAAAATATCAAACTCAACTCCCTCCTGAGGTAGTGCCAAAACTGGAGCACTAGTCAATCTCTGCTTAAGCTCATGGAATCGTGCCTCGCACTCATCTGACCAAACAAATGGAACCTCTTTCCTAGTCAAGGCAGTGAGAGGCCTTACTAGGCTAGAGAATCCCTCAATGAATTTTCTGTAATAACCTGCCAACCCAAGGAAGCTACGCACCTCTTTTACTGTCTTCGGCCTCGGCCAACTCAAAACCACCTCTACCTTGCTGGGATCCACTGAAATACCATCTGCTATCACCACGTGACCCAGAAATGCTACTCTGTCAAGCCATAACTCACACTTGGAAAACTTGGCATATAACTGTCTGTCTCTTAGTCTCTAAAGCACATATCTGAGATGCTCCTCATGCTCTGCCACACTCCTGGAAAACACCAGAATGTCATCAATGAAAACCACCACGAACCGGTCCAAGAAATCATGAAACACCCGGTTCATTAGATCCATAAAGATCGCTGGGGCATTAGTCAACCCAAATGGCATCACCACGAACTCATAATGCTCGTATCTGGTCCTGAAAGCTATCTTGGGAACATTTCTATCTGCCACTCTGACCTGATAGTAACCTGATCTCAAGTCGATTTTAGAAAATACAGCTGCACCTCTCAACTGATCGAACAAGTCATCTATCCGCAGTAGGGGATACTTGTTCTTCACTGTTACTCTGTTAAGCTCCCTGTAGTCGATACACATCCTCATCAACCCATCTTTCTTCTTAACAAACAGAATCGGAGCTCCCCAAGGTGAACAACTGGGCCTGATAAACCTCTTATCTGTCAACTCCTGAAGCTGTTTCTTTAACTCCTGAAGCTCAGTTGGAGCCATCCGGTACGGAGCCTTAGAAATTGGAACTGTACCCGGAAGAAGCTCAATACTAAATTCCAACTCTCTGTCGGGAGGTAACCCTGGCAACTCATCTGGGAACACATCAGGAAACTCTCTGACCACTGGTACCTCCTCGATACTCGGACCCACTGAACTGCTACACACGACATTGGCCAAGTATCCAACACAACCTTGTCTCAACAACCTGCTCGCCTGAACACTGGAGATCATCAGACTGTCAACTCTGCCCTCACCAAACATAAACTGATCAGGGCCTATGTGGAATCTCACCTTCTTCCTTCCACAGTCTATCTCTGCACCATATCTACCCAAGAAATCCATACCCAATATCATATCAAAATCTGCTAACTCCAGCAGAATCAAATCTATCATCATCTGTCTACCCATAACCTCTATCTCCTGATCTAAGAGAACTCTGTCACTCAACACAAATCCCCCATCTGGCATTTCCACATGGTACTCCTACTCGCCACACCAGGGTCAACCCCTAATCTCTCCACTACACTCCACGATACAAAACTGTGTGTGGCTCCACAATCAACAAGCACAAATAAAGGAGTACCAAAATAAAATAACTGACCGGTAACTGCATGGGGAATGGCCTCTGCCTGCTCCTGGCGGACTGCATAAACTCTGGCTCTGCCTCCGCCAACTCTTGAAGGACCGACACCTCCCTCAGGTGCTCTATCACCAGCCCTGGGAACCTCAGCTCCACCTCTCTCAGCTCGAACTCTGCCTCTGGGTGGACCACATCGGCCTCTGAACTGACCAGCTCCACCTATGCTCGGTCCAGTACCAGCTCCAAGTCTGGCTGGACACACGGCTATCATGTGCCCTAGCTGATGGCACCAGTAACATACTATCTGACCTGCCATACAATCCCCCAGATGGCGCCTGCCACATTTGGTACACTATGGTGGCTGGGGTGCAACTCTCTGCCTCTGACTCTGGAAACCTCTGGCAAATCTCTTGGCTGACATTGGCCTCTTACCCTTGTCTCTATCATCTGACCTCTGATCTCTCTCGGATGCTCTACTCATAGCACCCATCTTTTGTAAACCGGCCTCTGATCTGAGTGCTCTCCCCAAGGCATCACTGAATCTCTGGGGAGAATTTGCTCCTGTCATGACATCTTTATAGATTGCAGGGTACAACCCATGGATGAATTTCTGAACTCGGCCCATCTCTGTCCCTGCCAAACTCGGGACAAACCTCGCTAGTGCATTAAACCTGGTAGCATACTCTTTGACTGAACTCGACCCCTGAGCCAAATCGATAAACTCCTGGGCCTTGGTATACAACATCTTTGTGCCCCTGTACTCAGCATCAAACAACTATCTGAATCTTGCCCAAGTCAGATGCTCCTCATTGATGGAAGCCTTAGCTAGACTCCACCAAACCTTGGCATCACCTCTCATATGAAACCCTGCATATCTAACCTTCTCTCTCTCTGAAAGAACAAAGAGCCCCATCACACTCTCCACGGACTCTATCCACTCCTCGGCCACTGCTGGATCCCTAGACCCACTGAATCTCGGAGGCTGATACGGCCCTAGCAGATGACAAATCGGATGAAGTCTGTCTAAAGAACTAGGGCCAGCTGTCTCTATAGTCATACTCTGACTGGAATCTACATAACCAGCTGGATGCTGATGCCTCTCTCTAACTGACTGAGGCTGTGACTGATACTGATACTGATACTGATATTGTGGCTGTGACTGATGATGTGACTGATACTGAGACTGGGAATGTCGTCTCATCGGAATCTGATGACTCTCATGCTGGGGAGGAGTTACTCTATCTGGCTCCCAAACATTACCCACTCCAGCTTGCTGGAGGCTCTCTCTGACTACATCCCCAATCATCTCTCTCAACTGCTCTGGTCTCATCGACACATGGGAGGTACTCTGAGATCGCCGCCTATCACTAACACTCATAGGACGGCCAGGTGAACTATTGTCTGTCTCATCTAGACATCTAGGGACATACTCCTCTCTATCTATAACATCACAACAAACTGGGGTTATAAACACATATCACAATCGAAGCTGGAAAATAAATACCTGATTGTGCTGTGAGGAGGGTCTGGATGACGGCTGCAAAGGAGAGAAAAAGCACCACACACTTAAAACTTTGCTCTGATACCACCAATGTAGGACCCGCCACCACGAGTACCTCTGCTGCTGAATAATATTGGGGATCTTTTATTAATAATCTGAAAATACGGGTACCCGCGACAGGAATCCTACGAAAATAAAATAAACTTCCTGAAACTATACAATTTTATCCACATGCGGAAGCTTTTCTGAATATACATCATTGAAATACATATTGTTCTGTACAATGGGCCCAATGGCCTTTCTCACTTATACATATATATATACATAGTGTTTCTGTACATATGGATGCATCTGAAAACATACAAAAGATACATACGACCTCACAGGTCCAAAACTGATATACATACTGATCGCGGTGTGTGTGCGTGCCCTCTCCGTCAGCCTCGATCTACCCGCTCCTCGGACCCAGCACGAACCACCTGAAAAGGATGGAAGAAGGAGGGGGATGAGTGATAAAGATCACCCAGTAAGCGCTCCTTACTTCCCTCAATACCCAAGCAAGCACAAACAATCATATAAATCAAACATACCTAGGCCTCGGCCCTAACCATACATCTATGCGCTTGCTGGAATCTGAAAACGTTATCTGAATATCCGAATTCACATTCATTTACTGATATTATATTTATTCATGCCATAATGCGTATGTCATTTCATGCTATTGAAATATCTCATGGATGCATGCATCTGACTACCTCTCTGTACCCTCGAGTACCTGCTGTGCTGATCAGACTGGTGAACACAGGGATTCGACATCCTGGCCATATGGGCTGAACAGTCTAGCTACTGGCTAGAAAGCTGAATCTGAACACTGTACTGCTTCGATCTGACTGGTGTCAGAGAGTTGAAACTGAAATGCTGCTGAATCCTCTGACTGGTGTCAGGAACTGAATCTGTAATACTACTGAGCGTTCTGACTGGTGTCAGAAGGCTGAATCCCACATATGCCCCCTCGTGTTCCACCGATACTCTTACCCGTACATCAGGTTCTGAAAACTGCTGAATTCAGATCCCCTGATCCTCTTTGAAACTACATGTCATGCCATGATATGCACATGCAGTTAATTTTCTGAATACAAACTCATCTGATGCTTATCTGAAGCACTTTAACCATTTATCTGAATTCTCATGCTTAATTAATCAAATTTTAATCATTTTTCTGAAAATCTGCTGATGCACGGGCGTGCATGAAAAGTGCACAGGCGTGCACCAGGACGCATGGGACCGTGCGCTGGTCGTGCAAGCTACTGGAATTCACTATTCACCTTCACTAAAAAGGCCTATGCACGAGCGTGCATATGCGGACACACGGGCGTGCATGTACATTTTCTGGTCGTGCACACGTCGTGCACACGGGCATGCATCTGGAGAAACACAAGCTCACGGTCATGCCATGCAGGCGCACGGTCGTGCGTCTGGTTCTTCAACAAAGCACCGCTTAGAAAATGCACAAAACGGCCAACCAAAACACATCCAATTGCAATAACACTTCAATGGCACATTCCCAGCATCACAAACAACACAATTCAACTCTCACTTCTCACATGCATCAAGCCACATGAAAGCTACCATGGAAGTATCAACATTCTCTCACTAAAGCCATACACACACACATGCAAGCTTCAAGAGTGGAAATTTATCAACCAAAGCAACATGCAAAGTCATATAAGCATTTCCAGCACTCATCAACATATAAAGAACTCATCCATGGCATCACAATTCATCACACAAGCTGGGAAAAATGCAAGAAGAAGTAAAGAACACTTACCTCTTGCCATGCTTCGGAAACAAGCTCAAACCACTAATCTTTTGGCTCTCTAACCGGATTGGGAGGTATTGGCTGCTGAATTTCCTCTCTAGGAATGGGAGGAACTGAAAAAGAAGAGAGAATTTGCTAAAGAGAAAACTTGGGTGAGAAAAATGACATAAAGCTCACGGCTCCACTTATATACTAGGCCACGCACGGGCGTCCACCAATGATGCACTGGCGTGCACAAGAGAAAATGAACTTAATTCATTTCCCGCTCACTCGTCTAATCGAATCCTTCCGAAAGGATTCCTACAAAAGCCACACGGCTCCGAAAACTTACTAACTCACCCCTAAACTTTACCAGACTCCTAATCTCTCTCTGAATTCGATTTCTAACCCCAAAACTCTAACCGAAAAGGCTTTCGGAATCTAAGATGCTACATATATTACACAGTTGTACATAGCACAAAATTTGCAAAACATGCAAATTCTTTTTAAAAATCATTTTCAAACTTGAATCAAAACACTATAAGATGCCTGTTTTGAATGTTTTGAATCTTTAATAAAAATCAATGTATGAATTCATATATCAGTCAATTTTGAAAATAAATTTGGATCAATTCGATTTTGAATTTGAGTTAAGCATATGTTGTAATATCTATCAAGCATGCTTGCATACATCAGTGAACCATACAACAATAGAGGTATGTCTTCACGCCAATTCAAACACAATTATCATCCATATAGTATATAATTATTTTTCTTGGATTAGCCATGTATCAATTTTGTTCTAAGCCTTGCAAAGTCATTTTATTTTCATCTCCTCTTCTTGATTTCGAGGCACACTTGCAAAAAGAAACTTAACCTTCTTTAGTACACAAATTGTTTTGGGCCTATCTTGGTTATATTGAATTTTCCTTTTAGGAATCCAAACCTTTTTTATCTTAAAACGTTTACCATTCCTAATTAGACACTTGCCAGACATGTGTCCAACAAATTTACAAGACTTACATTTCAAATACAATGCATTTTGGATCTTTTAATGGCCTATAATTACTTATAAATAGGTTGTGCTTGTATTGTATCATAGGCCTTGCTTATTTAAAGTGTTTCTTTGAGAAGTAATCGATTCATCAGACCTTTTAATGCCTATTTTATACTTCTCAAAGATTTCACTTGAGCTAGTCACTTTAGATATCAAATGGCATAACAACTTATTTAGTGATTTGAAAAGTGCCTTCATTGCTTAGACATTATTTATAAGGTTGTGCAAGTGTAAGGGTTGGTAAGCTCAACTTCTCCATAAATGTGGTGGATACAATATTAGTATAGCTATCATCATCTATAATGAGTGTACACTCCTTGCCTTGGTAGTGTACCTTATTTGAAAGAGGTTCTCCCTTTGTTCTTTGTCTTGGCTGACTTGTGTACGTAATGCCCTTCTAATTACAAACATGTTTCCATTATTAATCTCTTCTATGATCCTTTCCCCACTTTTTCTTTATGATCAATAAACATCTAATCTAGGTTAAGGTATGTGTCCCGAACAAACACCCAATCAACATTTCCTTAAACACCATAAGCAATACTTACTTGGATTGTGATAATACATGCAAGGATGAGGAAATAAGCCTAAAAGAAGCTCCACGAACTTGCTTCAATCACCAATAATCCTTCCTTGCTATAAAAATTGGATAAAGATGAAAATTGAAAATTTAAGCACCACCTAGTAACAAGGATTCCAATATAAAAGAAAAGCTTTCAAGCTTTTATGTAAAATTTGTTTAATTAATCAAAAAGTATTTCTTACATGAGAGAGAAAGGCTTATATAGGTGTTTACAAGCAAAAGAAATGGCAAAAACATCTATTCTTATCCTCCTTTTATGGTCCCTAGTATCATTAGAGTCATATGACAAATGCATTTCTTCCCCAACTTGGTATGGTCTTAAAGGTGGTCTAAAATGGAGTTGATTTCTTTTATGGTTTGGGTTTAATTTTTTTTATGATATAAGTTCTAATCTTTGTGCAAACAAAATAAGATATAATATCTTCTAATGCTAAGATATGCAAGAAACCAAAAGGAGAAAATAAACCATCCAAGATACCAAGGATGAGAGCAAGCCACAAACTTCAGCCCTTGTCCAACAAGTATGTGCAAAGTAACCAAATATAATTACCTTATTTCCTTCTAGTCATTAAACCATTGTAGCCTTTACTTTGATTATTTCAATGCTTAGCCAAGAAATCCCTTTGATCAATTACATGTCAACTAAGATAAATGTGACAAACTCCAAACTCAGCCAATTTTATGGCCCAGTACATCCAAATGAATTTTCAAAATACATATTTGAAATGACCAAGTTGTGCCCTAAATGGATTTCCCAGCTATTTGCAAAAAGAAAGACAAAACACCAAATAACCAAGCTATAGCAATTATTAAAACTTGAGCACCAAGTATGAAATTGAGGCTTAAAACAACAGCTAAAATCACTAATTTCGGTGTCATATTACATTGCTTTAGAGCATTGAAACAACCTCATATTTTACTCATATTGCCTTAGATGAGAGTCTACAAAATCATATACGAAGAGGTCCCTAAAAGCCTAAAAAAATCAACACTTAATCTGGGAAATAAATTGATTTTATTGTTATAGAACAACTTTTATGAATAGTAAAATCAATTTGGCATTAGAAAATACAATAAGAAAGGCCTTTCAAAAGGTGTAAATCTTAGCGAATGTGTTCTCGCAAGTGTAACTATAAGCATAACTCTAGAGCCAACCTTTTTTTCCTCTAAAATACTTACAAACAATAAAAGGAACCTTGAGTTAGGAAGCATGCACTACCAAATAAAGATATACATTCCACCAAGCTTTAGTAACTCTAGCAAAGGAAGTGCAAAATTTGCCAAACTAATTCTCATACAGTAACCTTTGGAAAGGCCCTTAGAATAACCTTCACCCCACTCAAATTACTTGAGATGCAAAATTTGACCCTAAGGGTAAGAAAGCATGTAAAACTTCTTATTAAGAACCTACCCATTATTCATAACACCACCCAAAATCCTTAAGTGATTTGGATGGGATTCCTCACTTGGTGAACTATAACGCACGTAATTTGTATTGTTTATATTATCAACATGTTAGAGGAGCATAAAAGAGCAAAGAATCCACTAACAATGATAGCCCACAGGCTAAGTCTTTGCGCCATAAGACCAAAAAACGTGTAAAAGAATCTAATCATTAAGGTTATCGTAAACCACTAACTTGGTAGCTCAAACCTTTCGGGCTCTACATTTTAAGAGGGATCCCAAAGATTTTAAGTTACCTATATTAGTAGTCTATTTCTTTATAAAGAATGGTTGGCCACCAAAGAACTAAGGGCTGTCTTTTATAACTTTCAAGACATTATGTTCCTCTTTGAATTTTAGGACTAACATCAATTAGCCATATGAAATAACATTCAATAGACCTATGTTTGCCCATATTTGCTTTGCAAATTTCTTTATAGCAAGGAATATAGGTATTCTACCTAAGAAGAATTGTAATGCACAAGAGCTCTACTTGCTCAAGGTATCCTCCACCATTTCCTTTGATGGAACAATTAGCATATATTACTAAGGAAATGCGTAAGGGTTAGTGGAAAGTATTCCAAAAATGACATAGCTATTTTTCCTTTAAATAAGTCACTCCAATTAGCTTTAGCTAGAGTAATAGGTTCACCCTAAATTCCTCTAATATTAGTTCTAATCTCTTTAGTTGAAGACCCAATGACATTATTTGTAACCACCCCATCCAAAATAACAAAAGGGGGAACCAATAGAGCGTTATTAAATACATAGGCCCTCACCCAAGCATGAAAAACAAATAGTCACAACAAAAGAAGAATGAGTTAAGAGTAACCATAGAGTAACCCGAAGAAGAACCAACAAGGATAAACCACCTCTAAGAGATCAAAGATTTGAATAAAAAAATACACAGCCAATACAAGCAAAGACAACTAAGAAAACAAACCAACTTAAATAGAAAAACACAAGAGAGATGACAAGAAAGCACCTGGGAAGGAAAAAGTGACAAGATACTAAGATAAAGCGACACCACACTATCTCATAACCAAATAATCAGCAATGAGACACCAAAAGCCTTAGACAACAAAAACGAGTAGGTCAAGCACAAATGCTAGAGCCAATGGGAAAACACTAAGCTAAACAAAAAGAACATTGATAAAAATATTAGAAAGAGACCACTACCTAAAGGGTCAACCAACCATGGGAGAGAAGCAAAAAACAAGCAATAGTAATAAGTGAGACAGGTGACAGTAGGTTCAATAGATTTCAAATAGGGTGCGAGAGGGAAGAATGGTATGGTTACTATAGCAAAGTGTAAAATTCATTTCGCTTTGATTCTTTGTGCCAAATCCTTATAAATTGTTAATTAGGTAAAAGCCCAATTTGAATTACAAAAAGGTTTGGAACTATGAAACTTATGTCAAGAAATTGACTTTAAACAAGGTGAGTTCTAAAGTTGCGATACCTAATGAAAACTAAAGGTTATTATTTCTACCACTTAGATGATCAAAAAGTTTTTATTGCTCGATCTTGTGTCATTTTAGGGAAGGAATTCCTTTCTATAAAGATTAATAGGAGGAATATAAAGTTTGAAGAAACTCTTGAACCATAAATTTTTATAGATATTAAACAAGATAATATGCCTTATGATGTAGTTTAGTATGGCACATTTTAATTACATAGGTCAAACAAATTATGTCATGAGCCTAAGAGATACAGATATCTCTTGACTCAATATAGTGATATATTCGTCATCTTTGATGATGAGCCTAGAACCTATGTTGAATTTATTGTGGATCTAAACTTTGAGAGATGGCTTAACGTCATTAAGTCAGAAATAAACTTTATGTATTGGAACCAAGTTTAGACTTTGGTGGATGCACTTGAAGGGAAAGGTATATATAGGTTGTAAAGAAAAAAAACATGGATGATAACTTGCATACCTTTAAAACACGATTAGTTGTTAAAGGTTTCAATCAAAAGCATAAAATTGATAATGATAAAACTTTTTCACTGGTTGCAATGCCTAAATCCACTCAAATTATGCTTGTGATAGTTGTATACCATGATTGCGAGATTTGGCAGATGGATGTCAAGATTGTTTTCATGAATAAGAACTTTATGGAAGATGTGTATATGACATAACTTAATGGTTTTGTTCTTGATGGACAAGCAAACAAAGTATGCAACTTGTAAGGTTTATTTATATACTAAAACAAGCTTCTATGAGTTAAAATATTCGTTTTGATGAAGTTATTCAAAAGTTTGGATTCATCAACAAAGAAGATGAGCCATGTATATATAAGAAGGTTAGTGGGAGTGCAATAGCATTCCTGTTATTGTATGTCGATACATTTTGATTATTATAAGAGAATAACAATCTCCCTCTTAAAATAATTTATTTAGAAGGTTTGCAAACTTCCCTTGGCTATATCCTGTTAAAGTGTTTTTCTCTACCCATTTCAAATGTCCATTCTTGTTGCTTCTTCTATTGCTTCCCTCTATGTTTGAGCTTCCTTTTTTTTCTTATTTTGGCTATATTGTTGGCACTTTTTAGCTAGCCAGCCTTTGGCTTGGCCATCTTTAGCTAACATAGTGGTTTTCTCTTATGTTTGTCTTGGTATGTTCATGAACACCTGACTATGTGCATGTTCTTTGATGTGTTAAAGTTTTAAACCCTAACTTCCTAGCAAGTGTACTAGTTCAAGATAATATTGGAAGTATTTAGGGTTGTCAAATCCATGGGATTACGTGGGCAAGTACCAAAATGAAATTACTCCTAACTTTATCTAAACTATTATATACAAATCGAAAATAAATCTAAAACTAAAATCAAACAATTAATAAGCATACCCAGGTAAATCGAATAATAATAAGTGACATGATGTTAGGACTGCGGGTTCACTAATTCACTACAATATAAGTTTTTTATACAACTGAATATCTCATGTTATTTAAATGACAACTGAATTCTCCAAATTCATCAATATTCTTTCTCAAACAACGTTAATCCTATTTAACAATCTAATAACTTAAATATCTCTATCTAGGTTTAATTAGATGAAAATGCATTAGGTTCTATAGAATTCACTAGCTTTCAACACAAACCTATTGTGTCTATGTCTATTGCATGTATTATCAAATATATCTCTATATTCGACTAATCATGGTTTGTATTTTAGTTACTTTATACAATCTCACCTCTCAGTCTTAATCACAAAACAAAGTTCCTATTAAAAATTAGCCAAGTTTTTAACAAACATTAAGTTCATAATGCAAACTCACATTAGACAACATGTTTGTAATTTAAATTCGAAAAACATTACACATTCATGTATTAGCTAACCCTAATCTTAGCAAAAATTATTTAGTTCATCATCAAACATAAATAAATAATCGATTCAAATAAAGCATAATGAAAAACTAAGAATAAAACTCTATAACTCGTTGAATCCTTTATTGAAATCTGATGAAAATTTGTCTCATAATTGTAATATGAATAACTTTCGATTGATTCTTCAAAACAAAATTTAGAATCTCTGAAAGTGCTTGAAAAATCCTTTTAAAACTTTCTTAGGATAGCTCTCCCTTTTTTTTAAAGTTACAATTCAATATATATACTTATAGTTAGGGAAGAGTTTTAAAGAATTGAAACTTTACTGAAAGTGTTCATGTCACGGCATGAACCTAATATGTGGCGTGCTCTCTTAGTGCTACAGCATGATGTCGTAGCCTCTAGCTTTTGTGTTGCATGCACTGCAAGTCTTCATTTGTGTTGTGACATCATGGCACAACATGTAACTACTGTCTTTTACGCTTCATTCATGCCCCTGCTTAACTTACTTCAAATCAGCTATTTGATCTTTTGCTTCAGTTTTGATTTTTGGTCTTGGGTATACCACTTAGCATTATTTCAACTCGAAATCATGAAAATTCCTACAAAATAGAAACAAAAATGACGTGATCCTAAATTTGGATAAATCAAAAGTGAAATTGTAAAATTTCACTCGAATTCATCCAAAATTAATTCTAAAATGAGCGTATATCTGTTATTCATCACAACCCCTAACTAGCAAATTGTTAGTCCCTAGTAATGACAGCGACTAATTTTACACTAACAAAGACGAGTTATGAACTTATAAAATTAACTACCTAAACAAATTTTGTAAGTTATCATGATTGTGTTTAGCATATGCAACAAGCCTTTAAACCCCGAGGCAGCCTTAGTGGGTGAGTTATAGTCTCGTGAGGGCTTTTAGTGATGTTACCCACAAACATCATTTACCTAATCCGAAGAAAAAAAATATAGCAAGCATGTAATATTACAACAATACAATAGTTAACTCATACAAATGTCTCATGAACTAAAACAAATAATCAATACACAACTTACCAACCTCATCCTTCTTAAAAGTATTTAAAAACAACACGCCGCTACTTTATCAATTCTCACATCCAACTCATTCATAACCCGCTAACCAAACTTTCAGAATATGTCCATGTATGCATCCACATATACAAGTGACTAAAAACAAGTTTTATAAACAAGTTCCCTTAGACAAACCATTCAATTATCTTTCCCTAATATATTTTAGTGACAATGGTTCACTCCAACATGTCATGACTTTTATGCATGTTATGTATCATACTTAATAATATTTTTCTTTGCTGTAGTTTTTCTTTGACACATAATTTTTCAAGGCTTTATTCGGTTTCCTTAGATTGTGAACTAGTCTTTTTATGTGAGCAATCGATACTTGTAATACCATTACTTGGTTAATTAACTAATCACATACCTAAGGTGCTTTGCATACTCTTATCTCTAGTCACTTTCTGTTCGAGGGTCACTCATGATGGGCATGCTAACCCTTAACTTACTCAGCAACTAAAACATTAGAGTAGTTGAAATTTTAATTCATACCCTTGATATTTTCTTCATTTATATACTCATTCTATCTAGGGATCTAAGCAATGTATATTTTCAAAACCATGGTTCAAACAATTGTCATGTCTATCTGTTTTAAATTTTGTCACTTGTATACATGAACACAACACATAAACAACTTTTCAAGTTTAGTCATCAACCATACATACCTTAAACCTGAGAATCTCAATTTTGTAGAGTGTATTTCTCTATACTTCTAAATCAAACAAAGCTAGCTTATCATACACCAATCATTCATCATAGTTATGTATAATCATAGACATACGAGCTAATTCAACACACATTAAAACAAAACCAAAAAAATTTAAAAAAATAAAAAATTTGTCATTGATTTGCCATTCATGCAATCTAGTTGTAACTTTTCCTCACCCCTAACCTAACATCGATATTATCCTTAATAACGAATGAGAAAAGTAAAAAGTTAAGACTACTTCCTTAATTTTGCATGAGGTGTCCTCGCTTGCTTGTGCATCAGGATTTAAAACTCAAAAAAATTCTCCACAACCAATACTAAAAAAAAAAAACTTCAAACAATATTGTTAGATTACATCAGTTTAACAAACACAAAAGAAAAAGAAAAAAATTTATGGAAATAAAGAAAAAAAAAAGGGATACAACTTTGGTTGCCTCCTGAGAAACACTTGTTTATAGCCTTTAACTTGACTTGATATTGGTCTTCTTAGGCTAGATCATTCAATAGGGTGGAGACTTTGTCTTTTCTCCATCCATTTTCTTTATAGTACTTTAACTATTGCCCTTTGATTATGTATATGCTTTTATCCTTGTGATATACCTTCATAGCTCCTTTAGGATAAACTTTTGTGACAATGAATAGACCAGTCCCTTGAGCTCTTAACTTTCTAGGGAAAGGTTGACATTGAGAATTGGAAAAGAATCCTTTTTGGCCACTATTAAATTTTTTCTTGTGGGTTATTGATCTCACTACTTTTTAGGTTTATTTATCAACTTTAACATTCCTTTTTCTAAGATATGTTGTTCCCTATAACACTTCCACTTTATGGCATGTCTCTTTTTCACTAGAGAGATTTGTGGCTTTATACACTCTGAAGGTCACTATTTCATCATCAACTCCTAATTTTACTATTCCTGCTCTTACATCGATTAGTGCCCCTTTAGTGGCTAAAAATGATCTTCTAAAAATTAATAGCATTTCAATATCTTCTTCCATGTCCAACATAAGAAAATCCATAGGAAATATATAAATTTATCAACTTTTACCAACACATCTTCTACAATACCTCTTGTATACTTTTTTTTTTTTTTTGGTAACCCGGGAACCCCTATCCATACCAGTTGGTCAACCCTTAACTGATCGGATAGTTTAAACCCGGGGGCCTGTGACCACCTAGACCCGCAACCACAGACCGGGTAAATCAAGGGTTATTAGCTTCACTGCAATTTGAACCCTGACCACCACAAGGGTAGGCCAAGGCCCTTACCGCTAGGCTAAGCCCTAGGGGTTAATACCTCTTGTATACTTGATCGATCTATTTGCCAATTATAAGGAAACTGTGATAAGTTATAGTTCTCCAAGTCCTAATTTTCTGAAAATAGACAAAGGCATTAAGTTAACACTTACCCCTAAATCATATAACACATTTGAGAAGGAAATTAAACCTATAGTACAAGGGATAGAAAAACTCCTTGGATCATGTAGACACCCCATTTTGGACCCAACAGGGTCACCCCTGATGATGAAAAACTTAAATGTTGATTTAGAATTTTTGAGATGTTGAGCCGAGGATGGATGAGTTAAAAAAAAAAAAGTGTTTATTTTATTTTATTAAAAAAATCAAAAAAATCTAATCCTAAACCCAAGCCATCTAAACCCAAAAAATAATAATAATAATAAACAAAACCCAAAACCCTAGCCCATTAAAACCTAGCTAAAAACCCAATCCAAAAGCCCAGCAACCAAGAAAGAGGAGAGCCCAAAAAAAAAAAAAGTAAAATAATAATAATAAAATAGAAGCCTAACGCATATGAAGAGAGTATGTAGCCCAAAAACAAAAGCAGAGGCCCAGCACATATTTTGGCTACACTATCCCTTTCTTTTTGGCTTGCTGCCATTTTAATATTTATCTGCTGACTCACTTGGCATGCTTATCCCTTCTTTCGCGCAAATTAAAAATGGCCAGCTTTACGTAATCTTTTTTGGGCTGTTACATTTTATCTCTACTGGGGATCAAGGGAATTAATTTCCCTGTTCACAGCTGGTCAAGGGAAAGGAATCCCTTGATCTCTCCAAGTTATAAAAAAAAAAAAGGGAAAAAGAGAAAAAAAAAGAGGGGGGATTTCAGAGGGGGAGACGGCTGAGAAAAAATTACAAAGAATAGAAAAAAAAAATTGAGAGAGGGGAAAAGATTTTAGGGGGAAAAAAAAAAGATTTCAGGGGGGAGAGGATTTCCTGAAAAAAAAAAAAAGTATTTCAGGGGAATTTTGGATTTCCGGGGAAAGGAAAAATTTAGGAGAAAACCAAAAGCAAAATATAAAAAAAAAAAAAAATAGTTTAAAAGATTAAAGTATTTTTGAAAATCAGCTTGTGTGATTTTAGTTCATCCTCAGCTCAGTATTCAATCAAATTTGAAATAACAGTCTTCAGGTAAGCCCTTGAGGGGGAATTTTTCTTAATAATATATTTGTAATTCTATATTGTATTTTTTATATTTTTTATATTTATATTTTATATATCTTATGAATTTTTCTTTCTTTTTGTGTGTTGTAATTTTTTATTAGCATTTCACATGTCATATATTGATACCATTTTTTGTATATTTTATATTGTGATTGTATTAGTATTCTGTATTCTAAATTCTGTTTGCATGAGTATTGTATTGTGTTGTATGTACATGTATAGTGATTTTTCTGTAAGAGTATATTTTGGATCTGCATGTATTCTTGTACATTGCATATATATACATTGTTGCATGCATACTGGACGGATGAGATTGGCCGCCTTGAGGGCAATAGGCGGTCAAGTTATTCCCCTATTCCCAGGTTCAAACCGCACCGACCAAAGCTGCTTATTTATTTGTTTATTTATTTTTTGTTATTTATTCTTATTATTGTTATCTTTTATATTACATTCTCTTTATTTTTACTTTTATTTTATATATCCATTTTATTTAATTTCATTTCGTTGGCTACTGTACATAATATTATTGGCATTATCATTATTTTTGTATATTATTATCATAATTATATTCATTTAATTTATTATTGTATTTTGTGCATATACTATATTAATTTATATGTATTTTACATGTGTATGTTATATGTATTATGTAATTATTGAATTGTATATATTGAATGTTTGTATTACTGTATATATTCTTGCATGTATTTGAGTTATATATTTTTGTATTTGCTGGAGGAAAAATTGTATATTTGTTGAGTGTTATCTGTGCGTCCGTGTATATTGTATATATAATTTTCTTGCATGCAATTTCATTAAGTATGGCAGTTGTGCTGCTGGCGAGAGGCGGGAGGCTTATCTCCCTTGGCACCCGGGTTCAAATCTCAACAGGGAGAAGCTGCATCATTTTAATTTCATCTATTCCTGGGCCATCTGCTGCAGCCTCCTTTGGGCCGCCTGGGCCTTGTTTTGTTTATTTCCTTGGGCGGGCTGCTTTCATTTAGATTAGGTTTTTTTTAATTATTGTCTCTTCTTTATTTTATAAATGTAATTTATCATAACCAAATTTTGTTTTACAGAATTTATTATTTTAATATATTTATTTATTTTATTGAATTAACTAACAAAATTGTTTTTACAAGATTTATTTATTTATTATTCCTAAGTTTATTTAGAGTTAGAAGAAATGTATAGGGGTATATGGAAAAGGGTTGTAATTTTTTAATTATTATTATTATTTTCCATATTTTTGTGGATGCATGTAATTTATTATATGTGTGTGTTTAATATTGCATCGTGTGATAATACGGAACTTAATTAAACTTGGTAACGCGCTTAACGAACGAATCACAATAGTGGAGGCCGGCTTTCATGTCGGGCGGCATGGGTGCCTAACACCTTCTCATTGTTGTACCTGACTCTCCGAACTCGACCCATTGGGTAGGTGAGGGGTAGTTGGGTCCTTTGTAAGGGATCCATAAATCGTCTATCCTCACCGATGTTTATTTTCCTAAGGTTACTCCCGGGTGGCGACTTCATAGACTTTGTAGCAGGCCACAAACCCGTTATGAGCTCCTCTTGACCACATTTAGGGTGGTTAAACAAGAGTGGTAAGTCTGTCCTGACATGGCGCGACAAAAACCGATGCCACAGCTCTGGCGACTCCACTGGGGACAATGCGAAGAGTTGATTCCGATGTGGGAAATTTGTAAAGCGCTTATAAGTTTAATCAAGTTCCTTGCATTGCACAACACTAACACCCATTGTACACTCCTTGTCCTTATCAACCCCGATGGCAATCCAGACTTCGCCCGAAAGCCCACTCGGCCCAGGGGTAGTCTATCTTGTACATCAGCCTTGGGCAACGTACCTTCATGTATATGAAAAGAACCTTTGGTTCTCGCCTAAGGTAGTCTTTGACCTTTACCCGAGTCAAGCCCATGTAGCGGCCCATAGATGTCAATCCTTAGGACCCTTTTTGCATGTGATTGATCGAGTCGAATCCTTATACATAAGGTCAAGTTTTTGTTGCTCATTCTGAAATATGCTTTGATCCATGACATCAAGATATCACTGATTGTTTCTTTAAATGGCCCTTCATTAGGAGAAAACTTTTTGAAACATCGTTTTGTAGATATCTTTATGACATGACTCGACATACTCCTAAATGGGCACATAAAACTTGAAACTTCATACGTAAAGATTCATTAGGTCTAGGACCATTGGGTCTTCTGGTGACTCAATGGATTCTAACCACTTAGGGTAGAATTGACTTTTCTAACTTTTCATTAACTGAAGTAATAAAGAGGCGAAGGGAGTGATAAGGGGGCAAAGCCTAGAATTAAAAGCACTTCCTTTTTCGAGTCGCCTCCAAAGGGCATTTTCATCTTTTGTCAGCCTAAGTAGATATGTTCGATCTGAATCATCCCATAGGGGTAAAATTGTCATATGTCACTGTAGACACCCCATTTTGGACCCAACAGGGTCACCCCCGATGATGAAAAACCTGGATGTTGATTTAGAATTTTTGAGATGTTGAGCCGAGGATGGATGAGTTAAAAAGAAAAAAAAATTGTTTATTCTATGTTATTTTTATAAAAAAAAATGTATTTATTTTATTACAAAAAAAATAGAAAAATAGAAAAAACCCAAGCCCATGCAGCCAGCCCAAGTCAAAAAAAAACAAAAAAAGGGAAAGGAGGAAGCCCAATGCGCAGCCCACGCCTGAGGGCCAAGGCCTGGCCTGCAGCGCATGCGTGTCATACACGAGCGCGCCGAGTCCCTGCACGCCCTCTGCCTTGGCGTGCACGGCTCTCTCTCCCTCTCTCCTGTCCAGGCCAGCGCGCCGCACGCTGGCTGTGCGTGCGCATGGCCTTCTGATTTTTTTTTTTTAGGCAGGCTGTCAGCCTTTTCACATTTTCCCAAGGTATAAAAAGGGAATTCGTTTGGAAACAAGGGGGGAAGATTTTTTGGGGAGACAGAAAACTTTCAGGGGGAAAAAATTGGGAACGGCTGGGGATTTTCAGAGAGAAAAAAATTGAAGGGAGAAATTTTTCAGGGGGGACGGCTGAGAGAAAAATTTTCAGGGAGAGGATTTTTGGGCAGAAAAACTTTCAGGGCTGAGGATTCTCGGCTGGAGGAAAAAATATTGAGAGAAAGGGGGAGAGGATTTCCAGAAAAAAAAGAAAGCATTTCAGGGGGATTTTCCATAAACCAAAAAAAAATAGAGAAAAAGATTTCCAAGAAAAAAAAAAGACAAGAAAAGAGAGAAAAAAATTTCGAAAAAAATTAACATATTCGAAAACCCATTTATGTGCTCTTTAATCTTCGGTTCAGCATTAATAAACATCGAATCAACTATTTTCAGGTATGCTCTTGAGGGGGATTTATTTGTAAATAATTTATTTATTAATTATTTCATGTATATAAAATATTATGTTATATGTAAATATCATTCGCATAATCCGTAGGAATAATCTGTGTATTGTATTTTTATTTTTAGATATGTTAATATTTTGTATTAATCTTTTTTGTTTTTGTTGTGTTTTCTATGTGTATGTAAATATTTTATATGTATACTTCATTTTCTTTATTTTGTATTCATATTTTATATGTTTTATATTTTTCTTTGTGTACTGTAATTTTGTTCATATTTCGTATTCGATTTGTTTTGTATATTGATATTTTTTTGTTTTTATATGCATTATGTATTTTATTGTATCAGTATAATTTTATTGTATATACTGTTTAGTATTATGTTGTATTGTATGTACATGTATAAGTATATTATGGATTCTGCATATATTCTGTGTACATTCGTATGTATTGCCTATATATTTTTGTTGCGCAACGGTTGGACGGATGAGACCGGCCGCCCTGCTGGCAGCAGGTGGCCATGTTATCCCCCCTCCCAGGTTCAAATCACGCTGCTGGGTAAAGCTGCTTTTTTTTTCCCTTTATGCTGTGTGTCTCTGTCTATTGTACATATAAAATTTTGCCCCCATAATGAGTGAATGTAGCTGTTGCCTTGGTGGGGAAAGGCGGGAGGCTCAATCCTTGGCACCCGGGTTCGAATAGCGGCAGGGAGGGGAATTTGGTTTTTTTTTCGTACTGTGCATGTGTGTATATATTATTGGGTTGGGCTGCGTGCTGTTTATTCTCTTGGGCGGGCTGGCTGGGCTGCATTTTCTTTATTCTTTAGATGGGCTGGCATGCTGTCAATTTCCGTTGGGCGGGCTGCACTTTGTTCATTTCTTTAAGTGGGCTGCATTTTGTTTATTCCTTGGGTGGGCTGCTTTTTATGTGGGCTAGGTATTAATTATGGATTTTTATTCTTATTTCATAATTGTAATTTGCTCCTAACGAAATTTTATTTTGCAGGGATTATTTATTTATTTTATAAGATTAATTCATTAATTTGTTTTGTACAATTTATTTATTATTTGGATTAACTAACAAAATTTGGTTTTTTTTTCGTACTGTGCATGTGTGTATATATTATTGGGTTGGGCTGCATGCTGTTTATTCTCTTGGGCGGGCTGGCTGGGCTGCATTTTCTTTATTCTTTAGATGGGCTGGCATGCTGTCAATTTCCGTTGGGCGGGCTGCACTTTGGTCATTTCTTTAAGTGGGCTGCATTTTGTTTATTCCTTGGGTGGGCTGCTTTTTATGTGGGCTAGGTATTAATTATGGATTTTTATTCTTATTTCATAATTGTAATTTGCTCCTAACGAAATTTTATTTTGCAGGGATTATTTATTTATTTTATAAGATTAATTCATTAATTTGTTTTGTACAATTTATTTATTATTTGGATTAACTAACAAAATTGTTTTGCAGGATTTATTTGTTATTTTATTATTCCTAGACTTGTTTAGGATTAAAGAAAATGTATAGGGGTGTATGGAAAAATAGTTGTAACTTTTAATTTCTATTTTCTTTTTCGTATTTTATTATATTCGTGGATGAATATAATTTATTGTATATGTATGATTATTAATAATGCATCGTGTGATAATCTGGAACTTAATTAAACTTGGTAATGCGCTTAACGAACAAACCACAAAAGTGGAGGCCAGCTTTCACGTCGGGCGGCATGGGTGCCTAACACCTTCCCATCGCCATACCTGACTCTCCGAACCCGACCCATTGGGCAGGTGAGGGGTAGTTGGGTCCTTTGCAAGGGATCCGTAAATCGCCCATCCTCACCGATGTGTATTTTCTCGGGGTTACTCCCGGGTGGCGACTCCATAGACTCCATAGCGGGCCAAAAACCTGTTTTGCGCTCCTCTTGACCATGTCTAGGGTGGTTAAACAAGAATGGTAAGTCTGTCCTCGCTCGGCGCGGCAAAAACCGGCGCCACAGTCACTCTAAGTAGGTGTTTTTAATCTGTATCATTCTTGTAAGGTGAAAATCATTAGGTGTCATCTAAATTGGCTAATTTTGATCTGAATTACCTCATAGGGGCATTTTTGTCTTTGGTCTTTCAAAATAAGTAATTTTGATTTGAGTCTCTCACAAGGTAAAATCATTTAGGAGTAATAGACTTACCCCTCATTCGTATTGTCTCACATGTTGCATAACTTTAGGTCTAAGTTGTCCCATTGTTGAATTCGAAATCTCATCTTTAGGGCTAAATGTGTTGTCATTAGGTTTCTTTTAAGTTTAAGCCTTCACTCTACTTAGACATTAGACCCACAATTCTTTTGTCTGTCTACTTATTGAACCCACCTTTTGTAACAATTCTTGTTTAGTCTAATAAAGTCATCGTTTAAAATAAATTCATTCATACATGTCATGCATCTGCATAACCACATCATGCATTCATGCACTAACATTTTACCTTATAGTCATTTCAGTGGAAGAAAAGAGTCATGACCGAGGGAAACATACAAGATGAATTAATAAAAAGGATGGAGAGCATAGTTGATGAAAAGATAGAAGATTTTGTGACCAATAGGATGAATCCCTTAATAAATAGAATTGAGCAAATATTAGATAAAATCGAGGAGAAAGATAAGGTGAAAGAAGCAAGAGTGGCCCAGGACAATGTTAAGACCCTTTTAACAATAGGACAAAAATAATGGACAAAGAGCTGGGAAAATTACCAAAGGCCATAAAGGGACAAACTGGGGCATCCAAACCTAAGAAGATAGGTCAAGCATGTATGGGAGCACAAGGGCCAAGACATTTCTCTAATTTCAATATGCCACTTTCAAGAGTCTTGGGTAAATTAATGAGGAGGGGTTTATTACAACCGTTGGCACCGTGCCCACCGCCAAACCCACTGCCAATAAACTATGATCCAAAAGCATACTGTTGTTTCCATCAAGGCCGAGGTCATCCAACCAACGAGTGTAAAAGATTCAGGCATGAGATTCAGAACCTCATTGATGATGGAAAGTTGATTGAACCAGAGCAACGTTAAAAGCAGGTAGGGTTTATAAAAATTTAAGGGGTAATGGCTTTCTTGTTTTGACATCTTTTAGCTTTTGTACCTTGAAGTCATTTTTTGAGATATCTTATAAACAAGAGGTAAAATAGTCTTGGTAGACTTTGAAACAATAAATGTTAGGTTTTGAGCCTATGGTGATGCATACATATATGATCGTTGAGTTCTTTGTTGAGTGTGTTCACTTATGATAGGTATCTTTAGAACTTGCTTTAAATACTGATCAAGATTACAATCAGTCACATACATTCATAAAAATGATGATGACACTAGGAAATAAGTCACTTTGACCAAAAAGCCAACCATGATACAAGTTGACATTAGAGAAACTTATTGAGATTGAAACACTTCCTTAGCAAACCCTATACCATAACTCCTTTTGTCCTTGTAGTGACCCCTGCCTCAGGCCTACTATGCGTAGCTATAAAAGTATATATATAAATATATATATAATAATAATGAAAATGTGCCTGTGACGGAGACCCCTACGAGGGAAAAGAAAATTACTTACTGCTCAAAATACTTGAAAATCTATATACGGAAGCGTAAATATGTAAATATGACCATTAAATAAGTCACAATAATCTTTCTGAAAATCCCAGGCTATTCATGTATTAAATCCATACAGTGCATAAGAATATAATACACACAACGTAAATACATGAAATACGATAAATAAAGCAAATGAGTCGAAAATATAAAGCTAGTTGCCGAGCCATGTCCCCAAAACCTCACAGTTGAATCGCCGCATCTCAGTCCCCAAAACTTACTGACCTACAAAAGAGAAAGGAAGGAAAAGGGGTGAGTGACAAAATCACTCAGTAAGCATTTCCTATCTCAAACACAGACAGGTTATCAAGCAAAGGCTGATCCTCGATCAGACCTCGAAATTCTTAGCTTACTGATTTCTCGATCTTATCTTATTTCTTATTTCTTTACTTTCTTTAATCATTAAGTTTTCAGAATTCTTGTCTACTTTATGCTCTGTACTTTGCTTTTATCTCATATGTTCTCATGTATGTGGTATGTGACATGATATGCATGCTCTGATGCCATGTAAATCTCATTTTCTCATAAAACTTTGCCCCTCGGGCTGATTTTCTGAAAATACATCTTTTCTGAAAACTCTTTCTCATAAAAATCTCTGATCCGAAGATCCTCATATATATACATATAGTATATCTGAAAACAGTATCAAAAGTATTGTATCTGGAAAATAACTCTGCTATGCTGGCCAGTCTGATGAACACATGGATTCGGTACCTTGGCCTCGTGAGCTCATACCTAAAAGAAAACTAATCGTGCACGACCATGTTCTCTCTAGCGAACCATGGTTTCCCTCTCTAGCGGGCGTGCGAACTCTCAAGTGCCCCCTCGTATCCACCCCTAACTGATGTCCGAAACATCGTATATATATATTTTTAAAAACATCTCTTGGATCCGTAGATCCCTTTCTGAAAACGTCTCATGTATGGCATGCCATGCTCTATGTTTCTCAATCATGCATGAAATGATCCTATATCTCATTATTCTTATGTTTCGCATGTTTAGAATTCACTTAGGGAAGCTTAGGGTAGCTTAATTTAAATTTAATTTCTCTTTTCTTTCTTTCTTAAGCCACACGGGAGTGTGTGCTAGCGTGCACGGGCGTGTGTCAAGGCACACGCGACCGTGTGCTCCTCGTGCTGATGGGCGTGCAACATTCTGAAAATTTTCTCAAGAAATTAAGGAAAAGGCTGACCACACGGGCGTGTGGTGCGAATACACGGGCGTGTATGGCTGGGCACATGGGCGTGTATCACAATGCACGGGCATGTGTCTACCTCAGCACCCTCCCGTGTCTTGCCTATACGGGCGTGCAGATTTGGGATCTCACACACGGACGTGTCCCCTCAGGCACACGGGTGTGTGTGTGGATTTTCATACGCATACGGGCAGGATGCAAGGTCGTGTTCATGTAGATTTGAGGCCACACGGTCGTGTCCCCTCGGGCGCACGATCGTGTGCTCAACTCAGAATCTGCAGAATGCGTCTGGAAACCCAAAAGTCTAACTCAAACACGTCCAATACTCAACCAATCTTTAATTAAACATCAACACAACATATATACATGCCAATAAACATACTCAGCTCATGCATTTCTCATTTAACTCATCAAATCTCATGCATTTCTCATCCAAAGCATACCCAAGCATGTAAACATCACACATTGCATATTTATCTCAAAATCATCATACATCTCATCATTTCATCATCATATCATGCTGGAAAAACATGTTCAACACACAGCAAGCATCCAATAAGCTGGAAAACAGGAAAACTTGCTGGAAACCTAAGTGAAGAGGTAAATAAATACTTACCTCTTGCCATGGCGTCCGGATCTCTCTTTCTAGCTGGTCCTGGATCTCTCACTGAAACAATGGCAGCTGGTTGGACGGTTTCAACCCTAGGGTTTGCTGGAAAAGAAAGGAGAAGAAGCTGAGGGAAAGTTGAAGGAGAAAATGCGGGGAAAAAAGCTAGGAAAATAAACTTATACTCATTATCTCTCTTGGCACACGGGCGTGTGCCCCTCAAAATCTCCACTTCTCTCACTTTAACCCCTCAACTTAGCCTAAATGACATTTCTACCCCTGGGCTATTACAATCTCCCCCTCTAATAAAAATTCCATCCCCGGAATTAACTATACACATCTGGGAACCTATCTCTCATCTCAAACTCAATCTCCCAGGTGGCTTCGTCAACTCTCTAACTCCTCCACAGAACCTTAACCAACAAGATCTCTTTGTTCCTTAGGGTCTTCACTTTATAATCTAGAATCTGAACAGACGTCTCCTGATAACTCAGATCATCAGCCAACTTAAGATCCTCAATCTGAAGCACATACGAAGGATCTCCCACATACTTCCTTAACTGAGATACATGAAACACATTATGGATCTTGTCCATACTCATTGGTAAAGCCAATCTATAGGTGACTCTACCAACTCTCTCCAGAATCTGATAAGAACCAATAAACCTCGGAGCCAACTTACCTTTCTTACCAAATCTCAAAACTCTTCTATAGGGAGCAACTTTCAATAAGACGTGATCTCCAATCTCAAACTCTACCTCCCTACGTCTCAGATCCGTATAACTCTTCTAACGATCCTAGGCCTACTTAATCCGCTCGCTGATCACTCTGATCTGCTCTATCATCATCTGAGTCATCTCTGGACCCACTGCTGACTCTAGCGAATCTTTCTCATCCATCTCATCCCAATACAATGGCGAACGACATTTCCTACCATACAAGGCCTCGAAAGGTGCCATCTGAATCGTAGACTGATAACTGTTGTTGTAGGCGAATTCCATCAATGGTAAATCCCAACCCAACTCGTCTGAAAATCTCTACAACAAGCTCTCAACATATCCTCTAAAATCTGATTGACTCTCTCAGTCTGTCCATCTGTCTAGGGATGATAAGCTAAACTAAAGCGAAGTCTTGTTCCCAAAGCTCTCTGTAAACTGCCCTAAAAGGCTGACAAAAACCTCGAATCTCTATCTGACACAATATCCCTAGGAACTCCATGTAGCCTAACAATCTCTCTGACATATAATCGACCTAACTGATCTGTACTCATACTATCTCTGATCGGTAAGAAATGTGCAGACTTACTCAAATGGTCAACAATAACCCAAATACTGCTATAGCCTCTCTGCACTATCGGGAGTCCTGAAATAAAATCCATCAAAATACTCTCCCATTTCCATTCGGGAATCGTCAAAGGCTGTAACAAACTAGACGGTCTCTGATGCTCTGTCTTGACCTGCTGACAAGTCAAACACTTAGCTACATACTCGGCTATATCTCTCTTCATACCAGACTACCAAAACGATCTCTTCAGATCCTGATACATCTTTGTACTGCCTGGATGAGCTGAATATACTGAATCGTGAGCCTCTGACAAAATCCTCTGTCTCAACTCTGTATCCTCTGGCACACAGACTCTGTCTCTGAATCTCAGAATATCATCTCTGACTTCATAATCTGAAACTGTACCCTCTGAAGTCCTCTGAACCATACTCTGAACCCATAAATCGGCCCTCTAAGACTCTTTGATGTCATCATACAAAGTCGAAACCAACTGAAGTTTGGAAAAGCCAACTGACATAATCTCAATCTCGTCTCTGGCGATCTCATGTTGTAACTCTCACTGAACTGTAACCATAGACAAGGCTACTCTCTTACTCAAGGTATCTACTACCACATTAGCTCTCCCTAGGTGATATCTGATCTCACAATCGTAATCCTTCACCAGCTCTAACCATCTCCTCTGCCTCATATTTAACTCTTGTTGGGTGAAGAAATACTTTAAACTCTTGTGATCAGAATAAATACAGCACCTGACACTATACAGATAATATCTCCAGATCTTCAAAGCAAACACTACAATCGCTAACTCTAAGTCATGCATAGGGTACCTTAACTCATGATCCTTTAATTGCCTAGAAGCGTAGGCAATCACCCTACCTGACTGCATCAACACTGCTCCAATCCTCTGATGAGATGCATCTGTGTAGACATCATAATCCATACCCTCCTGAGGCAACACTAACACCGGAGCACTCATCAACCTCTGCTTCAACTCCTGAAATCGAGCCTTACGCTCCTCAGTCCAAACAAACGGCGTCTCATTCCGAGTCAAAGTTGTCAATGGCTTAGCTATACTGGAAAAGCCCTCTATAAATCTCCTGTAGTATCTAGCTAATCCAAGAAAACTCCTCACCTCTCTGGCAGTCCTCGGCCTTGGCCAACTCAGAATAACCTCAATCTTACTCGGATCTATAGAAATCCCTGCCGCTGAAACCACGTGTCCAAGAAAAGCAACACTGCTCAACCAGAACTCACACTTGTCAAACTTAGCATTAAGCTGACAATCTCTCAACCTCTGAAGAACAAATCTCAGATGCTCTACATGCTCCTCTACACTCCTCGAGTAGACCAAGATGTCGTTGATAAATACAACAACAAATCTATCTAGATAGTCTTGGAAAACTCGGTTCATCAAATCCATAAAAATTGCAGGAGCATTCGTCAAACCAAATGGCATCACTACAAACTCATAGTGGCCATACCTCGTCCTGAAGGCAGTCTTAGACATATCTCTCTCTGCAACTCTAATCTGATGATACCCAGACCTCAAGTCTATCTTGGAGAACACTGCAGCTCCACTCAACTGATCGAACAAATCATCTATCCTGGGCAACGGATACTTATTCTTAACTGTCACCTTATTCAGCTCTCTATAATCTATACACATCCTCAAGGAACCATCCTTCTTCTTCACAAACAGAATCGGCATGCCCCATGGAGAACAACTTGGCCTTATAAACCGCTTGTCAATCAACTCTTAAAGCTGCTTCTTCAATTCCTACAACTCAGCTGGAGCCATTCGATACAGAGCCTTCAAAATTATAGCCGTATCGGGAAGCAACTCAATCGAAAACTCTAACTCTCATCTGGAGGCAACCCTGACAAATCCTCAAGAAAAACATCTAGAAACTCTCAAACTACAGGAACCTCCTCTATACTTGACTCAACGACCTTTCTACAAACTACATTAGCCAAGTATCCTACACATCATTTGCTCAACAACTTCCTCGCCTGCAAACAAGAAATAAGCACTGTTTCCACTCTACCCTCACCAAAGGTGAACTGATCAGAGCCTAACTGCAATTTAACCTTTTTCCTCTTACAGTCTATCTCAACTCCATAACAACTCAGGAAATCCATGCCTAGGATCATGTCAAAATCGGCTAACTCTAACATAATCAAGTCTATCCTCAAAACTCTACCCATAATGATCACCTCCTGATCCACCAGGATCTCATCACTCACTATTACACCACAATCAGGCATCTCAATGCTAATACTCCTCTCTGCCACACTAGGGGTCAACCCTAATCTCTCTATCACTCATCAGGAAACAAAACTATGCATGACACCACAATCAATCAACACATATAAAGGAGTATCCAAGAAAGTCAACTGACCTTAACTGCATGGGGGTTCATCTCAGCCTGCTCTCTCCTCACTGTGAAGACTCTAGCTCTGCCTCTGCCTCTGGGTGAACCAACACCACCTCTACCAACTGGACCTCTATAACCTCGGCTAGGACTTGCTCCACCGACTGTTGTCCCAACTCCAGCTCCTCTTATCGAACATTCAAAAAATTTGTGACCAGGCTGACGGCATCTGAAACAAACATCCTGACCCGCCAAACACTCTCCTGGGTGACTCATACCACAACTCCTACAGACTGACAACTCTGCTCTCTACCTCTGACGCTTACCCTTAAACTGTTTCTTTGACTGCATAGGTTTCTTGCCTCTATCTTCACCTCTCTCAAGTGCTCTATCTACTGATCTCAAAAAGAAACTCATCCTCTACAAATAAACCTCTGACCTCAAGGCTCTCCCTAAAGCCTCACTGAATCTCTGTGGCGGTGAAGAACCAGTCATCATATCTCTAGTTATCGCAGGGTGTAAACCATGCACAAACTTCTAAACTCGGATCGGCTCAGAAGCCGTTACTCTTGGAACAAATCTGGCAAGCGCAACCGGGTGGCATAATCCTTAATCAAACTATTCCCCTGAGTCAACTCTATAAACTCCTGGGCTCTAACATGTACCATATATGCACTACGGTACTCCTCCTCAAACATCCTTCTAAACTCAGACCAAGTCAAACTCGCAACATCAACTGACGTCCTCGCGAGGTTCCACCACACCCTTGCATCACCTCTCAACATGAATGTAGCA
This sequence comes from Anacardium occidentale, assembly GCA_026122585.1. Taxonomy (NCBI): domain Eukaryota; kingdom Viridiplantae; phylum Streptophyta; class Magnoliopsida; order Sapindales; family Anacardiaceae; genus Anacardium; species Anacardium occidentale. The sequence continues at coordinate 119,857 of JAJEJH010000427.1, forward strand.
TACCGAATCATCTCTTTGTCGGTCATCGTGAACAAACCAATCACACTCTTTATCAACTCAATCCATTCCTCAGCCACAGTTGGATCCCTTAAACCATTGAATTTAGACGGTTGATGAGCACCAGGCAAACTGTAGATTGGATGTAATCTATCTGAACCACTCGTACCAATCGTATCTGTCCCTGAACTCATATCTGTCTGATGGCCAAACTCGAGCATCTGATAAGGCTCTCTGATAGTCTCTAACATACCCTGATCTCTCTGCCCATACTGACCTCTGACTTGCCCCTGATGGGCTCTCTGTCTCTCTGGCTCAAACTCATCGGCTCTGGCTACCGACTGAAAACCCTCTCGGATCATCTCTCTGAAGATATCTCTCACATCCTCAGTTCGAAGAGAAACTCTAGAGTATCGAGACCTCCTAGAATCATTAGTACTCATGGGCCTAACTAAAGCACTACTCTCTTCCTCTACGACTGGGGGTAAAAGGGTTTGGGCTCTTCTATCTAAAACAGCACAATACAAGAATAAACATTCAAATCAAACAACATTCTCAAACTATACTTACACTAAGAAGAAGCGAACAACAGCTGTCGGGACATGCTGGCCTTGGCTCATGTTATCTCTTTTAGAAAACAATGCATTAAAAACACGTTTTCTTTAGAATATATCTCAAATACTTTCTCAATATCTCAAAACATTGCTCAAAAATCAAGGTATCACTCTGATACCAAAACCTTGTAGTGACCCCTGCCTCAGGCCTATTATGCGCAGCTATAAAAATATATATATATAAATATATATATATATATAAATATATATATAATAATAATGAAAATGTGCCTATGATGGAGACCCCTACGAAAGAAAAGAAAATTACTTACTACTCAAAATACTTGAAAATCTATATACGGAAGCGTAAATATGTAAATATGACCATTAAATAAGTCACAATAATCTTTCCGAAAATCCCAGACTATTCATGTATTAAATCCATACAGTGCATAAGAATATAATACACACACAACGTAAATACATGAAATGTGATAAATAAAGCAAATGAGTCGAAAATATAAAGCTAGCTGTCGAGCCATGTCTCTAAAACCTCACAGCTGAATCGCCGCATCTCAGTCCCCAAAACTCACTGACCTACAAAAGAGAAAGGAAGGAAAAAGGGTGAGTGACAAAATCACTCAGTAAGCATTTCCTATCTCAAACACAGACAGATCATCAAGCAAAGGTTGATCCTCGATCAGACCTCGAAATTCTTAGCTTACTGATTTCTCGATCTTATCTTATTTCTTATTTCTTTACTTTCTTTAATTATTAAGTTTTCAGAATTCTTCTCTGCTTTATGCTCTGTACTTTGCTTTTATCTCATATGTTCTCATGTATGTGGTACATGACATGATATGCATGCTCTGATGCCATGTAAATCTCATTTTCTCATAAAACTTTGCCCCTCGGGCTGATTTTCTAAAAATACATTTTTCTGAAAACTCTTTCTCATAAAAATCTCTGATCCGAAGATCCTCATATATATACATATAGTATATCTGAAAACAGTATCAAAAGTATTGTATCTGGAAAATAACTCTGCTATGTTGGCCAGTCTGATGAACACAGGGATTCGGCACCTTGGCCTTGTGAGCTCATACCTAAAAGAAAACTACTCGTGCATGACCATGTTCTCTCTAGCGAACCATGGTTTCCCTCTCGAGCGGGTGTGCGAACTCTCAGGTGCCCCGTCGTATCCACCCCTAACTGATGTCCGAAACATCGTATATATATACTTTTAAAAATATCTCTTGGATTCGTAGATCCCTTTCTGAAAATGTTTCATGTATGGCATGCCATGCTCTATGTTTCTCAATCATGCATGAAATGATGTTATATCTCATTATTCTTATGTTTTGCATGCTTAGAATTCGCTTAGGGAAGATTAGGGTAGCTTAATTTAAATTTAATTTCTCTTTTCTTTCTTTCTTAAGCCATACAGGCGTGTGTGCTAGCGTGCACGGGCGTGTGTCAAGGCATACAGGATCGTGTGCTCCTCGTGCTGATGGGTGTGCAACATTCTGGAAATTTTCTTAAGAAATCAAGGAAAAGGCTGACCACACGGGCGTGTGGTACGAATACACGGGCGTGTATGGCTGGGCACACGGGTGTGTATCACACTGCACGGGCGTATATCTGCCTCAGCACCCTCCCGTGTCTTACCTACACGGGCGTGCAGATTTGGGATCTCACACACGGGCGTGTCCCCTCGGGCACATGGGTGTGTATCACACTGCACGGGCGTATGTCTGCCTCAGCACCCTCCTGTGTCTTGCCTACACGGGCGTGCAGATTTGGGATCTCACACACGGGCGTGTCCCCTCGGGCACACGGGCATGTGTATGGATTTTCATACGCACACGGGTAGGACGCAAGACCGTGTTCATACAGATTTGAGGCCATACGGTCGTGTCCCCTCAGGCGCACGGTCGTGTGCTCAACTCAGAATCTACAGAATACGTCTGAAAACCCAGAAATCCAACTCAAACACATCCAATACTCAACCAATCTTCAATTAAACATCAACATAGCATATATACATGCCAATAAACATACTCAACTCATGCATTTCTCATTTAACTCATCAAATCTCATGCATTTCTCATCCAAAGCATACCCAAGCATGTAAACATCACACATTGCATATTCATCTCAAAATCATCATACATCTCATCATTTCATCATCATATCATGATGGAAAAACATGCTCAACACACAACAAGCATCCATTAAGCTGGAAAATAGGAAACTTGCTGGAAACCTAAGTGAAGAGGTAAAGAAATACTTACCTCTTGCCATGGCGTCTGGATCTCTCTCTCTAGCTGGTCCTGGATCTCTCACCAAAACAATGGCAGCTGGCTGGATGGTTTCAACCCTAGGGTTTGCTGGAAAAGGAAGGAGAAGAAGCTGAGGGAAAGCTGAAGGGGAAAATGCGGGGAAAAACGTTGGGAAAATAAACTTATACTCATTCTCTCTCCTGGCACACGGGCGTGTGCCTTGGGCACACGGGCGTGTGCCCCTCAAAATCTCCACTTCTCTCACTTTAACCCCTCAACTTAGCCTAAATGACATTTCTACCCCTGGGCTATTACAGTCCTTACCCAATTGTGGGGGTTGGTAGAGCATTTACTATGTTAGCAAGGTGAAAAGTAGTGATACTTGTACTCATTCGTATGAAATATGAAGAAAAAGAGTCAAATGAAAAAAGAAAGAAAAATCAAAGCTCAAGTATTCAGAAAGCTAGAAAGAAGAATGAACGTGAATGGATGTTCATACCTTGAAGAAGAAGTTTTAAATGACTCTATCAGTCCCTTCAGTCTAAACTTCCACTATCCAAGATAATTCTACCTTCATCCCAACCCCATTACAACTTTGACAAAACTATCCAATTTGTGTTTGCATGTGACTTAAGTGATGGAGATCAGATGAACAAGCAAGCCTATGGTAGGCACCATTCATGAGTTGAACCTGAGCGTAAAAATTTTCACCTTTTTCAAACATTTGAATGAACTGAGTGACATGTGAGCGTCTACCAAGCTAGATAACTTCTTTTTTGGATAAAAATCTCGTCACACTGAATTGTGAGTTGAAGCTAAGATGTCAAATCCCATTAGGATAAAAGGAAAGAGAAACAAAAAAGAAAAAAAAGAGAAGCAGGAAAAAAGAAAAAAAGAATAGAGAAAATTAGGGCGTGTTCCCTTGGTCTAGGTCTTCTACCTCCTATTGATATGGTTATGACATAAAACATTGCATACGAGCCAGCAAAGTCAACATACACATATCATCATGCATCACATGGTTAGAATACTCAAAATAGCATGTTGTTTCGATCCACCATTATAGTTATTTTATGATTCGTCTTACATGGACGTCTTCATCCTTCTGTAGGGGCATATCCAATTTTGTCAAGCTTACCGAACCAAAGGGGCAAATCCAATTTTGTCGAGCTTACCCAACTAGGGGTAAATCTAATCTTGTTGAGCTTACCCAACTAGGGATAGTTCTTTTCTTCAGAGACGCCTAGAAAAGGCTAATCCATCATAGGTTCGTCTAGAAGGGACATCCTATTTTTGTAAATTTGTCTAAAAGGGACAATTTACTTTTGAGTTCTGTCTAGAAAGGGTAGTTCTTTTCTTCGGAGACGCCTAAAAGAGGCTAATCCATCTTAGGTTCGTCTAGAAGGGACATCATATTTTTGTAAATTTATCTAAAGGGATAATTTACTTTTGAGTTCTGTCTAGAAGGGGCAGTTCTTTGTTAGAGACGCCTAAAAGAGGCTAATCCATCTTAGGTTCGTCTAAAAGGGACATCCTATTTTTGTAAATTTGTCTACAAGGGATAATTTACTTTTGAGTTCTGTCTAGAAGGGGCAGTTCTTTTCGTCGGAGACGCCTAAAAGAGGCTAATCCATCTTAGGTTCGTCTAAAAGGGACATCCTATTTTTGTAAATTTGTCTAAAGGGACAATTTATTTTTGAGTTCTGTCTAGAAGGGGCAGTTTTTTTCTTCGGAGACACCTAAAAGAGGCTAATCCATCTTAGGTTTATCTAGAAGAGGCATCCTATTTCGGTAAATTTGCCTAGAAGGGGCAATTTACTTTTGAGTTCTGTCTAGAAGAGACAGTTCTTTTCCTTGGAGACGCCTAGAAGGGGCTAATCCATCTTAGGTTCGTCTAGAAGGGATATCCTATTTCGGTAAATTTACCTAGAAGTGGTAATTTACTTTCAAGTTCTGTCTAGAAGGGGCAGTTCTTTTTGTTGGAGACGCCTAGAAGAGGCTAATCCACCTTTAAGTTTGTCTAGAAGATAGATCCTAGTTCTGTAAATTTGCCTAGAAGGGGTAATTTACTTTTCGAGTTCTATCTAGAAGGGGCAGTTCTTTTTTGTCAGAGATGCCTAGAATGGGCTAATCCACTTTATGTTTGTCTAGAAGGGACATCCTAGTTCAGTAAATTTGTCTAGAAGGGGCAATTTACTTTCGAGTTATGTCTAGAAGGGGCAGTTTTTTTTTGTTGGAAACGCCTAGAAGAGATTAATCCATCTTAGGTTTATCTAGAAGAGACATCCTAATTCAGTAAATTTACCTAGAAGGGGCAGTTTATTTTTCGAGTTCTGTCTAGAAGGGGCAGTTCTTTTCATTGGAGACGCCTAGAAGGGGCTAATCCATAGGCTTAGGAAACTAGAAGAGTTATCTTTACCAAGTATGTTTGATTGAGATTTGAGGATGTATTGGGAGAGTTTGGGCAAGTTTTTGGGTTTCCAAGGCATATTATAATAGAAACATTATAAACACACAATTATATACTGATAGATGCACAATTGTGTGCTCACAGGTGCACAATCCTATAATCTTATTTTAACAATAACACGTCTGTGTAGGTCATCATGCATAGCGAGACAATTTCACATGCTTGTGTATGTATAACATGGGAGTATTACGAGAGTTGTTGCATGTTTGTGCAAGTGTGGGACATGCTTGTACACCTTCATAGATGACCATATGCCTCATACCACACGTGCATATAGTAAGTCAACATTTAGTGAGAAAATTCTAAAAGGTAACATGACCAAGCACATGACTCACATATGTTCTTGTTCATCTCTATGCATGATCATGTGTTAAGTAGTACATGACCATACTCCTTCCTCATATGACCATGCGATTTACCTTGCATAACCATATGTCAAGCTAAAGTTATAGAATGAGAAAAGCTAATGTAGAACACATATAAAAGACTCAATAACTCATCTGGCTCATACTATAACTTCCTAATAACATAAGATAACAAGATATCATACATGATTAGCATCACATGACATGACATGACATGCTATACTAGAGTTTTCAGAAAAGGGTTTAAAGATCCATACATATGTTTGAAAGTAAAAAATATATAATGTTTTAGACATCAGTTTAAGGTGAATACGAGGGGGCAATTATGAGTTTGCACACTTGTTGGAGAGGGAAACTAGTGTCTACTAGAGAGGACATAGTCTTTGACCAAGCTCGTTAAAAAGAGTACTGAATCCCTGTATTCATTAGTATAGCCAGTATCGTAATTATTTTCGAATACAGTATTTTTAGAAACAATTTTTTATATATGTTGTATGCATATATTCAAGATCTTCGGATTATAGTAGTTATTTTCAGAAAATGTTTTCTGCATATGACATGTTTTCAACATACACATATCATGTCATTCATAACATCATATAAGAATCAACAAAGATTGACAAATAAAGATATAGATAAGCAGAATACAAAAGAATAATAAGATGTACCTAACATGACAAGTCACGAATATAGCTTGAAACATAAACCTACTTGTGTTAGAGGTAAAAAATGTTTGTTGAGTGATTTTATCACTCACCCTTTTATCTTTTTCTCTCTTATAGGTTAGTGAACTTCTAGGGCCGAGCAGGATATGCAAGGGCGATAAGTTTGGGATACAACTTGGTAGTAGGTAGCTTTGCTGGCTCTCAAACTTTTCAGGCATTATGTGGTTTTTATATATAGTTTTCACGTATATGTTATATGTGGCTTATAAAGTACTATATGTACTATATACTTTATATAATATGTTACTTAGGAGTTTTCAACATATAAGCATTACTTTTTGTATAGTATTTTAATTATTCACATTATAAACTTCTGTTTTGTAGCTTTCACCAGTGTTTATGGATTTTTGTCATATATTACTATTAAGTATACTTAGTGAAAAAAAAAAAGTACTATATATTCAAGTAATATGATTATTATAGTAGCATAGTGACATATAGCAGGGACTCATACATGTGCACCCCTTAAACCCTGTAACATGAAGAATAAGATGTTATTTAAAATATTATAAATACGTTCTATATGTGTTAAGAATTAGGTTTAGATTAGCATATCGAGATAAGTTGTACCTAGGCTTGGTCTTTGACCACATGGTCTAAAAGATAAGGGTTATGACCTCCAAAACCTTAAAACACAATTATATAGTTAATTAATGAGCTAATATGGACATGATATAACAATTACAACATTAATTTAACAATTTGTTTACCTTTGAAACACGTGCATGCCTATCAACTAAGCCTCAAGATGACTTACTTAGGCATCAAGTCATGTCAGTTGCTCTTTTATGTTAAACAAGTGACTGAGTACAATGCTCTCTAACCTCTCTAAGGTTAACGTCTTCTCTTCATACATGTGATGCTCAGAGGTGGAAGGCTGGTCGGGGTACTATGCATGGTATGACCTAATAATGTGTGGTTGAAGTGATAAGGCCTGCATAACCAATAGCTTGGTCTTACGACACTCGATGCTTATTGATAGATGGTTTATAGGAGTTTTAGAAAGGGTGAAGTCGAAGAGTTTGAACTCTAGTCCTTTGAAATACCTAGGTGCATCAAGATGCAAGAGTAACATCTTTTAGTCTTCTTGGGCATAGACAACTTTATGGAGACATTAACCTTTTCTTGTTCATGATTAACATTACTTGGTTACAATTTCATAATCATAATTCGAAGTCTAATGTCAATAACTAATGCATAACTTTTTCACTTACCAAACCTCTATAAAAATTGGTCGTAACATCATCTTACTCGGGAAAGTCTCTTCTCCTCCACCAAAGCATGTGAGGGTATTCATAGATGTGCTTGAGGTCCATCTATCGTTCTAAATTGTCGATTGTTTTGTAGATCCAAAACTACAAATATATATATATATATGCTACTTATAATTAACACAATTGTGTAATTACTTAATTAATTAATGACTCTTATCTAGAAAACGAATAAGAACCTCATCATTACATACTTGCCTAAAGAGTTTCCTATTTTTTTTTTCCTCTAGTTGGGTTGCTAATCAATCCACGAACTCCTTTATCGATCTAAATGTGAACTCCCATACCCGTACTCTTCAAGGGTAAACATTAAAAGCCTTCAAGTCATCTATCAAATACCTTATTTGGAGACTGTTGTCTATGGTAGATCTTTAGTAAAACATAGTGCAAAAAATATAAACATGTTGTCTTCACAATGTATTCATCATCTTCTTGCCATCTTTTTTTCCACCCATACACAATGCAAGTCTATATAGGTAAATAGATGGTAGATCCCCAAAATATCTATCTCTGATTTTAGGACCCTAAACTCTATGTTAATACTATCACATCTTTATTTGGGGGGCTGCATTTAAGCCCTGTGATGAGGGCAAACTCGTACATGCTAAAACACACGACTACCCCTTTAGTTTGAACTAGAACTCTTCTTCAGAGTTCCTTTTTACCACTTGCCTAAGTAAAACAAAGTGCACAACACTCTGCTAAACCTACTATCTCTCAATTGTAACAAGTGCCCAAAACACATCTCTTTAAACCTATGTTGTTGCCAATCACTCAAATAAGTCCTAATAATCCTCATAACATCTTTTACTCCAACAATCAACACTTGTGCCTCAAAGTGAAACTCTTTGTCGAATTTTAAATTTCCCAACTAGTGATGTTTTCTCCCTTTTTTGCATGTAACTATTGTAGTCAGTAAAAAAATTTCAAAATATTTATATTCTCTAAAAAGCCCCTCATTTTTTCTAGTTTTCTCTTTAACCTTTAAGTTTTAAAAAGTTGCAAACAACTCCTCTCAACCCTGACAATCACGCGTGATTTGCACGGTTGTCAATTAGCTGTAATACACCCTTTTTACAGCATTCAATCACCCCAAATCAATCTAAATAAATTCTACAATCAATTCAAAACAAATTTCATCTAAATCACTACAAAAACAAGCACAAAATAAACAAGAAAAAATAAAATCCAAATGCCTTAAATTCACACAAGAAACCATAAATCTTTACACTAAAGCATTTTAAATGTGATAAAGTTTAATTTACTAATATTTCTCTTTATTTTACATACTAAAAAGTGATAAGAAATTGCGTCGGAATGTCGTCAGTTGCTAGAGAAAATTAAACTCTTTTGTCACATTTTGAATTCAAAAATGTGAATTCAAAATGTTATACATAATGGCAATTTCATAATTATATAAAAGTCATTTGTGAACTCAGTTTGCGTATTTTTTTAGTCTATAGATGAGTTCACATGGACACTACCGATTTTTAAAGAAAACAGTGCTATAGAAGTGACGCCATGAAAAGTTGGGTACACAGTTAATATACATGAATTTTAAGTCATATTTGTTTAATACTGAAATTTATTTTTTTTTTAGAATTTTAAAATAAAATTATTTTAATAATTTTCTCTGAAGACAATTAAAATTGTAATCATAATTCCTAATGGAATAAAACTTAGTCTTATATCATCTTACCTTGGTTATATTGTTAGAATCTTTTTCCACTTCATTAACGAAATAACAAAAAATCACTTTGAAACGAAATTACTGCTGAAGTGTTGACTAGAATGATATATACCCCCTAATTTGTAACCCTTTCCACGGCGTATAAGACCATCAAAAAGTATGGACCGAATATTGGAACAACTGACGAAATTTAAAAACATATCAAAGGGAAAACAAATTATAAGGGATAGAGAAATATTTCCCCTGATTCTAGAGAGAAAGGAATTTGAAGGTAGACGAAGACAATCCTCATCGTATCTTCAACTGTTTTAAAGATTTCTTTCATTTTTTAATTCTCAGATCATTCAAACTGCTAGAGATATTGATATAAATTTTCAATAATTCCTGTATTTAAAAAAAAATTGGATAAATATATTTTGTTCAATTGCGTCTGTAAAGCTTCTGAATTTAGATTACGGTGAGAATCGAGAGAGAAATACAAAGAAAGCATGTTGAGATTGTTGCAATTTTGTCTTTAAACTTAGAATCGAAGAGTTGATGTCAAGGGTCTGTCAATGATCGATTGGCAGCGAAAAGGAAGGAATCAAGTGTGAAGGAGCTCTGCAATGCAACGGAATTAATTTATCAAATAGAGGCAAGGCTGTTTTACGATTATTTTATTTCTCTTTCGGTGATTTAGTGTTTCAATTGTTGTGCTAATTGGTTCTCTTTAAGTTTGGATTTTTGATTTAGTTTATTGTTGAATTAGGGGCATTAATGGTTTATTTTGGTGCTTATTTCTGTTTGATTGTATAGTTTCGAATTCTTATTGTAATAGGGTGGGTGGGTGGGTTTTGATTGTTCATTAGATTTTAGGGTTTTTAGCTACTAGGAGTAATTGTAGAAATTTCTTTCCCTTTGTGGGTTTTTTTTTTCATTAAAAGCTGAAATATGTTTGAAGCTGTTAGTGATTGAATTGCCAAACTGATCTAATATCTGTTAGATTGCTATATGTTTCAGCTTGTCGGTAAACAGTGTTGGGTGTACTAATTAATACAATTTTTAATGGGCTTTTTAGATCCCACCAGATTTGAGAGGATGTTTCTGCGTGCAAGGACCAGTAGATGAATCTGGTCTTGATGTCCAGAAGAATACGGTGAGATAACGTGGTAATTTACATAGTGTTTTCTTATCTGCAAACTCCTCCAAATCCCTCTTATTTCTTGTCCATTGTTGCCTTCATGTTTATATATGAACTGCTGAGACTGTGAAACTCTCTTAATGTGTTTTCAAGAATGCATGAGCCTATTCATGGTTTAAATATTACATAATTCTAGGTTTTGGTGAATAGAAGGTAATGATAACTTAGCATCGGGCTAGGTGGTTGCCTTTTAGTATTCTTGAAATTGCATGAGCCTTTCTCTTTCCATTATGAACATTAATTGGCAGTTATCTCCTTGTGAACGTTGAGTTGAAATGCTTGCCTAAGAGAAATTCAATGTGTGATTGTAATCATTTCAGTTTATATAAACTTTGTGATTAGTTGCTATGGGAAACAGATCATATATTTCTCTTGGTAATAATTATTGTAGTTCTATGTATGATGGATTAAATTATGTGACTATTAATTTTATAGTTTGACTGATCGGGAATTTAAATTCCCCTCTTTCTTTGTAATTTTTTTATTTCTACTGTTGATGTTGTGATCTTGTCTAGATTTTGCATATTGTGTTAGATATGCCATACTCATGAAACTTGAAAAATATTAAGAGTTAATGGAACATTGAAGGAATTGAAGTAAAAGTTGTTTGGTGGTACAGAACTTGGAAAAGCGTTGAAACCAAGGGCTGTTTGTTCAGAGAAGATGCATAAGCATTGGGCTGTTTCTGTGAATTAGGTTTTAGGACTTGAATTATTGGGCTAGGACTATTTTGGTTGGGTTCTGACGGCAGTTCTTTTAGTCCTTTTAGATTGCTGGAAACAGTCATCTAGATACTAAGCATGTCCTTCCTTTTAGTATGTTCTTTGTGAATAATTTCACATAGGTTTTTTCCTTTTACCAAAGAAAAAAAAAAAGAAAAAAGAAAAGTTACCTAGTGAATTATTGACCGATTCTGGTACTCCATTAGACATGCTGTTGACCTAACATCTTGCCCTTCAAATATGTTATTAAAGGAGATTGGATATAGTGGGACTGGAAAAAGTACTGAAAATAATGCATTTTTGATAGTAGTTATGGGTTATATAACATTTTTACATTTAGGAATGAGCGGTAATAGTGGTAGGATATTGTTGGGGTGGATTGCATATTAGATGTGCTTGGAAATGATAAATGTGGTTAGTTGGAAGTAGTTTGGGTAGGATACATTTGTGTCTATGCTGCTCAAAGCACATTATAGCAATTCAAAATTTTTGAAATTGTCATGTAGGAAAAGATGTTGGTTTGGACCATAAGAATATGGATTGGATGGAAAATCTTAAAGATATTTTGGCAAATGTTTTGGAAATTTTTGAGTATTCAAGGTGACCTACATATTTACTCCCAGGAAGGCATGATTAGGCTATGCACAATATTGAGTCATTGTTTCCACTGACATAAGATTGATTGGATTAGAATTAGAATGACCGCTGTTAGTATTGCTCTGTGTTGTGGATTGCTGGAAACATCAAGGCATTTAGTTTTTTTTTTTCTACCCTGACAATATTGGAGTAGAAAGAAGCATATTGTCAGATGTGAATGTGTTTCTTAGCTTTGGCTACTTTCATATCTTAAACAGGAATAATAAAAGGGCTAAAGCAAGGCATTTGATGTATTGCTTGATGAAACTGTGCTATATACTCTTTTAGTTATTTATTTTTTTGATGGATCAAATAACATAACACCTTTTGAAACTGTATTATTATTTATTTATTGCTTGATCAATCTCTTGCTAGCATCCTTATATGTATAAATGGTTGTCGAATGGCCCATCACTTGTTTTGCTTACCTTTTGACAAGCATGAAATTGTTCATGCCAATACATATCCTAAACATGTATATGTTCGTAAGAATTGATCCCTTTTATCATGGTCTAGACTATGTTAGTAGTTTCCTTTTCTTTTTTTTTTAATCTTTTTTGTCAAAAGATAAAACAAAGGCCATATCAACAGTTATTTTTCTGGACTCTTTTCTGCTTATATGGTGGGAGTTTTGTTTAGTTGTTTTAATGAACTGGGTGGACTTCTTTTTTCCTGAAAGAAAGGAGGGGCCAAGACATTATTTTACATATGGAGGCACAAATTAGAAGCACACTGAAGTAGACACTTCTTGGCTGTATTGTAATAGTTTTGCCAAATGATATGCAAAATATAAACCCCTGTGTGATGCTGATTATAAACCTCTGAAATATTATGCACGTTTCCTCTGCCTTAATGTTTCCAGGGTATAATTTGGGGAGTAGAAGCAGGGAAAAATGAGTTATTTTTTACTCTCAAATTAAAAAAAACCTATCTTTCTGTGATGCTTTGCAAGAGTGTGACAGACGGTTGTCCAAGCTAGAGGGTGGGATTGTGAAAATGCAAAATTACGTCCTCATATAAAACATATACTGATATGAGGCCTTCAAAGAAGTTTGGGCAGTATTCTTTGGGACATGATTTCTTATTTTTTATTTTATAAATTGCTCTATGTTAAGACTATTGACAGTAGCATCTAAGAAAACAGGAGTTAATTGGTAGTTGAAAGTGTGGGTGGGCAATAGCCTACTTAATGACTTTCTTATGCCTGGAGTTTTGGGGGAAATTTTTTGTGCACTGAGACAAGTTACTGAATTAAAATTATGCTTACTGCTGATATGGTGATGGTCATTCTAGTTCATTTAATTTAATTTTAGTTTTCCTATTTTGACATGTATTTACTGCTAAGGTGGGATTTATCGTAATAATTTTCTGGTTGGTGGGAAATGGATGAACATATTTATAAGGTATGTCATTAACATTTTTCCTGCTATTTGCTTTATTAAGTTTTTCTTTGTTTTTAGTAGGTAACATCACAGGCTGAAAGAAAATTTGGCAAGCGTTCTATGAGTCGAAAAATTCCTATGGGAGCCGAATCTGGAACTTGTAATGTCTGTTCCGCTCCTTGTTCATCTTGTATGCACCCCAGCATAGCTATCATGGGATCAAAGATTGATGAGTTCTCTGATGAAACATGTCGTGAAACAACAGCAAGTCAGTTTTCTGGCAATGACAATGTTGGCTCTAAAGGTAGACCATGTGGCAGCCTTCAACATGCTGCCGGTGAAGCAAGTAACTTGCTTAGTGCCAATTCAAGTCATGATTCTTTCTCAGTGAATGCTGAAAGCAAAGCAACTGTTAGGTCTTGTGATGTATCTGTTACTTCAGAAGATTTGGATACACATTCAAAGTTGTCCTCTGGTTTTGCTGGTGCAGAGTGTCAACTATCTCCGAAATCTGACTGTGTTTTGGATCAGAGAATCCCCTGTCCTAAGTATAACAATACCAAAGGCGTGGAAGGACATGATGATAATATGTCTAGTGTTAGTAGATCCAATGATGCCAATACAGCAGTCATTCATGATGGCAGATATGTTGACATTAAGAATTTATCTCATAGTTCAGCTTTAGTTTGTAGCTTAGGTCCAGAAGCATCTGGGAAGATACCATTTTCCCTGAAATTAAGCTCCTCAGAGATTGCTTCAGAAAAAAAGGCTGATACTGGTTGTGTTTCTTCAAAGGTTCAAAGTCCATCTTCTCATTCTTGCAGTGATAAGTTGGTTGTTGGAGGCTTTCCTGAAGTCTCGACCCAAATTTCTCTGAAGTCTGAAGCTAAAGTTGAGAAGGATAGCGGGGAACCTCCTGATAAAGCTTTTAAAATGTCGGGTCATGATGAACATCATTTGAAATTTAATGAATTGGCTGGGTTACCTTACATGCAGTCTCCTCCACAAGCATTGTCTGGGAATGAGAGTGATGGGTCAGACATTGTGGAACATGATGTGAGTAAATGATGCTTTCACTTTTTCTGTTATATTGGAAAGAGAAAAAGAAAAAAAAAAGTAACTGGGAATGGATATAGTCCATACCAGTGAGCGTGCTAGATTGTTTTTGTTTGTTTTTTGGCTAAATGGATTGTTGCCTTCAATTGATTCTTAGTATAGTCTTAGCCTGGAATGACCACTGGGATTCATTTTAAGTTGTTTTGGGGTCCTTCCCTGTTCTCAATTCATTATGTAATCCTAGTTATAGAAAATGAATATACTTGCTGAGTACATTCTTTTGTTTCAAACAGGTAAAAGTATGTGATATTTGTGGGGATGCAGGACGAGAAGATTTGCTTGCTATTTGTAGTAAATGCAGTGATGGGGCAGAGCATACGTAAGTATATGCTGTCTCTTATCTTAGTTGCTTAGAGCAATTTTTAGTAGTTCAAATTACAGATTGAGTCTTGACATTGTTTTTGCCATTTATAAAGCTACTGCATGAAAGACATGCTTCAAAAACTTCCAGAAGGTGAATGGCGTTGTGAAGAATGCAAGTTTGCAGAGGAAACTGAAAACCAGAAGCAAGGTAGTAAAACTGAAATACATATTGGGTATTGAGAAAAAATCATTGTTGAGACACATGCACACTTTATATTCTGATTGTGAAATCAATTTTAAAGTTTTAGATACAGAGTGTAAAAGAACAAACAAATTAAGTACACAAAGCTTTGGTAAGAGACAAGCTGAAAATCTAGAGCTTGCTTTGGCAGCTAAAAGGCTGGCTGTTGAAACAAGTCTAGGACCAGCAAAATCATCCAACCCTACCAGAACAGCAGCTTTATCACGGGATAGTTCATTCAAAAGCATAGATAAGGGGAAAACAAAGCCAGTGTCTTTCGGTAATGTTTCCAGCAATGATGTCTCAGCAACTGCATGTTCTCCTACAGGTCTGCTGCTTCAAACACCCAAGGGTATTTGTCTTTCTGCTGGCACCAAATCTTTTCTTCTTTTGTTTTTTTAAGGTTTTTTTACTCAATATATATGCAAAAGCCAAAATGCTTTTTTCATTGTGATCTATCCACATCATTTTGGGCGGTGATTTTTGTTTTTTATTGTTTAGGTACTTTATTAAAATCGAATTCATTCAGTACCTTCAATTCCAAGCCAAAAGTTAAAGTTGTTGCTGAAATTGTTCCTCAAAAACAGAAAGGGAGCAAAGAACAAGCCCCCTTTGACATGAAAGAAGGATTTTCTAGAGCCATGAGCAGATCTCAGTCATTTAAACCTACAAATTTTGGCCGTATAAGTACTAGTGAATCAAAATTTCAGGCCCTTTCACCTCGTTTGTCTCAGGATCTGAAAGGACTAAAACAAGTGAAAGAGTGTAATGTATTTGACAGGAAAAATCTGTCAAAGTTGGAGAAGTCTCATGCTGGTTCAGCAACTGCTAGTGCAGCTGTCTCAACACCCAAAGTTGACCAAAAGCTTACATCTCGTGGTGAGTCAGTGCCTCTTTCATCTGCAGGCAACAACTGTGAGTCAAAGTTTGTGAAATCTGAAGGAAAAGTAAGTATGTTGTCAAAATCAAACAGCAATCTAGCTCGTAGAGGTGCAGAACTTCCTGCTTCTCTAGGTATGCCCTTTGTTGAAGAAGGATCATGCTAATGCTGTTTATCATTTTTTGTGCACAATGTTACCATGCATTTTTCTTAGACATCAGGTTTCCTTTTCTTGCATTTAATTGTGCAAATTAAGATGTTGTTTTGTTGTTTGAACAATGCACTAGGAGTTTCAACTATGAATGGAATGTCCGGTTCTTCTGCTGAACAGAAGCCAAATCTTGTTATCCCCAAGGATGAGCCTGCATCCAGTTATACTTGGACTGCCGATAGCCCATTGAATAATGTTAATGAAAATCTGCAAGATGGTCTACCTCGATCACTGGAATCAACAACTCTGGGTGAAAAACCCAATGTTAGTCTTCCAAGGCCTACTCTTACTACTGATTCAAAAAGTGTCGCATGTCAAAAGTGCAAAGACATGGGTCATGATTGGAAAAGTTGTCCACAGGTCTCTAGTATCGATGTACATGCAGGAAAAAATTCTAGGGAGGAGATGATCAAAGGTAACAAGTTGAAAGCTGCCATTGAGGCCGCCATGCATAAGCAGCCTGTATCATATGGAAGGAATAGAGTGATTGATCAATCAGATGGGTTGTGCATGGCTAGTGTGGATTTGGATTGTGAAATAGCTTCTCAGGAGCAATTATCAGTCTCAAATAAGATGAAGAATATGGTTTCTTTAGAAGAAATACATGAAGTGAAAATCAATATCCAAAATTGTTGCTCCGACTTTTACAAACAATCAACTATTAATCATGCCAAACAGTTTGGTGCCAATACCTCTGATTTGAGAGCTGGGGATCCAAGTTCTACTGCTCCACTTGGAAAGACTCCAATGAGGGACCTGTCTGGTCACGCATTTGCAGCATTGTCAATTCTTTTAAAGATGTCAGCCATCCCAGAGCATGAATGCATTTGGCAGTGAGATTCTCTTTCCATCTTTAATCCTTATCTTCATCCATGAGAGACTTATTCATTAGTTTTTTGTGTTTTCTCATATATGATTCTATGGTGGTTATGTCTTGCTTCTTGAAATTTCAATTACTTTACCTTCTTTTGAATACACGCAGGGGAGGATTTGAGGTATCTAGGGGAGGAAAAATTCCAGATTTATGTGGTGGAATTCAAGCGCACCTATCATCTTATGCATCACCTAAAGTTCTTGAAATGGTGAACAAATTTCCCCAGAAAATTCAATTGAATGAAGAACCTCGCTTGAGCACATGGCCAGTGAAGTTTCATAAAAGCGGTGCAAAAGAAGACAATATTGCTCTTTACTTCTTTGCCAAAGATCCTGAGAGGTAAGCACATGATAACTTATTTTAATTTTCAATCTACCATGCTATTGTGTTTGCTTTATACTACATACTGTTCTATATTTTTTAAGTTTTTGTTTAATTCTGCTACAGCTACGAGAGAAACTACAAATGTCTAGTGGATAGCATGATGAAGAATGATTTAGCACTGAAGGGAAACCTAGATGGTGTTGAACTCCTGATTTTCCCGTCCAGCCAGCTTCCTGAGAACTGTCAGCGTAAGAATCAGTTCTTAAAGTTCTCTTTGGAGCACCCAGTTTAATTTAGTTAGTTTAGTGTGCTGGACTATACAGTGAGACCAAACTATGTCTTTCCAATGCAAATTGAGGCTTGCTGTAAGAAATTTTTCTTCCATGGCACCATACATACAAGATGACAAACTCTGGAGTTTTGATATGTGCATCATCTGCAATATTGTTATTTAATATACTATACTGTGAACACTGGTTGACAGAGAATAAAGAGGTATTTAGGGATTTCTTGTATATATGTATGTTTATGAGTGCGTGCGTGTATTTTTGTGTTTGTGATATGCGTCGAAGGGGGAAGAACATGCTCCAAGGTGGAAAAGATGTCTTTAGGGTTTTTTTTTTTTTTTTTAATGATTGTATTTCTGTGTGTTTGTTTCTGGTATACGCCAAGTTGAAGAACATTCTTGATGGAGTAGAAATCTTTCTGCTGCTGATGGTTGCAACTATTTTGGTCATGCTTCTTTACGTAATCTTCTTTTTGTTTCTTCCTTCACTTATATAGAACAGTGTCTTTATTGGGGGACTTACTTTGCTGGATTCTATCACTGCGGCTTGGATACCAGAATTTGTGGCCGTCTTAAATAATATAATATGGACTTAGAACCATGATAAATGCTAAAACTCATTTATATATTTTTGGCAGGTTGGAATTTGCTATTTTTCCTTTGGGGTATATTCAGGGCAAGGAAAGTGAAATGCTCCAACACCTCAAAGAATTCAAGTAATATCATTGGCTTGAATATGGTACCCCTGGAGAGAGATATCCCTTCTGATGTCAGATGTTTGTCTCAGAATCTATGTTTGCCTGAGCCTGTAGATAAAGATTCATCTGCTTCTGATAGTTCTCATAACTTCACCCCAGCATTCAGTGGTCCCTACAAGACGGGGGGTGCAATAAACAGGGATTGCAATAACAAGGTATCTTGTGATGAGCAGATATCTCTGAGTTCACAAGCTCACTCTCAGCAACAGGATGGACTTGACCCTAGATTTATGTCAGGGACTGCAATCACTACTAAATTGTCCCGGGAAATGAGTTGCGCCACTCTTCCTGTGGTAATGTTTATTTATTTCTGCTTGTTTATTGTTGCTTCATATAATTGCTTGGTTTTTATATCCATGCCCTTGTTTGTGGTGGTATATGTTCATATTGAATTTGGCCTTGATGGGATTTCTGTGAAATACATGGCTTACAGACACACAGACTAAAGGGAGTAAGTGCTTGTTTAGGTTTGGCATAGTTTGGAAATAATCATTTATATCTTAACCTAAGACTTGTAGCTGTTTCAAGTCGTTTATTTTATAATCAATTTAAAAAACGATTTTGAAAATTAATGTAGAGTATCTTTTCAATATCATCTTATTTACTAATTAAAGTTGTTCGTGTCAATATCCAATTAATGATAACCCTTACAAGACAGTACAAATTGCTAAATAACCTTGTATTAATAATTAGGAAAATTAGATAAGATTAACACTGTTGGGGGTGTTAATCAAAATAACCACTCAAATTTGTTCTCCATATTGACCACAAAAAAAAAAAAAAAAAAAGAGAACGAAAAAGTGCCTCTTGATTAAAACAATAATAAAGACCTACATCTTCTATTTCTTATCTCTCATTTCCTTATCATCTATTTCATAACTCAATACTTAACTGCAACATTTATGAATTGTTTATGTTTATTGTTTTGGACAGATTAATACTTATGTTAATTTATGTTAGAGCACTTGGTGTTAGATTTGTTTGTGTTTGATTGTAAAGGTTTATAGATGAAAAATATGAAATTGTTTTGATTTAACTTTTTATTCATATCTAGTGAATGAGAATATACAACATTTTGTAGTAGTTGCACTGCTCTAGAATAAGAAACAAAAATATTACAAAAATATCTACATTCCTATTTTACGGATTCTAATTAATTCATTTCTATCAACATTCCTAATTGATTCAATCCTGTCTACATTCCTAATTGTACAATTCAACAATAAATTATGTTAAATTTTTAAAGCTTGGTGAGGTTGTTTTGTGATTCATTCTGTTGGTAGAAAATAAGGGTTTTTGATGAAACTTTGTCGTAAGTTGAAATTCTTACGAAACCTTGGTTTAGGCAGCAACTTCTCTTGAAAAAACCCAGAAACTTATGAAACCTTGCGGCCACTTCCTTTATGATGCATATTGATATATTCATTACTTTTGCAGGAAGAACTTCCAGTGTGCAGGCAGGGCACAGAGCTCAAACAATCTCTTGAAGAAATTAGAACTTTCATTAGTTCCAACAAAGTTGAGAAGACAGAAAGGCAAGTTTGTGTTCCATTTGTTGGAGAAGAGTGTTCAAAATTAAAATTTCTCCCTGTAGGTGATGAGGTGACTGTTGTTTCTGAGAAGATGCCAGATTTAATGATAGGGTGCAGAAATCAGGTCGACCTTGAAAGGTGCTTGAAGGATGATGATGGGTTTATAGACCCAGAAACCCCCTTGGGTAGAAACCTGAACTTTCAAGGGCTCAACTGTCAGCAGTCTAGTCACCATAAACGCTCAAACTTGGATGTAACAGAGACTGTGTCGGAAAATTCTTGCACAAGTCAAAAAATGACTTGGAAAGAAGCATTTGTAGATGGAGAAAGTAGTAGTAAGAAGCCAAAGACATGTTTTAGTGGAACATATGGTTGTAGTATTAGTGATAGAGATTCATTTAGTGATGGATTTTCATCACAGAGAGATGATCTGCATCCCAGTTCTTCAGTTGAGGATAAAAGATGTGACGTGCTATGTGATGAAAAAGTTATTCCTGAGGACTTTGGAACTACGGAGAGGTACTTCTTTCCTGTGGATTCTCATGTACATGATTTTCGGTTGGGGTCCAACCACATGCCATGGAAAGCACTCTCATCAAAGGATGAGGATCAATTTCGTGATGGGTTTCCAAATCTTGAGCTTGCCTTAGGGGCAGAGAAGAAACCACCAACTAAGGGAATGCTTCCTTTCTTTGCAGGATCACTAGACAAAAATAATAACCAGGACAAGCCATGGGATAAGGTAACTGATACAGGAAAGGAGGATGTGTCTGCATCGCTTTCCCTTTCCCTTTCATTCCCGTTTCTGGACAAGGAACAACAATCTGTCAAAGCTGTTGTGAAAACAGAGCAGCTCTTGTCTGAAAGGCGTCATGTGGATACTTCACTGCTCCTCTTTGGGGGTTTATTGGACAAATAGACCGACAGTGAAATCTCACAATTTGTACATTATTGTGCCCCATTTGGGCTTATGGGATTGTGTCTGTATACCAAGATCATGTGCATTGATCTTCGTGGGCTTTATAGAAGAGCTGCTTTTCCATCTGTTAATAACCTACACAAGACTTCAAATAATTTTTCTTACCATGTTTCTCTTAGATTTCCTGGTTTCTTGAGTGCATGGTTAAAGCTGTTTGTATATAGAGAGAATCAAAGCCAAACAGAGTTTCAAATGCCATAAGAAATTTGCAGACCAATGCATTGTGAGTGCGGTTTTCATATTCTATTTCTCAAGATTTTTTTATTTCTCTTGGTTTAGTTTTGAAAATGCAACTGTTCGTTGCCAGGTAAATTTAGTTGGTATTGTGATTCATTTGAACTTCGAAGATTTTAAGAAATGTACACGTTTTTTTATTTCTCCTGGTTTAGTTTTGAAAATGTGAACTGTTCGTTGCCAGGTAAATTTAGTTGGTATTGTGATGCATTTGAACTTGGAAGACTTTAAGACGCAACTTTCAGGTGGTGACCGACCTTGGTGGAGCTACCTTTTTTCTCCACAATCTGGGCACAGAATAGTCAAAGATGCTGGAAATATTCTAAGTCCCTCAAGTTGAACTTGTTTTCTATAACAAGATTACTAGTTTCTTTTCTTGTTTCAATTGCATGTCTTTATGAAACGTTCTTGCCTGAGAAATTGTTTCACACGTAAGTTTTGAGAATTTTAAAGCCTTTTTGCTCACTTTCTCCACTCAATTATGAATGACCCTTTTGCTAACTTTGGTGAACTTTCATTTGTAAAGTTTGTCGGAAAAGTTCATTCTGGGGGCGGAATCCAAGGTGCTTTATCTTTCTTCGCTCTTCTTCTCTTCGACTATAGTATGCCCTTCGGTAATGGTGACTCTCCGTCCTTTTGATTCCATGTTGGTGTTTCTTATATCTTAGAATAGTGAGTGGTAGCTGTTTTAGTGGCTTGTTTGGTAGTGCTTCTCCAAGTGATAAAGTTGGTTTGTCCGTTGATTTTCTCTTCTTGTATGGTGCTTGACCTGTTAAGAAGACAACAACTGTTGTCCTACATGGGTCGGGGAAGTCTATGAGAAGTTATTTATGAATAACCCCTTGATAACTTCCTTGGGGTTCGTTCCACAATTAACACAATAGCTTTGGGAAGAGTTTGAGTAATTCTTTCGACAAATGTAATTGAACTTTGTGCAAAGAGGTGGAGCAACTGTGTAGTTGATTTCTTTCTCAACAATTGTCCTCCATTTTTAATAATGAAATATTGTTTTGGAAGATATTGGACAAGATTTGGGTAGTGTTAGGTGACTTCTAATCGGCAAGGATTATTCTCCTTGAAATTTAAAGATGATTAAAGGGTTTCATGGGTTATTTGTTAAAAGAGGGAAAAAAAATCTTTCTATAATAGTAGAGAATGTGAAGAAGGTTGTAGTGTAGAGAAAATTTATGGCATGCCTCTTGAGTTTTGGACGACAAAGGGCTTAACTACATTACAAATCGCTTTGGACATCTTATTTACATAAATGCAATCATAGAGGCAAAGTCTAGGTTTTAGTATGCTCATGTGTGTTGAAGGTCAATGTAGCATCCCAGGTTAGAAAGCCCTTAGGGAAAGAGTTTTGGGGTTAGAAACGGAATCCAGGAATAGATTGGGAGTCTAGATGAGTTCAGGGGTGAGTTAGTAAGTTTTCGGAGCTTGTGTGGCTTTCGTGTGAATCCTTTCGGAAGGATTCGATCAGGCGAGTGAGCGGGAAATGGATTAAGTCTATTTTCCCTTGTGCACGCCTGTGCATGGCATAGTATATAAGTGAGCCGAGAGAAAGTTTATTTCTTTTCTCACCCATTTTCATTTTAGCCAAAGTTTCTCTCTTCATTTCAGTTCCTCCCAACCTTAGAGAGGAGATCCAGCCTCTTGTAGCTCCTAATCCAACGAGAGAGCCAAAAGATTAGTTCGAAAGAGTAGCTTTCAGAGGCAATGACGTGAGGTAAGTGTTCGCTTACTTCCCCTCGCATTTTCCCGACTTTCTTTGATGAAATTCGATGCTTGGCATGTTGATGAGTTTGTGCATGTTTGTTAATGATGATTGTGGTGAGAAATGATGAATTTGCCATCCTTGAACTTTGCATGCAAGCTTGATCATGTTTTAGTGAGAGAAAGAAGAAGCTTTCATGGTGAATGATAGGTGATTGATGCATGTTGCATTTGCTACTTGAATTGTGTTATATGAAGTGTTAGGAATGTGCATTTAAAGTGAATTGGTGATTGATTGAGAAATGGATGAGAATTTTACATTTTTCAGGCGGTGTTCTTGTTGGAGAACAAGACACACGACCGTGTGCCTGCACGGCACGGCCGTGTGCCTTTGTTTTCCAGAACGCGAGTTTTCTTCATGAATTATCCAGAATTCCAGTAGCTTGCACAGTTGGACGCATGACCGACGTACGGTCCCGTGCATCCAGGCACACGCCCGTGTGCCCTAGTCATGCACGCCCGTGTGTGAGGCATGCACGCCCGTGTGTGAGGCATGCATGCCTGTGTGCTTTGCCCCACATGCCCGTGCATCAATTGATTTCAGAAAAAAAGAAAAGAGAAATGATAAATAAAGCATGAGAAACTCATTTAATGATTAAAATGCTTCAGATAAGCATCAGATGAGCATGAATTCAGTTAATAAGCTGCATATGCATACCATGACATTACATGTAGCTTCAGATAGGATCAAAGGATCCGAATTTAGCAGTATTCAGTATTCAGAACCCGATGTAGGGGTGAGAGTATAGGGTGAATTTGAGGGGGCATCTATGGGATTCAGCTTTCTGACACCAGTCAGAATGTTCAATAGCATTTCAGTTTCAGCCTTCTGAGACTAGTCAGATCGTCCAACAGTTATTATTCAGCTTTCTAGCCAGTAGCTAGACTGTTCAGCCCACATGGTCAGGATGCCGAATCCTTGTGTTCACCAAGTCTGATCAGCACAGTAGGTACCTTCGGGTACAGAGAGGTATTCAGATGCATGCATCCACAGTATTTTCAGTAGCATGACATTACATACACATCATGACATAAATAATAATGATATCAGTGAATGAATGATAATCAGTAAAGCAGTTTCAGATTCCAGCAAGCGCATAGATGTATGAATAGGGCCGAGGCCAGGTATGTTTGTGATTGTTTGTGCTTGCTTGGGTTAAGGGAAGTAAGGAGCGCTTACTGGGTGATCTTTATCACTTATCCCCCTCCTTCTTCCATCCTTTTCAGGTGTTCGTGCTGTTTCCGAGGAGCGGGTAGATCGAGGCTGACAAGAGAGGGCCCACACCACGATCTCAGTATGTATGTATATTTTGGACCTGTGTGGTCACGTAATAAATGTTTTATGTATTCAGATGTACAGAAACGATACGTATATATATGATAAAGGCCATTGGGCCCATTGTACAAAATAGATCATGTATATTTCAGTTTTAATCAATGTAAAGCTTTCGCATGTGTATTCAGAATGTATAGTAGGAACAGTTTTATTGTATTTTCGTAGGATTCCCGTCGCGGGTACTCGAGTTTTCAAATTATTAACAAAAGCTCCCTATTCAGTATTTAGCAGCAGGGGTACTCGGGGCGGCGGGTCCTACAGTCAATGTGTGTTTTTCAAGCTTAATGGAACTATTACTTATTAATAAAGAGAAAATTCTTCTCATATGTAATCATTCACCAAGTGACCTATCAATAAGCTAAGGATTCTAACACACATGCAATAAGATACTCCACAGTGGAAAGGTAAGAGACATACAAGTTTGATACAATAAGTAACAAGTAAATTACTTGAAAAATAACATGCAAGATGAAGAATCAAGCCTAAAGGAGCATTCATCCACTAACTTGATTCTATGAACACCACCAACCTTACAATAAGATTGCATAAGGTTTTCAAGAACAGAAGAACAAGAAAGTTCTAAGTGTCATGAATGAAAAATGCTTCAAGCTTTTTATTAGAATTCAAAAACTGACTGTTACAAGAAAGAAAAGCTTTTTATATTGGCTTAACATATGTTCTAACATGGACTAAAATGCCTTTGATATATAAGCAATTGAAAGGAAAACAAAAAGGAGTAAAAAGGACCAAAAAGGACATGTTAATACATGAAGACTACGACAGGGCACATTACAACAGGAGAATAGGTACTGTACTGTAGCGCCACGATAAGTATACACCTCACAACTCTATAACCTAGGCATTGTAGTATTGCTCTATGACACTAAGGCATGTAATTGTACTCCTCTCTTTTACTTGCAAATTGTGCTCCTCTTGCATTCTATTGTTGCTTGGCTTCCTTATAGAGGTCTTTGCCATGAAATTGAGACTTCTTAGAGACTTGGAGAAAGCTTCAAATAGATCTTGATCAAAGCTTGTTGAAGGTAACTCCATAGAGGCTTGACATGGATGCTTATCATTGATAATCAACATGCTTAATCCAAGGTTTTTAAGGTGAGGATGAGTAAGATTAAGACTAATCGAAAATGCAAGGGTTTTATGACTTGCATTTCCAAAGAGTTTGTTTCCACAATCACAGTTTGTAAGGTTTTTAGGACTTGCGAACATGTCACTTTCTCGGGGTTAAAGAGGATTTACCCTCAAATTCCAATCATCTTTTATATATGGACTAAGGTCTCCTACATTAAATGTAGCTGAAATTCTACCATACTCATTTGGGAGTTCTACCTTATATACATTATCATTCACCTTCTCAAGTATTTCAAAAGGACCATCAGCCCTTAGAGCCAACTTACTTTTTTTTTATTTCTAGAAATCTTTCCTTTCTCAAATGAATCTATACTAAACCTCCAGATTGAAACAATTCGGGCTTTTTATGCTTATTGGCTCTAGTTTTGACACAATCATTAGCTTTTTAAATTTGTAACTTCACAGTCTCATGCACTTTTTTCATTTGATTTACCTTTTTATTAGCATCAATACTAAGCTTAAAATAAAGTGACAAAGAAGTAAGATCGATAGAATTCAATTGATTCAACCCATATTTAAAAGGTGTATGGTTTGTAGTGATGCTTTGACTTTTATCATAACTAAATCTGTATATGCCAATTTCAAGTCCTAATCTCTCATATGTTTACTCACCAAACTTCTCAAAATGTTTCCTAAAGTCCTAGTTGTAGCATCCCAGGTTATAAAAGCCCTTAGGGGTAGAGTTTTGGGATTAGAAATAGAATTCAGGAATAGTTTGAGAGTCTAGAAGAGTTCAGGGGTGAGTCAGAAAGTTCTTCAGAGCTGTGTGGCCTTCATATGATTACTTTAGGGAGGTTTTAATCATGCGAAGCGCAGGAAATGAATTTCCTTCATTTTCCCTGGTGCACTCCCGTGTACTTTTCCCTGCACGCCCGTGCAGGTGGGTAGAAAAGGAGAGAGACAAGAAATTAATGCATTCTCACCCATTTTTCAGCCAAATCTCTTCTTTGTTTCAGCAGCTCCTAACCTAGGCGCGAGATTCAGCTTCCAACGGCTCCCAATCCAGTAAGAGAGTAGAGAGATTAGCTTGAGTTTGAGTTCCCAACTCTATGGCGAGAGGTAAGTGTTTCTTACTCTCTCTTTGCGATCCCAGCTTGTTTGTTGATGCTTGGATACGTTTGCCGGCATTTTCAGTGCTTTATGACATGTTGTGTATGTTTGTATGATGCCATGATGATGATACAATGCTTTGTTCGATGATTTTCCACCCAAAGAACACGCATGCTTGCTTGATTGTGAGGGTGTTAGTGAGAGAAATATGAGATTTCCATGGTGGATTGTGCTGGGAATGATGAATGTTGAAATTGAAGTGATTTGTTAGCTTATTGAAGTGCCTTGAATGCTTGATTTCAGTTAATTTGATTTTGATTTTGGATGGGTTCTTGCGCGTTTCAGGCTAGCCATGTCCGAGTAGGACAAGACGCACGCCCGTGTGCTCTTGTTTCTGCAAGGACACGGTCGTGTGCATGAAGTGCACACAGGCTGGAATGTAAGGGACACGACTTTGTGTCCTGGGTGGACTGAGGCTCGCAAGAGAGGACCCACACATACCCTTTCAGCATGTATATGTATTTTCTTTCAGTTTTTGGACCTGTGAGGTCTTATATATAAATGTATATGTACTTAGATGTAAAGAACAGTTGTATAAATGAAAAGCTAGTTTGGGCTCATTTGTAATTCAGTTTCAGCTTTCGCATGCAATGTAACCAGTTGTAGTAGTTCTTTTCCATAGGATTCCTGTCACAGGTACCCGATTTCTAGTTATTTAAATAAAAGAACGGTATTACTCAGTAGCAGGGGTACTCGTGGCGGCGGGTCCTACAGTTTTGGTATCAGAGCGTGTTCTCTGAGCCATTTCAGTAGATATTTGAGTTGTAAGTGTGTGGTGCCTGTTTTCTCTCTTTCGTAGCCATCGTCCCGACCCTCTTCACAGCACAGTCAGATATTTCTTTCCAGATTCATTATGTTTGTGTTTCTAACCCTGTTTGCTTGTGATACTTTAGATAGAGAAGAGTATGTACCTAGATACATAGATGAGGCCAGCAGTAGTAGTCCCTCTATCCGTCCTATGAGTGTGAGTGATAGGCGGTGATCTCAGAGTGCCTCCCATATGTCCATCAGGCCAGAAAAGTTAAGGGCAATGATTAGGGAAGTTGTCAGAGAGAGTTTACAGCAGGCTGGTGTGAGAAATGTTCAAGAGCCAGCCAGAATTGATCCCCCACAGTATGAAGCTTACTAGTCCTCTAGAAGAAGATAAACACAGACACAGTCTCAGCCACAGTCTCAGCCTCAGCCACGATATTATTCAGTGCCTTAGTCAATCAGAAAGGGTTATCAGTTTCAGCCTCAGCCCGTCAGAGAGGGGTATCAGTATCCAGCTGGATTTACAGAGTACAGTCAGGACATGAGTATAGAGACAGCTGGCACCGGTTCATCAGAGAGGCTGCACCCCATCTATCACCTGCTAGGGTCCTTTCAACCTTCTAGATTCAGTGGGTCTAGGGATCCAGCGGTGGCAGAGGAGTGGATAGAGTCTGTAGAGAGTGTGATGGGACTCTATACACTGTCAGAGCGGGAGAAGGTGAGGTATGCAGTCTTTCTCCTGCACGGTGATGCCAAGGTTTGATGGAGCCTAGCTAAGGCTACCATCAGTGAGCAGCAGATGACCTGGGCAGAGTTCAGGCGGTTGTTTGATGCCGAGTACCGGGGCATTGAGATGATGTATGCCAAGGCCCAGGAGTTCATTGATTTGGTTCAGGGGCCCAGCTCAGTCAAGGAGTATGCGACAACGTTCAATGTACTGGCGAGATTTGCCCCTAGTTTGGCGGGGACTGAGATGGGCCGAGTACAAAAATTCATCCACGGCTTGCACCCTGTAATAGCCAAGAATGTCATGACAGGAGCTGATCCTCCCCAGCGGTTCAATGATGCTTTGGGGAGAGCGCTCAGATCAGAGGCAGGTCTCAGAGGATAAGTGTGTCGACCAGAGTGGGTGACAGAGATCAGAGGATAGATGACAGAGATAAGGGCAAGAGGCCAATGTCGGCCAAGAGATCAGTTAAGGGTGTTTAGAGACAGAGGACTGCACCGCAGTTTTCCCTGCCACAGTGTACTCGATATGGCAGACGACATGCAAGCGAGTGCCTTGCTCACCAGATTGTGTGTTACTTGTGCCGTCAGCCAGGGCATAGGATAGTGGAGTGCCCATCCAGAGGTGGAGCTGGTGTTGGGCCCAGCAGAGGTGGTGGTGGTCAGCACAGAGGTCGAGAAGGTTCACCCAGAGGTGGTGCCAGAGCAGAGAGAGGTGGAGTAGACTTTCTCAGACCCGAAGTTGGAGCACCTGGAGGAGGTACTGACACTTCAGGAGGTGGTAGCGGCAGAGCTAGAGTTTATGCTGTCCGCTAGGAGCAGGCAGATACCATACCCCATGCAGTCACTGGTCAGATTCTTTATCTTGGTAGTCACTAGACTCCGGGGCCACACACAGCTTTATTTCCAGAGGAGTGGTAGAGAGATTAGGGGTTGACCCTAGTGTGGCCAATAGGAGTATCCTCGTAGAGATGCTAGATGGGGGTTATGTGGTAAGTGACAGAGTCCTCTTAGATCAGATGATAGAGGTTATGGGTAGATCGATGAGCATTGATCTGATTTTGCTGGAGTTAACAGATTTCAACATGATCTTGGGGATGGATTTCTTGGAGAAATATGATGCAGAGATAGACTGTGAAAGAAAGAAAGTTAGATTCCACATAGGCCCTGATTACTTCATATTTGGTGAGGGCAGAGTAGAGAGCATGATGATCTCTTGCATCTAGGCAAGTAGATTGATGAGGCAGGGTTGTGTAGGGTACTTGGCCAATATTGTATGCAGCAGTTCTGTGGGGCTAAGTATTTAGGAGGTGCCGATTGTCAGAGAGTTCAGAGACGTCTTTCTAGATGAGTTACCAGGGCTACCTCCAGACAGGGAGTTGGAGTTCAGTGTCCAGTTTCTCCCTGGTACAGCTCTAATCTCCAAAGCTCCGTATCGGATGGCTCAAGCTGAGCTCTAGGAGTTAAAGAAGCAGTTGCAGGAGCTGATTGATATGAAATTTATCCGACCAATCTGTTCACCGTGGGGAGCTCCAATTTTATTTGTGAAGAAGAAGGATGGGTCGATGATGATGTGCATCGACTATAGGGAGCTGAATAGAGTGACGGTGAAAAATAAGTATCCCCTACCAAGGATTGATGACCTCTTCGATTAGTTGAGAGGTGTAGCGATTTTCTCCAAGATCGACTTGAGATCTGGCTACTATTAAGTCAGAGTCACAGAGAGAGATGTCCCCAAGACAGTATTCAGAACTCGTTACGGGCATTATGAGTTAGTGGTCATGCCATTCGGGTTGACCAATGCCCTAGCTATCTTCATGGATTTGATGAACCGGAAATTTCATGACTGCCTTGACCGGTTCATAGTGGTTTTCATTGATAACATTCTGGTTTATTCTAGAAATGTGGTTGAGCACGAGGAGTATCTTAGATTCGTGCTTCAGAGGCTGAGAGACCAGTATTTGTTCGCCAAGTTCTCTAAGTGTGAGTTCTGGCTCGACAGAGTGGCATTCCTAGGCCACATGGTGTCAGCAGATGGGATTTCAGTAGACCCCAACAAGGTGGAAGCAATTCTGAGTTGGCCAAGGCCGAAGACAGTGAAGGAAGTCAGAAACTTTCTTTAGTTAGCAGGCTACTACCGGACGTTCATCGAGGGGTTCTTTAGCCTAGTGAGACCTTTCACTGCCTTGACTAGGAAAGAGACTCTGTTTGTGTGGTCAGAGGAGTGTGAGGAGCGATTCCAGGAGCTTAAGCAGAGATTGACTAGCGCTCCAGTCTTGGTGCTACCCCAGGAGGGGGTAGAGTATGACATTTATACAGATGCATCCCATCAGGGGATCGGGGCGGTTCTGATGTAGAATGGTAGGGTGATTGCCTACGCTTCTAGGCAACTACGGGATCATGAGTTGAGATACCTTACCCACGACTTGGAGCTTGCAGCAGTCGTGTTTGCCCTAAAGATTTGGAGACACTACTTCTATGGAGTCAGATGTAGCATATATTCAGACCATAAAAGTCTGAAATATTTCTTCACTCAGAAGGAGCTCAACATGAGGCAGAGGAGATGGTTAGAGCTAGTGAAGGATTACGATTGCGACATCAGATATCACCCGGGGAGAGCCAATGTGGTGGCTGACGCCTTGAGTAGGCGAGTGGCTCTATCCAGCTTATCAGTTCAGAGAGAGTTGCAACATGAGTTGGTCAGAGAGCAGATCGAGATTATGTCTACAGGTTTCTCGAGGCTGCATATCAGATCTTCCTTGTATAATGAGATCAGAGAGGGGCAGATGTCAGATGAGTGGACTCAAAATATGCTTTAGAGGATGTCAGAGAGAGCAGTGCTAGACTTTGAGTTCAGAGATGGGATCTTGAGGTTCAGAGACAGAGTTTATGTACCCGAGAGTTTAGAGCTGAGACAGAGGATTTTGTCAGAGGTTCACAATGCGGTGTATTCAGCGCACCCAGGCAGTACGAAGATGTATCAAGACCTCAAGAAGAGTTTCTAGTGGTCGGGGATGAAGAAGGATATAACAGACTTCGTCTCCAGGTGTCTGGTATGTCAGCAACTAAAGGCCGAGCACCAGAGACCCTTAGAATTACTTCATCCCTTGAGTATTCCTGAGTAGAAGTGGGATGACATCTCCATGGATTTCATTTCTGGTCTTCCCAGAGTCCAGAGGGGATATGATGACGTCTGCGTGATAGTGGATCGACTGAGTAAGTCAGCTCATTTCTTGTCGATCAGACCGGACATGTCTAATAAGCAGCTAGCCTAACTCTACATCAGGGAGGTGGTTAGACTCCATGGTGTTCCTAGGACGATAGTGTCAGACAGGGACTCCAGATTCTTGTCAGCCTTCTGGAGATCTTTACAGAGAGCATTGGAAACCAGGCTACAGTTTAGCTCAGCATATCACCCTTAGATGGATGGCCAGATTGAAAGGGTGAATAAGGTATTGAAGGATATGCTGAGAGCCTGTTGTATGGACTTCCAGACCGATTGGACAGAGTTGATTCCTCTAATGGAGTTCGCTTACAACAATAGTTATCAGGTGACGATTCAGATGGCTCTATTCGAGGCGTTGTATGGTCGAAAGTGCAAATCTCCTCTCCATTGGGATGAGATTGGAGAGAGAGATTCCTTGGAGGCAGCAGTGGGACCATAAACTACTCAGAAGATGATTGAGCAAGTCAAGATCATCAGACAGAGGATGAAACAGGCCCAGGATCGTTAGAAGAGTTATGTTGATCTAAGGCGCAGAGAGATATAATTCTCAGTAGGCGATAAGGTGTTTCTGAGAATTGCCCCCTACAGGCAAGTTCTCAGATTTAGTAAGAAGGGAAAGTTGGCGCCCAAGTTCATTGGTCCTTACGAAATTCTTGAGAGGGTAGGGACAGTCGCCTACAGATTAGCACTGCCAGCCAGTATGGACAGAATCCATAACGTCTTCCACGTGTCTCAGTTGAGGAAGTATGTGGGAGATCCATCACATGTGCTTCAGTTTTCAGAGATTGAGTTGGCAGAAGACCTCAGTTATCAAGAGCTTCCAGTACAGATCCTGGATTACAGAGTCAAGGTCCTCAGAAATAAAGAGATCTCACTGGTCAAAGTTTTGTGACGCAGCCAGCTTGTGGAAGAAGCCACTTGAGAAGTAGAGTCTGAGATCAGGGATAGGTTCCCAGAGTTGTTCAGGTAAATTTCGGGGTCGAAATTTTTTAAGGGGGGAGGAATGTAGCATCCCAGGTTAGAAAAGCTCTTAGGGGTAGAGTTTTGGGGTTAGAAATAGAATCAGGAATAGTTTAAGAGTCTAAAAGAGTTCAGGGGTGAGTTAGTAAGTTCTCCAGAGCAGTGTGGCCTTCGTATGATTCTTTTAGGGAGGTTTTAATCATGCGAAGCAGGGGAAATTAATTTCCTTCATTTTCCCTGGTGTACTCCCGTGCACCTTTCCCTGCACGCCCGTGTAGGTGGGTAGAAAAGGAGAGAGACGAGAAATTAATGCATTCTCACCCATTTTTCAGCCAAATCTCTTCTTTGTTTCAGCAGCTCCCAGCCCTAGGCGTGAGATCCAGCTTCCAGCGGCTCCCAATCCAGCAAGAGAGCAGAGAGATTAGCTTGAGTTTGAGTTTCTAGCTCCATGGCGAGAGGTAAGTGTTTCTTACTCTCTCTTTGCGTTCCCAGCTTGTTTGTTGATGCTTGGATATGTTTGCCAGCGTTTCCAATGCTTTATGACATGTTGTGTATGTTTGTATGATGCCATGATGATAATACGATGCTTTGTTCGATGATTTTTCACCCAAAGAACACGTATGCTTGCTTGATTGTGAAGGTGTTAGTGAGAGAAATATGAGATTTTTATGGTGGATTGTGCTGGGAATGATGAATGTTGAAATTGAAGTGATTTGTTAGCTTATTGAAATGCCTTGAATGCTTGATTTTAGTTAATTTGATTTTGATTGAGTTTTGGATGGGTTCCTGCGCGTTTCAGGCGAGCCATGTCTGAGCAGGACAAGACACACGACTGTGTGCCCGCAAGAGCACGCCCATGTGCCCTTGTTTTTGCAAGGACACGGCCGTGTGCACTTCGTGCACACGGGCTGGAATGCAAGGGATAAGACCGTGTGTCCTGAGGAGCACGGCCGTGTGTCCCTTCTTTGCATGAAATGACCAGATTTTTCAGAGCCTTGCACGACCAGACACACGACCAGCGTACGGTCCCGTGTGTCTGGGCACACGCCCGTGTGCCTGTGTCTAGCATGGCCGTGTGTGTGCATGCACGCCCGTGTGTTTTCCTTTGCAGGCCTGTGCTTCAGCTTTATTTCCAGAAAATTATAAAAATTGAATTATAAAGATTTGGTAATCCATCCAAAGGCTAACACTCACCAGATAAACCAGAATTCAGATAAGCAATGATGCACATGCATATCATAGCACAACATATAGCCTGAAAGAGGATCGAGGGATCCGAATTCAGTAGTTTCAGCACTCAAAACCTGATGTGTGGGTTACAGTTTTGGGTGAACTCAAGGGGGGGCATTTGTGGGATCCAACTTTCTGACACCAGTCAGATTGTCTAGCACTTTCATTCAACTTTCTAGCCTGTAGCTAGAATGTGTAGCCTACTTGGCCAGGATGCCGAATCCCTTTGTTTATCAGCCTGATCAGCACAGTGAGTACCTTCGGGTACATATAGATTATTCAGATACATGCATCATCAGCATATTCAGATTTTAGTTACCATGTCATGACATTCCTTTCAGAATATGGTTAATAAATAAGAAATAGATAACCCGTAATCAGATTCAGTACCAGCAAGCGATTAGATGCATGAATAGGGCCGAGGCCAGGTATGTGTGTATGATTTGTTGCTTGCTTTGGTCGAGGGAAGTAAGGAATGCTTACTGGGTGATCTTTATCACTCATCCCTTTCCTTCTTCCTTCCTTTTTAGGTTGTGTTGCTGCTGGCGAGGAGGAGTGGACTGAGGCTCGCGAGAGAGGACCCACACACACCCTTTCAGCATGTATATGTATTTTCTTTCAGTTTTTGGACCTGTGAGGTCTTGTATGTAAAGTACTCAGATGATTTAGGAACAATATTTAAATAAAAGAACAGTATTAATCAGCAGCAGGGGTACTCGTGGTGGCGGGTCCTACACTAGTGATGACTTTGGTTTAATCATCGATTTATGAATAATGTAAGGTGCTAAAAAGAAATTTAGTTCCTAACGTCCCCCAAAAATCCTTCTAAAGTGACTCAAAAATATGGTATCCCTATTTGAAAATAGTTCTAGGAATACCATAAAACTTAATAATTTCATTAAAGAACAATTGAGAAATTTGAGGAGCATCATCACTTTTGTTACATGGGATAAAATGAGCTATTTTGGAATATCTATTAATAACAACCATAATGGAATCCTTATTTATTTGAGTCTTAGAAAGTGCTACCATAAAGTATACACTAATATCTTCCTAAGATGATTTAGGAATAGGCAAAGACATAAAAGTACCCAATTTAAATTAACTTTTAGCTTATTGGCAAATACCACATCTAAACACAAGAGCTTGCATAGTCCTTTACTGAATTTGTACCTTGAGTCAACTCTATGAATTCTTGGGCTCTAACATGAACCATATCTGCACTACGATACCCCTCATTAAACAATCTCCTAAACTTATCCCATGTCAGACTTTGTTTATCAACTGATACCCTTGCGAGATTCCACCACACCATCGCATCACTTATAAGTATACAGGTAGCATACCTTATCTTCTCTCTATCTTTCATGGTAAATAACCCCATGACACTCTCAATTGTCTCTATCTAATCTGCTGCTACTATAGGATCTCTAGAACCAGTAAACTTAGGTGGTTGATGAGCTCCAGGTAAATTATAAATCAGATGAAGCCTTTATGAACCACTAGTACCTGCTATTATGTACTAGAACTTTAACCTTTCTGAAACTCAAACCCTGGTACCTAAAATCCCTCTGCTATCTGCTTATAATAACCTCTGTGATGCCTTTGATGGGCCTTGCCTCTAACAAGCTCTTGAGTCTCTATCCTCTTTGTATGTTGTAACCCGTCTCTCATAACCTCTCTAATAATTTCTCTGACATCCTCTACTCTGAGAGATACTTGGGAGTGTTGAGACCACCTAGTGTTACTAATACTCATGGGTCTAATAGAGACACTACTCTTTTTGCCTATAGATTTAGATAGGTGAGAACTCCTATCTAGAGAACCATAAACATAAAGGGATTAACATCAAACATAAATTAAAATTCAATACTAAAATATTTACGTTGAAATGATGCAAGCAACAACTGTTGGGGTATGCCTGCTCAGGCTCATACAATTTATTGAAAATGATGCATTTAAAAATTCTCTTTCTGAAAGTATACTTCAAATTCTACTAAATAACTCAAAACATTGCTCTGATAATAAACACTGTAGTAACCTCTATTATAGGTCATTGCGTGTTGCAGAACATGATATAAAATCGTATATATATATATATATAATACCTACAACGGTGATCTCTACAGTAAAAAATTGCTATTGATTAAAATATTTGCATGTGAAAGCTATGAATAAACTTTTACTATTTATAGTAATAGTAAAAAAGAAACTAAATAATGTATTTAAAATCTTAGGCTACTATGTATAACATATGCTAAAAATGTAATACACACACATATACATGAGAATTAAATAAACGCATGCAAGCCATAACATGCTAACTACTGTCAAACCGCATCCCCAAAATTTGACAGTTGTGTCACTCTTGTTCAACCCTTACTAATCACTAACTTACAAGAAGGAAACAAGAAAGGAGAGGTGAGTGACAAAATCACTCAACAAGCATTTCCTATCTCTAACACAAGCAGGTTTCAAGCCTTAGCTAGACTATGTAACTCGTCACGTTGAAATCTGTTTATTGGCTTCTTATTCTGTATTTCTTTACATATATGAGATTTCATCTGTTTTCTACAGCATTCTTTTTTTATCTATTCTGTTTCTTATGAAATGCTATACATGATATGAAATATGTATACTGAAAAAGTCATAAACTTACCTTTGGGCATGAATTTCTGAAAACTCTTCCTGATATAAAAGCTACGATTCGAAGATCCTGAATATAAATATATATATATATATATATAATATCTGTTGAAAATTGAGTCAGAAAGAACTGTATCGAAAAATATCTATAGTGCTGGTTAAATTGATAAATATAGGGATTCGACACCCTGGCCGTGTGAACTCAATCTTATACATAAACTACTTGGCATAACTAGCACTTTTTCTAACGAGCTTGGTCAATGACCATGTCGTCTTTAGCGGACACTGATTTTCCTCTCTAACGGGTGTGTAACTTATAGTTGCCCCCTTGTATCCACTTTTAACTGATTTTCGGAACATCGTATACTTATACTATAAAATCATGCTATTGGATCTTTAAAAACTTTGATATGGAATATCGTGCTCTATGCTACTAATCATGCTTGAAATATTGCTATCTCTTATTATTATTGAGCTCCATGTGCTTAGGAATGGCTTAAAGTGGCTTAGCGTTGCTTTAAATTCTTTTTCTGCTTTTCTTAAGGTGCACATGTGTGTCTCTAAGCGCATAGGCGTATGTAAAGGCACATGGGACCATGTACTAGTCGTGTTTTTGGTCGTGCTAGCTTCTAGAATCATTTTATAAAATTCTAGCTGACTGCACAAGCGTGTGGTGCAAACACACAGGCATGGAACTAAAGCACAAGGTCGTGTCCCATACTACATAGGCATGTAACTATCTTTTGACACTCATGTGTCTTGCTTACATAGGCGTGTAGAATTGGAAATAAGCATATGGGCATGTTCATCAACCACATAAGTATATCTGGGTTTTCATACATATACAAGTGTCATGCAAGGCCGTATTTATGCAGAAATAAGGCCACATGAGCATATACCTATGAGTGCATGGCCATGTGCTCAACTTAAATTCTGTAGAAACTATCTGGAAACCTAGAAATTGTACTCAAATCTCTTTCAAACTCCAATAAATCAATAATACACATTCAGGGTTTCTACAAACACATTCATAGTCATCAAAATCACATCTCAATCATCCCACATTTCATAAATAAAGCATATAATACATGTATACAAAGAGATACACACATAGTCATGGAATCAACCACTCAATCATCCATCAAAGCATTATCTCAAAACTCAAGCATGTTGATAAAGCTTCAAACAAGCAATAATAGCTCTTAAGCACTCAAAACAGCAAAGACATGCTATGAAACAAAGTGAAATAGGTAAGGGAACACTAACCTCTAGCCATGGAAGCTAAATCTCTCTCCCTATAAGCTTTTAGATCTTTAATTTGGAGTTGAGCTGTTGGCTGATCTCTCTCAACAACCCTAGGGTTCACTGAAACTGGGGAAAGAAGAAGAAAAAGAAAAAGAAAAAAATGGTAAAAGCTAAGAACTACACGACTGAAAAAATAAAACATATTTATGGCTAAATGACATGACACACAGTTATGTGTGCAATGGAAATCTCAATTTCCACTCTTTTCGCATCATACATGGGATATTCGTCCTAGAATATCTATGTACAAGCCATAAAGGGCTCCTAAATGACTCGTCTACCCTTGAACCCTCTCAAATCTATTTTCTATCTAAAAATCTCTCTTTTACTCTTAGTTTCACAGTTTAAAAAGATAATTCTACCATTAGACTATTACATTTTCCCAAAGCATCACTAAATCTCTAACGAGGAGCACCTCTAACCATTACATCTCTGGCTATGACAAGATGTAAACCATGACCAAATTTTTGTATCCTACCTATGTTCTAAACTTTGACATGCACCTTTTCTATTCTCTTTAACTCCTTATCAATATTTATTTGAATTTTACCTATGTGAAACTGCTTTTATTAACTGATGTCCTTACGAGATTTTATCAAACATTCATATCTCTTCTGAGTATATGCACTACATATCTAATCTTTTCTCTATCTAACATACTGAATAGATCCATAGCGTTCTCTATCGCCTCAATCTAGTCCTCAACTATAGTTGGATCATGAGATTTATTGAACTAAAAGGGCTAATCAACTCCTAATAGATTAAAAATGGGGTGTAATCTCTTTGTATCTCTAACACTTCCTAACTTTGTCTTTGAACTCAATCTTTGTATTGACTTGGTCTTATATCTTAAAGCTACATCTTATTAGCTCTAAGTAATCAACCCTTACTATTCTTGATGATCTCTTCTCATAAGTTGCTAAAACTCTTCTCTCATCACATCTCTAATCGTTTCTCTTATATTATCAATATTGATAGATCCTTAAAAGACTTGAAAACCTCTTTTAGCCCTTGTTGTATTACTACCTTCTTTTGTTATAAATCTAATGAGGTAGGATCTCATATCTAAAATCATATAAGAAGAGGGTTAGAATCTGCTATCTATACTAAATTTGTTGCTAAAATACTTACATTAAGGGGAACCATGAGCTTTGACTGTTAGGATACATCAGCTCTATGCTCATGTAATTCAAAAAATATTGTATGCTTAAAAACATTTTTCTAAAAACATTGGCTCAAATTCGTTTTGATGACTCAGAACTTGCTTCGATACCACTTTATATGGCTCGCTGCTATATATTACTATATATTATAAATGTAAGAATTTTTTTCTATTGAAATACCTTTTTAATATAGTAATAGTCTCACTCTGACTACTAATTGAAAACATATATATAAAAGCTAAAATAAAACATGTGATATTGTACAGTATCATAAATAAAACTCGTACTTTATTACTATTACTTTATTTGAAAACCTATTTGATACTGTACATCATATGCATAAGTAATAAGAAGCATACAAGCCAACATGCTATTTGCTAAAAACTAAATACATATATAACTACATATATGTACAAATATTGAAAATATAGATGAAGACCTACCTAAGCCATATCCTACTCTTTAGTCATCTCGTGTTCCAAGCTCAACTCCCTAAGACACTTACCTAAAAAAAATAAAATTGAGGGGAATAAGTGATAAGTCACTTAGTAAGTATCTCCCTATCTTTACCCTCGAAAAGGCTCTAATTTGATAGCTACCAACTTGTGACTAATTAGAAGGCTCTAAGTATTCTAATTCAATTAGCTAGCTACTAAATTAAAGAACTTATCTAAATTCCTGACTAGCCTAATAGCTTCTTCTATCCTAAATTTACTTAACTGTTGACATTCTACTTCACACCTCATCATAATTACATATATAAGTATACGTACATGACTCGATATAAAAAGGAATTTAGATTTTGAAACTAACTTATTGACTTCTCTTTTTTATGTTTATTATCCTATTCTTTCTTATTCATTTCTGAGCTCTAAAGTACTTTTGAGTTCTCTTAGGCCTTAGTTAAATTCTTTTATCTTTTTACTCAAATGATGCATATTACGTTATTATGCATCCTTATATTCTTTCTTACATGTTTCTTCTCTTACCACTTGGGTACTATCTCATGCCATGCTAAATGTATTATTGTATGAAGCATGCTTAAATCATGTTGATTGCCCTTAGGCTTGTTTATTGAAAATATTTACTGAAAATACAGCTAATGGAATCTAAAGATCCTAAAATATTAAAAAACTAAACTATTTCTAAAATCTCTATGTATTCAAAGATACTTACTAAACTAATGAACACAAACATTTGACATCTCGATTACGTAGTCTGAACTAGACCAATGAAGTACTAGTAAACTGAAAAATTATACTATACCAGTCCTTGGACTAGTAAGCTAAAATCTAGCCAATCTGATCGTAGTTAAAAAGTTGAAATTCTATTAATGCCTCTTTGAATCCACCCTTAATGTTTAACTCGAATGTCAGGTATTATGTTGAAAAATTGATGCATAGGGATCACTTGATCCCTTTTTTTGAAAACACTATTTTGGCATGACATACCATATAATGTATATCATGCATGAAATTTCATTATTTTTCTCTTTTGATTTCATTATGTTTAATTATCCAACTGTTCTAGTTTTGTTTTGTGTATTGTTATTGAAACTTTTAATTTTGTAACTTATTAAATTTGTTAATAAGTTCTGACTAAACTATTAAATGTTTTGTATGTTTCTATAACAATTTCTATTATTTTTTTCTTTTTCCATTTATATTTTCTAAGTGTGATCTTTAAATTACTAAGATTTTTTCTAGGCTACTAATGAGTTTCTCTATTTATGGGTTTGATTTACTGATTTGTCTTTCTTTTCTTGTTTATTCTACTTTTTCCTTTTACATATTACTACTTTGTTTCTATTTTATTTCTTATTCTAAGAGTTCTGCTCTTAAATTTGTTGTTTTCACTAGGCACACTGGCATGCACCCTTAGATACACTTTCATGTATATGTATGAAATACTTGGTTCAATGTTTAGCTTTGTATCTAAACATGCTAGCCTCTATGGTTTCTAGCTTTTTTCTAACTTACTAAGCATGTACAGTTGTGACTCTAGTTATATAGTCGTGACCTTGCTCAAAAACTACTCGTGCATGCCTATGTACATGACCATAACTCTATAAAAGCATCACTGTATGGGCTTGCATCCATCAAGCACATGGTTATGCATCTTACTCTATTTTAGTAACTTGGGCTAAAACATTCAAAAACCATGCCATACTTATCTTGGATCTCTATCAATCTTAATCAAACTTATTCTAACTTGTCCACATGCAAAATACTCTATTATAAGCATGTTTTGCCCATCAATCACACACCTTTGTGCATTAGAAAAAATAAGCATGCTTCTATCTCAAAATTTCTCTTTTATCTCATCATCATCATCTTAGAATCATGTTTATTAAACTATAAATATGCTAAATCATTAATTGGACTCATCTAGGAAGAAATATACTAAGGAAATAACAAAAAGGTAAGAAATACTTATATAGAACTACTAAAGGTTGTAATCTCTCTAACTCTATTTTAATCTTAGTTGGATCAAGTACTAGAAACTAGTTTCTCTATCTAAAAATTTATTAGGGTTAGCTAGAGAGAAAAAAGAAAGAAATTAGGAAGAACTTGGTTGAAAACTTGTGAAAAGGAGAAACTCACTTCATGTATAAGCAGACATGCACGAGCATGCAACAAGATACATAGGCATGCATGGCAGCAAAGATGTATAGTCGTATGTCTATAGGACACATAATCGTGCTTGCCTGATAACCAATATATAAAGCTTTCAAAAAACTACTTTACCCCTAAAACTTTTCTGAGTCTAATTTTTGGGTTATAAAATCAATCTTTCACCCCTTATCAAGTTCTAAAGAAACTATTCTAACCTCGGGATCCAAAGATTTTAAAATAAAATGCATATGAAATCTCTTATATATATATATATACATATATGGTATACATAAAAGCTATATCTAAAACTGTTATACTAATCAAACTAATGAATACAAGGATTTAATATTTTGGCGATGTGAGCTAAACCAAACCAGTAATATGCTAATAAGCTGTAAATATCCTACCATGTCAGTCTTTGAACTAGTAAGTTAAAAATCTAACCATACTAATATGAGGTTAGTAAGTTGAAATCTCATAGATGCCTCTTTCCCCCTCTTCCCTCCTCTCATATTCACCCATAATAACTAACCTAGATATTGATCTTTAAGCTGAAAAACTCTTGTATGTGGATAATTTAATCCCTTTATGAAAATACTGCTTTAGCATGTCATGTCATGTAATGATTTTCATGTCTGATATCTTATTAATTCTTCTCTTCTAATAACATTTTGTTTAACCAAATAAACTATTAGAGTTATGTTTAGTATATTTCTTGTTGAAAATCCTAACTTTTTGTAACTTATCAAGCTTATTAATAAGTTCTGTATAAGTTATTTTGTGTTCTATTTTGTATTTGCTAGCTTTCTATTTTATATTTTCCTATAACTATTTTTATTTTTGTTTTTGTTCCCATCTCTATTTTTGGATCGTAATCTATTGTCCACTTATACTATTTTTGAATTATTATTGAGTTTTTCTTACTTATGTGAGTTTGGTCTAATGATTTTAAAAAAATATAACGTTCTTTTCTTTGTTTTATTATGCTTTTTTTTTTTTAAATTTTGGAATTTCTACTTAATCTATTATTTTTGCTAGCTGTATGATCATGCACTTTAAGACGTATAGTCCTGTGTGTGTCACACATGGTCATGACTCTATATGTACGAGTATGTAGCAAAACTTAACATATGACCATGAATTTCCCAGCCACAGTCATACGAATTTGGGAAAGACACACAATCGTGACCTTAAGACACATGGTTGTATGCTCTAAAGGTATTACTATGCTAGCCTTAGCCATGTATACACTTACATGACTGTGGCCATATAGAAAGCTGATAGCATGTCATGCACTTACAAGCATATGATCATGCACCACGATTTACTTTTGCAATCCTAACTTTGGAACTTGTAGAACTCTGCAAAAGCTTAGCTAAATCTCTATCAATCTTTTATCAAGCTTATTCTAACATACATAAATGCAAAAACATGCTTCTATTATAGACTTTTATCATCTTATAACACTTAATCATAGCTAATTGTGGTTTTAAATCTCTTAACTACATATACACATACGTACATACATATACATATATATTACGCATGCTTTTACCTCGAAATCTTTTCTATCTCATCATTTTCCTCTTAAAATTATACTTCTTAAACTTAAAACACGCTAACTTACTTGCTGAACTCATCTAGGAAGATGCATCATAAGGAAACAAGAAAAAAGGTAAAGAAATACTTACTTAGAATTGTTAAAGGTTTCTATCTCTCTAACTCTAGCTTAGATCTTCACTGGAATGGCTAGCTTCTTTCTCTAATTTTTTTTTTGTTAGGGTTTGCTAAAAGAGAAAAGAGAAATGGGTCATGTCTCTGACCTTTCTTTTTCTGGCTAAAAAAAGAAATCTTTACACTTTATATAGTTGAACCAACTCAAGAGAAATGGGTTATGTCTTTTTAGGCCAAATTATTCAATAAGATAGAGGTTTTCCTTTTCTTTATCCATTTTCTTTATAATATTTCAACCATTGTCGCTTGACCATATACATGCTCTTTTCCTCGCTATTTACCTTTATAGCTCCTTTAGGATAAGCTTTGGTGACAATAAATGGACCAGTCCCTTGAGCTCTTTGTTTTCAAGGGAAAGGT
The DNA here is from genome assembly GCA_026122585.1 of Anacardium occidentale. Classification (NCBI taxonomy): domain Eukaryota; kingdom Viridiplantae; phylum Streptophyta; class Magnoliopsida; order Sapindales; family Anacardiaceae; genus Anacardium; species Anacardium occidentale. Next base: position 162,955 of record JAJEJH010000427.1, read on the forward strand.
TGGCATTGAGAATTGGAGAAGAATCATTTTTGGCCACTATCAAATTTATTTCTTATTGGTTGTTGGTCTCACCACTTTGTAGGTTTGTCTTTGTCAACTATAACATTCCTTTTCCTAAGATATGTTATTCCCTTTATCACTTCCACTTTATGGTATGTCTCTTTTTTACTAGAGGGACTTGTAGCTTTATACACTCTGAAGTTCCCTATTTTATCATCAACTCTTAATTTTACTATTCATTCTCTTATATTAATTAGTGCTCTTCTAGTGGCTAAGAATTATCATCCAAAGTTTAATGGTAATTCGATATCTTCTTCCATGTCTAACATGAGAAAATCCACTAAGAAATATATATTTATCAACCTTTACCATACATTTTCCACAATACCTCTTGGATTCTTAATCAATCTATCCACTAATTGTAAGGATACTGTGGTGGGTTATGGCTCTCCAAGTCCCAATATCCTGAAAATAGATAAAGACATTAAGTTAATACTTGCCCCTAAATCATATAAAACATTAGAGAAAGAAATTGAACCTATAGTATAAGGGTGGATCTTTAAGCTTTAGTGGCAATTTGTTTTGTAGAATGACAGAACACTTATCTATGAACTTAACCTATCTCACGCTCCTCTACTCTTCTTTGATAAGATTTCCTTTAGAAATTTAACATAACTTGACATTTGGAGTAAGACATCTACAAAAAGAATGTTAATATGAAGTTTCTTAAGTATTTCCAAAATTTTTGCAAATTACTTGTCCAATTGCCTTTTATTGTATGCAAGAGGAAAATGAGGCTTGATTTCTATTGGTTTTTGCTTCACCTTTCTTTCCATCGATTCCTCTACTTTGGCTTTTTTAAGCTTATCCTCTTCAAGCCCCTTCAATTTAATTCCACTTCTAAGTGATATGGCTTTCACATATTCTTTTGGGTTTGTCTCAGTATCATTTGGTAGTATACCTTGTGCTCTCCCAATGACTATATTTTCCAATTGTCCTATTTGTACCTCAAGATTTTTTATAGATACTTCTTGATTTTGAAATCTTGTTTCAACACTATTAATAAACTTTGTTAGCATCTCTTCCAAATTTGATATCTTTTCTCAAGGTTGAAAACCTAGTGATGGATGCTTTATTGGATTTTGATTACTTCACAAGAGATTAGGATGCTTTCGCTACCAAGGATTATATTGTATCAATTTTCTTGTTTAAGGCTTTTATTTGAGCAACCAAGACATTGAAAGAATCCACTCCATGTACTCTTCTTGGTGCTCTATCGTTTTGCCATTGGTAATTATTGGAAGTCATTTCATCTGACAACTCAAATGCTTCATCTAGTGTCTTTCTTATAAAGTTACCTCCTTCAGTTGCATCAACCAAAGTACAATTAGTAAACATTAAACCATTATCAAAAAGTTTGTACTTGAAACCATATGGGCAAGCCATAATGTAGACAATTTTGGAGTAGTTCTTTGAAATCTTTCTCGTGCTTTATATAATGATTCCATGTCGTATTACATGAAAGTTGTAATGTCATTGCATAGTTTTGTAGTCTTTGATAGAAGGAAAAATTTTGCTAGGAACCGTTGTGCCATCTCGTCGCATATAATGATTGATCCAATAAGCAATGAATTTAACCAACTTTTTGTTTTATCCCTCGCTGAGAAAAGGAGTAGTCTTAGCCTGATGGCATCATCAGTAACTCCATTCTGTTTAAAGGTATCACAAATCTCCAAACAATTGGTTATATGCTATTCAGATCATCATTAAGTATAAATCATCAAGAATATGCCTGGTTTGATTTTAAAATTATTGGCTTGTATCATCAGTCTTCTTATGCTTGAGGTTGTTCCCTTGATTGTATGTAGCATCTTAGGATTAGAAAAGCCTTTAGGGGTAGAGTTTGGGGGTTAGAAGTGAGATTTAGAGATAGATTGAGAGTCTAGAAGAGTTTAGGGGTGAGATGGTAAGTTTCCAAAGCTTGTGTAGCCTTCACATGATTCCTTTAGGAAGGTTTCAATCATGCGTAGCGTGGGAAATGAATTTCCTTCATTTTCCCTTGTGCACTCTTATGCACTATGCCCTGCATGCCCTTGCAGGTGGGTAGAAAGAGAGAGAGACGGGAGATTAATGCTTCTCACCCAGCTTTTATTCCATTTTCAGCTTAAGTTTCTCTTATTTCAGTGATTCCCAACCCTAGACCAGATCTTCTGCTTCCAGTAGCGCCCAATCCAGTGAGAGAAGCAAGAGAATAGATAGAAAGAGAGATTCTAACAGCCATGGAAAGAGGTAAGTGTTTCCTTACTTCTTCCTTGAGATTCCCAGTATGTTTGTGATGATGTGTGTTGTGTGATTTGTTTCCCAGCATGCTTATGAGTATGTGAATGAGGTTATATTATGATATGTACTGAAATGATGCATGAGTTGATGATTTCCACCCAAGAACCATGCTTGTTTTGCTTGTGTGTGTTTATATGAGAGAAATAAGATATTTCCATGATGGAATGAGTGTTGATTGATGAATGATGAAATTGAAGTGATTTGCATGCTTATGGAAGTGCTTAGAATGCATGTTTTAAGTTAATTTGAATTTGGTTGAGAAATGGTATGGATTCCTGCATTCACAAGTGAGCGTTGTCGATGCAGAACAAGACACACGCCCGTGTGCTCTCATGAGCACGCCCGTGTGCCCTTGTTTTTGCAAGGACATGTTCGTGTGCACGAAGTGTGCATGACCTGAATAGAGATGACACGCCCTTGTATCCTGAGGGACACGACCGTGTGTTAGTTCTTCCAGCATTTTACGTAGAAAATTTCAAAAGCGAGCACGACCGGCTGCACGGCCAGTGCACGACCCCGTGCATTTGGGCACACACCCGTGTGCCTTTGCCATGCACGCCCCTGTGTGTCTCCAGCAAGCCCGTATGCCTTACTCATACGCCCGTGCAACAACAAAATTTTCCAGAAATTGAGTAAAATGAACTTTAAAGCATGGGAAACCAATTTAAAGGCTAAATGGCATCAGATAATGGCATAATCAGATAAATAAAGCTACATATGCATGTCATAGCATGACATGCAACATGAGAGAGGATCAAGGGATCCGAATTCAGCAGTGTTCAACATTCAGAACCCGATATACGGGTTAGAGTTTTGGGTAAACTCGAGGAGGCATCTGTAGGATTCAGCTTTCTGACACCAGTCAAACTATTCAGCATTTATTCATCTTTCTAGCCCTTAGCTAGATCGTTCAGCCCACATGGCAAAGATGTCGAATCCCTGTGTTCATCAGCCTGATCAACACAACAGGTACCTTCGGATGTATATAAAGATATTCAGATGCATGCATCATCAGTTATTTTCAGTTAGCATATCATGACATGTATCAATAATGACATCCAGTAATCAGTAAAGAATCAGATAACAGAATAAGCGATATCCAGCGCTAGTAAGCGACTAGATGAATGATTAGGGTTGAGGCTAGGTATGTATGTGTTGTGTGTTGCTTACTTAGGTTGAGGGAAGTAAGGATCGCTTACTGGGTGATCTTTATCACTCATCCCTTTCCTTCCTCCTTCCTTTTCAAGTCAGTATGCTACTGGCGAGGAGCGGGTGGACCGAGGCTGACAGGAAAGGGCCCCACACCAGTTTTCATTTTGTAAGTTTCAATTTTGGACCTGTTGGGTCTTGTATTGTAAATGTTTTCATTTACTCATATGTAAGAATAGTGTACAAAAAAAGTTGTAAATATATGAAAAGACCATTTTGGGCTCATTGTTCAGTTGTTTAATGTATATTTCAGTTTTGTTTACGTTTCCGCATATGTAATCAATTGTATTTAGTAGCAGTAGTAGATTTCTTTTTGCAGGATTCTCGTCGCGTGTACCCAATTTCCATATTATTGAGAAAGACATTATTCAGCAGCAGGGGTACGTATGGCAGCGGGTCCTACACTGTAAGAGTCGCATTATTGATCAAGGATCACTAGTTATGGCTTAGGTTGCTTGCTTCAAGGCTAGCAGTCATATACATTGATCTTCTGCCATTGTTTTTCTTTTTTTTTTATCAATTGATGTAAGGTTCTTTCTATCTCAAGATCAAAAGGCTTAGTTGTCTGATTTCTTGTGTGCGTCATGCACTAGGTAAGAATTTGCAAGGCAAACAAAAGCAAGTAGCGCCGTAAAATAGAAATAGAAAGAGAAATAAACTAAAACAATAATAAACAGAAATACCTAAAGTAAATTAGAAGTAATATATCTCAATATTGTCTAAGACGCAATCCTTGGCAACGACACCAAAAACTTAATGCATTAAAGTTTAAATCCTAACTTCCTATAAAGTATACTAGTTTAAAGTAATAAAGGAAGTGTTTAGGGTTATTGTATCTACGAGATTAAGTAAACAAGTACCAAGACGACACCACTCCTAACTTCATCTAAACTATTAAATATGGATCAAAAATAAATCTAAAACTAAAATAAAAACTGAAATCAAACAATTAATAAGTACGCCTAAGTAAATTGAATAACAATATGTGAGATGATGTTAAAACTTCTGACTCACTAATTCACTTCAAGGTAAGTTTTTCATACGATTGAACATTTTATGTTATTTATATGACAACATAATCTCTTAAATTGATCAATATTCTTTCTTAAGCAATATTAATCCTATTTAACAATCTAATAACTTCAATATCTTTATCTAGGTTTAATTAGATGAAAATGTATTAATTTCTATGAAATTCACTAGCTTTCAGCACAAGCTTATTGTGTCTATGAGTATTGCATGTATTATTAAATATATCTCTATATTTGATTAATCCACGGTTCATATTCTAGCTTCTTTTATGCGATCTCACTTTTCAGTCTCAATCACACAATAGAAACCCTATTAAAAATTAGCCTAGTTTTTAACAAGCATTAAGTTCACAATACAAACTCACATGAAATAACAGACTTGTAAATTTTAATAAAAAAACACTACTTATTCATGAATTAGCTAGCTCTAATCTTACAAAAAATTATTTAGTTCATTGTTAAACACAAATAAACAATTAGATTCAAACAAAGGATAATAAAAAATAAGAATAAAACCCGATAACTTGCTAAATCGTTTATAAAAATCTGTTGAAAATCTATCTCACAATTGCAATCTGAATAGCTTCTAATTGAGTCTTCAAAAAGAATTGAAAATCTTCTCAAATTGCTTGAAAAATCTCTCCAAAGCTATCCTAAGACGGCTCTCTCCTTTTTTCTAAAGTTATAATTTAATATATATACTTAGGGTTAGGAAAAAGTTTCAAAAAAAATAAAACTCTATTATCTTTGGGCCATGCCACGACATGATGCTACGGTATGGAGCTTCTATCTTGTTTCTACTAAACATGTTATAGCATGATACTGCAACATGCAACTTCTAGAATTTTCATACGCCTCTTACATTTTCCTTTGCTACAACATGATACCACGGTATGGAGCTTATATAATCTGAAATTTTGGTCTTCATCAAAGTTTTAGCCCTAGATATCTACAATCTTGATAAAAACCAAACAAACTTGGATTTAGCTTTTGAATCACCTCATTTGAACTTCGAAATCTCAAGTTATGTCTTTTTCACTCCTTAGTGGCCAGACACAGAATTTCACCATGAAAGCCTGAATTGGCAGCAATGGTTGAAGGCTCAAATGAACTCAGATTTTTCCCCATAATAGCTTTTTAAAAAGCTTAAGATGTATTTTAGAAGACTAATTTTTCATTTTACATCTCAAATTTATTGAACATCATTGGTTTCCCTCTGTAGTGCATAATACTCTCTTTTATCTTTTATGCTTTAGTCGTTCATTCTTTCTTGGACTAAATTCGAACCATCGACTAGTCCTTCATAAATGTCTTTTTGGCTTCATTTCCATTAAATTCACATCAAAAATAATATTTCTTACAAAACTAAACATGAAAACCCATGATCCTGAAGTATGAACATAATAAACGTAAAATGGTCAAATCACCCCTAAAATGCTATAAATTGACCATGAAATTATACATGCAAGTGACACTTATCACAACCCCCAACTAGCTTTTTGCTAGTTCCTAGCAAAATAAGTGACTTACACCACATGCTTATGTAGTAAACTAGCATTTAATGAGGAAATTCTAGAAGCTAGCATAAGTAAGCGTATAACTCATGCATGCTCCTGTGAAACTCTTTGCACGATCATGTGTTGAGTAGTACATGATTGTACACATTCCTTATATGACTGTATACCTTACCCTATATGACTGTGTATCAAGCCAAAGTTATAGAATTAAAAAAGCTAAAAGAGAACACATATGAAAGACTCAATAACTTATCTAGCTCACACCAAAACTTCCTAATCAACTAAGATAATAAGTTATCATGTATGATTAGCATTATATGACATGATATGTCATACCAAAGTTTTTAGAAAGGGATCTAAGGATCCTTACATATGTTTTAAAGTAGAAAATATATGATATTCTAGATATCAATTAGAAGTGAATATGAAGGGGCACCTGTGAGGTCATACACCCATTGTGAAATAAACCTACGTCTACCAAAGAAAACAAGGTCTTTGACCAAGCTTATTAAAGAGAATACTGGTTGTGAATGAGTAGATTTTTGTAGGATTGAACTCATACGACCAAGGTGTAAAATCCTTATATTCAATAGCCTGGCCAATATAGTAGTTATTTTTAGATATAGTATTTTTAAAGATAGTTTTTATGTATATTCTACATGTATGCAAAATCAAAGAGAATAACAAGATATATCTAATGTGGCAAGTCAAGATTATAGCTTAAAATAGAAACCTTCTTGTGTGAGAGATAAAAAAATACTTACTTAGTGATTTTATCACTCATCCTTTCATCTTTTTCCTCTCTTGTAAGTCAGTGAACTTTTAAGGCTATGTAGGATACATGAGGGCAGTGAATTTTGAGATATAGCTTGGCAATAGCTAACTTTGTTAGCGCTCATAGTTTTCAAGCATTATGTGGTTTATGTATATACGTGCATAGTTTGTAATTATATGTTATTTATGGCTTGTAAAGTACTCTATGTACTATATACTTTATATAGTATGTTACCTGGGAGTTTTCAACATATAAGTATTACTTTCTACATAGTATTTTAATTATTCATACTGTAAGCTTTCACTTTATAGCTTTCAACAATGTTTGTTAGATTCCTATTATGTGTTATTGTTGAGCATACCTAGTGAAAAAAAAAAGTACTATATATTCAAGTAATACGGTGGTTATTATTAGGTAAAAATAACAACAAAATGACATATAGTAGGGGCTCACATAGTGTTTGGTATCAAGGCAATATTCTAAACCATTAGAGAAAATTTGAATTATATTTTTAGAAAATGTATTATCTAATGCATTGTTTTCTAAATTTTGCATGAGCTAGAGTCAGCGTAACCCAATAGTACATTTATTAGACCTATGAGTATGAGTAATCATAGAAGATCTCAACATTCTTGTGTATCTCTTAGGCTGAAAGATGTTTAAGAGATTTCTCAAGAGATTATAAGAGAGGGATTTCTACCAGTAGCTAAGGTAGATATTTCTAAGTCAGTTAGAGGTAAAGCCTATTAAGGGCTAGATAGAGGAAAATTTGATCAAAAAAAACAGGGTATGTAAGAGACAATTACAGAAATTTATCAGATACTTGAGTTTAACCTTCAAAGAGGTTAGAATTCTGGGACAAAAATAGTAGGCATAATAGTTCTAATAGGCTATACCTGATATATAGTTTGCTTAGAGCCCATCAGCCATTCAAGTTTAGTAGTTCCAAAGACTCAATTATGATAGAGGAATAAATTGATTCGATGAAGAGTGTTATAGGTTTGTTCTCTATGTCAAACAAAGATAAGGTTTGTAATACCACTTTTATATTGAAAGATGATACAAGAGTGTGATAGAACCTCGTGAAGATGTCAATAAATGAGATGAGTTTGTCTTAGGTAGAGTTTCATAGGTTATTTGAGGATCGACAATACAGTGCTAATATGGAACATGCTAAAGGCCAAAAGTTTATTAAGTTGATCAGTTAAAGACTATACTATTTGGTTTAATGTATTGGCAAGGTTTGTTCTTGGTGTGGCAAGTTCTAAACCAATCAAAGTATAGAAATTTGTTTAAAGGTTGCACCCTACCATTGCCTAAAATGTGATGACAAGATCTTCTCTCCCATAAAGGTTTAGTGAGGCTCTAGGAAAAGTCTTAAGGTCTAAGGTCTACCTACAGAGGATAAATATCTTTTCTAGATTAGTAGAAGGGATTCCTAATATAGGCAGAGATAGAGGTAAGAAACTGGTTTAATCAATGAGGTCTTTTAAGGGGAAGAAACATAAAGCGGAGTTACCCTTATATAGGACCTATGGTAGGAGGCATCCAAGAGAGTGCCTTGTTGGTCAGAGTATACGTTTTAGATGTCAAAAACCAAGGCATAAGTTATCTTAGTGCCCAACTAGAGGAAAAACTAGGCCATTTAGTAGTAGAGTTGGGTTAAGTAGAGATGTTGTAGGTCTAGCAGATAGAGGTATTAAAGCTGTTATAGGTGGTGCTAGTACACTTAGAGGTGGTGTCGATACATTATGAGGTGGAGGTAAAGCTAGGGTCTTTGTTGTAAGGCGAGATCAGGTAAAGGTTACTCTACATGTTGTTACAAGTCAATTACTTTTCTTCGATACTTTTTTGTATGTGTTGATAGATTACGATATCATACATAGCTTCATATCTAGGGGAGTGGTAAAGAGATTAGGGTTGATCCCTAATATGGTAGAGAATAGTATTTGTGTAGAGATATCATATAATGGTATGGTTTTGAGTGAGCGGGTGCTAGTAGACTAAGAGATAGTCATTATAGGTAGGACATTAAAGATTAATTTAATTATGCTAAAGTTAGCTGATTATGACATAATCTTAAGCCTATAAGGCAGAGATAGATTATAAGAGGAAAAATATTAGATTATAGTTAGGCTTTGATTACTTTACTTTTAGAGAGGGAAAAGTAGAGACCGTATTGATTTCCTATGTTCAGGTGAAGAGATTATTAATTATGGGACATGTTAGATACTTCGCCGATGTAGTATATAGAAGTATGGTTAGGCTGAGTATTGAAGACGTACCTATGGTAAGAGAGTTTTCAAATGTGTTCCCTAATGAGTTGTTAAGTTTACCTCCAAAGTGAGAGTTAGAGTTTTGTACTGAGCAGTTTCTAGATACAACTTCTATCTCAAAGGCTCTGTATTAAATAGCTTTAATCTAGCTTTCATAGTTGAAGAATCAACTTTAGGAATTAATAAACAAGAAATTTTTTTAGCCAAGTTATTTACTTTGGGGAGCTTCTATTTTATTTATGAAAAAGAAATATAGATCCTTAAGGACATATATAGACCATAGTAAGCTAAATAAGGTGACAGTGAAAAATAATTATCATCCACCTAAGATTTATGATTTATTTGATCAACTGAGTGAAGTTATCATGTCTTTGAAAATCAATTTGAGATTTGATACCATCAGGTAAGAGTGGCAGGTAAAGATGTACCTAAGATGACTTTCAAAATAAGATATAACAACTACGAGTTTTAGGTAATACCTTTCAAGTTGACGAATACTTCTATAATGTTTATAGATTTGATGAACCTGAGTGTTCCAAAATTATGTAGATGGATTCATTGTTGTATTTATAAATCACATTGTTGTATTTAAGGTTTATTTTTAAAAATTGAGGGTCAACCAACTTAATGCCAAATTTTCTAAATGCAATTTTGGATAGAAAGTATGGCTTTTCTTAGGCATATCATTTTGACAACTGGTATATCAGTAAATCCTAGTAAGATAGAGGTTATTCTAAATTGGTCGATGCCGAAGACAGTTAAGGAGGTAAAGAGTTTTCTCAAATTAGTAAGATATTACAAGAGGTTTATTGAGGGTTACTCCAGTCAAGTGAGACCTTTGACTGCTTTAACTTAGGATGAGATACTATTTGTATGGACTGAAGAGTATGAGAGTTAGTTTTAGGAGTTAATACAGAGTTTGACAAGTGCTTTAGTTTTGGCTTTGCCTCAGAAGGGAGTTGATTTTAATATTTAAACTAATGCTTCTCACCAGGGGATTACAGTGGTATTGATGTAGTCTAGTAGAGTAATTGTCTATGCCTCTAGGCAATTAAAGGATTATGAGTTAAGATACCCTACTCATGACTTATAGTTGGTTGCTGAAGTGTTTGCTTTGAAGATTTGAAGATATTACTTGTATGGTGTGAGGTGCTGCATTTATTCTAATTATAAGAGCTTAAAGTATTTCTTCACCCAGAAAGAGTTAAATATAAGATAAAGGAGATGGTTAGAATTAGTGAAGGATTATGATTGTGAGATTAGATATCATTTAGGTATAATTAATGTAGTAGCTGATGTTTTAAGCCAAAAAGTGGCTTTATCCAGGATCTTAGTTTAGAGAGGGTTATAACTTAAGATTGCTAGAGAGGATATTAAGGTGATAATAGTTTGGTTCTTTAGACTATAAATAGTGTCCATGTTGTTTGATGACATCAGGGTTAATCAGATTTTGAGGGTACAACACCAGATTTTGAGATCAGAAATGAGATTCTAAGGTTTAGACACAGAGTATATGTGCTAAAGGATACAAAGTTAAGTTAGAAGATTTTATCAGAAGCCTATAGTATAACTTATTTAGCATATTCAGGCAATACTAAGATGTATCAAGATCTTAAGAGAGTTAAGTTAGAAGATATTACAAATTTTGTGACTCAATGTTTGGTTTGTTAGTAGGTCAAGGTAGAACATTAGAGACCTTCTAGTTTATTACAACCTTTAAAGAGTGGAAATGAAAGAGCATTTCCATGGATTTTATCTTACGACTTCCTAAAGTTCAAAATAGGTATCACAGTATCTAGGTTATTGTTGACAGATTGAGTAAGTCTGCTCACTTCTTGCCCATCAGAGAGGGTATGAATACTGATTGGTTAAGCCGTTTATATATCAAAATGGTTGTTAAACTTCATGGAGTTCTCAGAGATATTATGTCAAATAGAGATTCGAGATTCTTGTTGACTTTTTGGATTAGTTTACAGAAAACTTTAGGGACTAAACTCTATTTTAGTTTAACATATCACTTTCATACAAATGGTCAAGCTAAAAGAGTTAATTAGATTTTAGAAGACATGTTTAGGGCTTATTATATGGATTTTCAGACTGGTTGGGTTGAGCTATTACATTTGACAGAGTTTGCTTATAATAACAGTTATCAATCTATGTTTCAAATGACACCTTTTAAGGTTTTTTATGGTATGAGGTACATTTCGCCACTAGATTGAGATGAGATTAGAGAGAGAGACCCTTTGCTGATAATAGTGGGACTCAAGATGATGAAGTAAATGATTGATTGGATCAGAGTTATTAGGAAAAGAATGAAATAAGTCGAGAATATTCAAAAAAGTTATATAGATAAAAAACGTAGGGAGATTGAGTTTGAGCTTATAGATCATGTATTTTTTAGAGTAGCTCCCTACAAACATGTCTTAAGATTTGATAAAAAAGCAAGCTGACTCTGAGATTTATTGATCCTTATGAGATTTTAGAACGAATGGGTAGAGCAGCTTATAGGTTGGCTTTACCAGTGAGTATGAATAAAATCCATAATGTATTTCATATATCTCAATTGATGAAATATGTGAGATATCTATCACATATTTTGGATGTTCAAGATTTGGAGTTGGCAGATGACTTGAGCTATCAAGAGAGACCTATTCACATTTTGGACTGTAGAATGAAGACCCTCAAAAGTAAAGAGATACCATTGGTTAAGGCTCTATAAAGGAGTCAAGGCATGAGAAAGCCACCTAGGAGGTTGAGTACAAGTTTATAAAGAGATACTTAGAGTTGTGCAGGTAAATCTCAAGGACAAAATTTTATTAAAAGGAGAGAGTTGTAATAACGTGAGATTATAATGGTCTTTTTAGGCTGAAAATCGAAGTAAAAAATGAGATTTTACGATTGAAAATAAGTTGAGAGGATTCAAGGGTTAAATAATCATTTAAAAGCTAGTTATAGCAAGTGCATGAGTCTCTTTAGGAGACTATTTTTCATAAGGCACAAAGAGAAAGGAAATATGTGATTTGTTCTTGACACATGATCGTGTGCCTTAAGCACATGACCATGCGTCTCGTGTCCATTATCATAAATGCTTAGTTATTTTTCATTTTTTGCCAAACCTAAATTCACCCAGCTTCTTTCTTTCTTCTTCCCAGCAAACCCTAGCCTAAAGAATGTCCAACCTGTACTACAATTCATATTAGAGAACCAAAGACAACTAGAGAGAGAGAGAGACGACTTTCATGAGTTAGAAGTAAGTATTTCCTTACCTTTTTACCTTGTTCATAACATGTTTCTACTGTTTGGATGAGTTTTAGAGATGTTTATTAAATGTGCTAGTTGTTTGGCATGCGAAGATATTGTGATGATGATTTGGCTAGGTATTGATGTAATAAGTTCTTGAGAATATGAATATATGTATGAATATGTATGTTTGTTTTTATATTTTGAGTAATGGGTTGTGTTTAGCTTGATTTAGATGAGTTTGATGAAATAAGTATGCTTATGGATGATGTGTTGAGTTGATGAAGTTAATCAATTAAGATTTAAGGATATATTAAAAGAGTTTAGCCAAGTTTTTGGGTTTCCCAAGCATATTATCGTAGAAACATGTCAACATATAATTGTATGATTACAGGGCATGACTGTGTAATCCCATTTCTATGGTAACACATCTGGTGCAAGTCGTCATGCATGCCTAAACAAGCTTGGGGACATGATCATGCTAGTAGAGAGTATGACCATGTTTCTGTTCCCAATTTCACTTGCCTATGTATATATAACACGACAGTGTTATGGGAGCTATTACATCTTCGTGCAAGTATGGGACACGCCCATGTGTTTTCATGCATGACCGTATACCTCACACCACACGTCTATATAGTAAACCAATATTTATTAAGGAAATTCCAAAAGCTAGCACAACCAGGTGTACCACTAATGCATGCTTCTATGCACCTTTCTTATACGACCATGTGCCTTACCCTATATAACTGTGTGTCAAGCCGAAGTTACAAAATAAGAAAACGCTCAAGCAAAACACATATAAAAGACTCAATAACTTATTTAGCTCACCAGAACTTCTTAATAAAGCAAGATAACAAGATACCATGCATGATTAGTATCACATGACATGGCATGTTATACCATAGCTTTTAAAAAGGGGTCCAAGGATCCTTACTTATATTTTAAACTAAAAAATATACAATATTTCAGATTTCAATTTAGAGTGAATACGAGGGGGCACCTACGAGTTCGCACACCCATTGGAGAGAGAAACTAGACTCCACTAGAGAAGACAAGGTCTTTGACTAAGTTTGTTAGATAAAGTACTGATTGTGCACATGTAGATTTTTATAGGATTAAACTCACACAGCCAAGGTTTCAAATCAATGTATTCATTAGTCTGGCAAGTATAGTAGTTATTTTCAGATACAATATTTTTGGAGACAACTTTTATGTATATACTATATGTATATATTTAGGATCTTTGAATCATAGTTATTATTTTCGGAAATGTTTTCAGAAAGTATGCCTAAGGGCAAATCTTTATAACTATTAGCATATGACATAGTTTCAGCATACTTATATCATGTCATTCATAGCATCACATGAGAATCAACAAAGATTGACAAATAAAGATACAAATAAGTAGAATAAAAGAGAATAACAAGATAAATCTGACGTGGCAAGTCATGATTATAGCTCGAAATGGAAACCTACTTGTGTTAGAGATAGGAAATGCTTGTTAAGTGATTTTATCACTCACCTTTTCATCTTTTCCTCCCTTACAGGTCAATAAACTTCTAGGGCTGAGCAAGATATATGAGGTACATAGATGTTATTTGTGGCTTATAAAGCACTATATGTTTTGTATACTTTATATACTATGTTATCTAGGAGTTTTCAACATATAAGCAGTTCTTTGTGCACAGTATTTTAATTATTCACATTATAGGGTTTCGTTTTATAGCTTTCAATAATGTTTGTGGGATTCCTATTATAAGTTACTATTGAACATTCCTAATAAAGAAAAGATGTAGGTTCTAAACGATTAATATCGCTAAACAAAGTTGATGAGTTTAAGTATTAAGCCCAAGAGAATGCCAACTATACAATGAAAGAGCTAAGAGGTGACACCACAAACACATCCTGAAAAAAAAATGTTGAACCCTTAGTGTTTTGATGATTCTGAAAATATGTTAAAATTTATCAAATAACAAAATTACCTTCGGTATGAACTTGGTTCATGATCGAAATCGAGTTGAAAAGTTATTTTGTTGGAATATATATGCGCACACCCATGTGTTGAAAAATTAAAGCGACACACGCCCGTGTTATACACAAGAGTTTCTGCACACAACCGTGTGTCAAGGAAAAATGGCACACACGACTGTGTGCAGGAAGGAGACACAACTATGTGTCAAAGTAGAATGACACATACGGCCGTGTAGCACAAACACACGCCCGTGTGCAAAGTTAAAATACTTCCCGTGTGTTGATCGTGTGTGTATCCTGTGCTAGCTTTTGGAATCCAAAAGAAGATGGAAGAAAAATTGACACACGCCTGTGTGACGAAGATACACACGCTTGTGCTAGCACAAATATGACCGTTGGAAAGTGCAATACGATCGTGCAAGAAAAGGGCACGCCCGTGTAGTTTTCTAGAAAGTCTTTAACGACTCTCAAAATCATCCCAACGACTACTTCTTCCCAATTCCTATAAATTGGAGATGATTTGAAGATTCATGGGTTAGAGAATCAGCACTATAACTTGCACTCTTACATTCTCTAATCTCTTCTCTAATTTTCTCTCACAAAACCTATTTGTATTTCTTTAGAGAGAAACCTTGTGAGCTTAATTGTTGTATTAGCCTTATAAGGCAAATTCTTGTAAATTTTCACAAACCCTTGGGTGCAATCCTGTGAAACTAGTGTGGGGTGGAATCCCTGTTAAAACTAAGTTAAAGGCATAATCTCTTGTATCAAAACTAGTGTATGAAGGGCGAAGTCCCTTAGATCAAAACTATTGTAACTTCGAGGTTGAAGTTAGTGAAAGAAAAATCTTCAAGCGGGGTCACTTGAAGTAGTGGACGTAGGAGGCGTAGAGAAGCTCCGAACCACTCTAAATCGGCTGAGCATTTCTTTTCCCTTACTCTCTTTAATTTGTGTTAATATTGTTTATTTGCTTAGTTGTGTTTGATTTGAATTATATGTATATTCGAGTTGGTAGAATAGGAAAAAGTTTTAAAATTGCAAAATATTTCTAAATAACCTATTCACCCCCCTCTAGGTTATTTGCCATTTAGTATTTCGAGTTCTATAGAAAGTTTAAAAAATGAGAGAATGTGCTGTTGTTTAATGCTAGGTTGTGATTGTTTCTAGGAAAACTATAATCCAAGTGGTCGGGACCATTCACCATGACAAAAATGTACCCATGAGGCGCTATTCAAATATTGCATGAGGACAAAAGCACATTCACAGTCAATGGCCAAAGGTTGAAGCATTACAAAGATGGAGGATAGAGCAAGGAAAGAATCTCTATCACATTGAACAATCCAAGCTAAAGATGATCATATAAAAGTCGTGCTAAAGATTTTAAACAAACGCTTATTAGAAGGCAACCTAATTTTTTTTTTCTTTTATATTTTGATTTATTTTTATATTTTGTTTCATTTTGAATATTTGTGTGTTAATGAGTATTTGTTGTGATTTTCATGGTTAGGGTCTAATAGAGGTGAACGGGAATGAAAGAAGTGTAAAACGATGTAAAAGATAAGTGAATCTAGAAACTAGGCATTGTAGCACCATGTTATGGTACTATTCAAAGCGTAGTAAAACAGAACCCTTTTTTGACTTCTTCTATCAATTTATATTTATTTATTATTATTTATTACTTATTCTTATGTAATAGTCAATAATTCAATTTTGAATTTTTTTAGCAATTTATCTATTACAAAATAAAGTCAAAAATTTTACATATAATTTTAAAAAGCAAGGAACACTAGTCACTAAATACGACAAAAAATATGTAATTTTCTTATTTATAGGATTAAACATTGGGATTCACAAATAAAAGAACTAATGTTATAACTAATCCATAAATTGTTAAAGCTTTCGTAAAAGGTAGACTAAGCAATAAAGTGATACCTTTGAGTTGTCTTGTGATACCTTCTATAATGCAGTGCGAAACACAAAACAGTAAATAAGAGCAATCCAAAATGTGGGCATTGTGGCGCCATGCCGAACTACCAATCCATTCACAAAAAGGTACTTGCAATCTATAATGCAGGCATTGCGGTGCCATACTGCAGTGCAAACACACAATAAACAATGCCCGCACCCTAGAAACTTAGCGTTGTGGCACCATGCTATAACATGTGCGTATATAAGCATAACAAAATATGCTCGATGTGGCACCAACATCTCATGTAGATGATTTTTTTTCATTTTATTTTGTTTATTTTTATATATTTAAAAAAAGCCATACAAATATTGTTTGTGAAACACAAACCCTGTCTTTATTTCCCTCCAAAACACATGCAACAACCTCAGACCTTAAACATCCCACAAACACTTAACCACACTTCTCATACACTTATAACACATATAATATCAGTAGTAAGGGTCCAACAACAACTCTAACAGTAGCAAGCACATAACACTAGCACTAGCACTAGTAACAATGACTCTATGCACTAACTAACCCCTATCATAACAAATCTATACCGAGCTTCTCACAACCTATGCACTCATTACATCTTGGCAAAACACATTCAACCCAATTTCACAACTTTTACACCCACCAAGGTATGTAAACAAATTTTTCTTATTATTTTTCTATTCATTTGGAACCTAATTTTTTTAATTTTTATTTTATTAGATTGTGAATAAATTTTGTGAATAGATTAAGTTCTGGATTTGGTTTGTGATCATATTCTATTTTAGATGTTATTACTATGGTGCTTGTATGTTGAAATCATGGTGATGATACCAATCATAACACATGCATCCTATGTGTTTGATTAAATACCATAATGAACCTATAATGCACATTTGACACTCTTTTATTCAAGTTGGTTGCAATTAACATTCAATTATTTTTAGGCATGATAGAAAGTGTTAATCACACATATATTGGACACCATTTAGATTTTCCTCATACTCACCCCAATACGTTTTCTCATTTTTTCTTTATTTTTGTTTGTTTGTTTTGTTGTGTGTAGGTAAATATAAATATCTAAACACACCTAAAATGTCAAGCTCACATGCCATAATAAATGTAAAATAATAGGCATCAAAGAGAAGACGAGGGTAAGCAAGTAAAGAAGCAACGTCAATAGGTATGAGATTCATTTCCCAAGAGGCACAACAACAATTTGAAAAAGCTAATTGAAGAAATAAAGGATAGTTTAAAGAGTGAGGCTTTTACTTTCCAAAAAAGAGCAGCTACCCACAAATTACTAATGTCATAACTGCCTATGGATCTAAAGTATTTGCTTAAGAGCCTAATAATGTTGTTACAACTCTTGTAATGGAATTCAACACAAATGTCATTGACGTCATGCCTAACAAAGTGACAATTTGAGGGAGGAACGTATCATATGATGTGCACATGATCAACACATATTACCAATTATAAGAGTCTAGCTACATCAAATACTGCCAATATACAGAGCAACTAGCACCAAACCAAATTCTTTGAAAGCTTGCCAATCTTGGTGCTCAATAGACTTATAAAGGTAGGGTGCCTAAGCAATTTAAAGTCATATTAATCCACCTCACGGTAAGGATGTAGAGGTATTTTATAAGTGTCTGATTAATACCAATATCACACGTGAATAACCTATATCGAAATAGGGTAACATGTTTTTGTGCCTTTCATGACAAGATCCTGATTAATGTTGGGACCATTATCCATTTTATGATTAAATATGTCATTATTAATGAACATGTAATATACTTATTTCCTAGTTTGATTACAAGACTATATGTTCAAGTAAGCATGTCTTACACGATTGATGAGTGTTAAATAAAAATTGAACCACGGCTAAGTAAGCCATGATGACCCACTTATTGTCCAGACCACACACTGAGAGGTCATCCCATGATAGACCATCTTTCTCCATATTATATCACATGCCTTAATAATTGAACCCATGTAAACCATGCAATCTTATTTAGATGCCTTTAGGCTTGAGGTTCAAACATGTTGACAAGAGCAAATGGAGTTTCACAAACATTTAGAAGCGGTGTATTAGATGCAACATCTAATGTATGAGAATTAGGATGTAGATACAAGTTTGAATCCCTTGTTCGACCTTCTATTTTTTCAACAACTAGAGTTAGTAATGCATGAGCATCAACACAGTTAAAGTGATGAGAATGGTGATGGTGAGGGTGATAAGAATACAGGTAAGGGTGACGAAAGTGTAGGTGAGGGTGATGATGACAATAATGGTGAAGATGGTATGTATGTTAAAGATGATGATAATGAGGATAATGATGATAATGGGTAATGGATAACACTACTAATACCTCTTCAGCCACCTTTTAATCATGGCTATATTTATCATTTGTTGCCTTTACATTTCTTGACTATTTATATGTTGTCGTAGATTTTAGGATTTTATCATTGTAATAGGATATTTACATGTTTTGTATATTTTTTAATCTCTTTTTTACATGATATATATTTTTTTACTTGATGTACTAATTGTATTTGTTTGATAGTATTTAGTCTTAGTTTCAATAGGATAATCGCTTTTTACTACATCAAGAGATGAACATAACACCTCAATATACTTTGCTCTTAAATAGGGAAATTATTTTAACTTTATTTTCTTTTATATCTCTCACTTGTCATTGGGACAATGTTGATGATTAGTTAAGGGTGAGAGATTACAAAGTTAAAACTAAGATTTTTATTAACAAATGGTCTATAGGGTTTAGTTACATCATGTAAGAATATATCTATGAGATTGAAAGTTGAGTGAATGTTTTTTATTTTGTTTTTAATTGAAAGGTTGGATTTTTTTTTTTTTTAAAGCTTCAGTTTGAAAAGTCAATGATTAAAAATAATAGAGATGAATGTTTAGTGTAAAGCAAGTCGATGTTGCCCCAATCAGAAACATAGAGAGATGGATGATTACAAAATTGAGACTCCTAGGTACGAGGTAAGAAAGGTTAAGAATTCAAACCAAAGAAATGTATTAATGTGTTCCACGAGTACAAGTGATTTTTATTTTAGTTTGATTTGGCCAATACATTGCCTAAAGCAAGGATAAAAATTCCATTATGTAGACAAACTAGGTCTTGAAACCCATAACTAACTAAATGAAAATAAATATAAATAAATGATATTTGAAAAAAGGTAATTACTCTAATGTTCTAAAGGTATAGTAAGTTGGGAGTTAACATGTCTACTGTGAGTGACCTCTATACTCAATTGCCTTAAGGAATATGAGTATGTTATGCACTCTAAATCCATCACTTACTAAGTAACTGAGTGATGGCACCACAAGTTTTAGCATTCGCGTAAATAGGTAAGTCAATAACTTAGGGATGACTAAATAAAACCCTTGGAAAAAAAAGGAAAAAGAATAAAATATCGAGAATAGGTCTTGGAAACCTATGGAGTTAAGATAGTGTGAATGGAAAAAGCTAAGCAATTGATGATAAAAAGGCTAGAAAAAATTGATTTTAAGGTGACTTGTATTTATAAGCAATACATGAATCACTTTGAGGGATGAATTTTGGGTGAACATATGCATTAGAGGTTAGAAGTTGCTAAAGTAGTGATATTATCTTTTTGAAGTGGTTTTGAGCAAGACAGTGTTGGTAAGTGATGTATTGAATTTATTTGTTGATATTTATGTGACAGTCATTAAGCTGGAGTTGATTTATGTGTGTTTCTTTTGTTTTGTGACTTATTTGTGGTTTCTTTTATACATATTATGTTTATTTTGTTACACGGCAAAAAGTTTGTAGGTAGTATTATTGGAAACCCTCATAAGACTATAACTCGTCTGTTAGGGCGACCTAAGGGTTTAAAAGCTTGTTACATACACTAAATGCAACTATGTTGTAATAGCCCAAAGGTAGAATAGTTCTTTTAGGCTAGGATATCAAGGGTAGAAATGAGATTTTTAATAGAATGTAGAATTTTTGAGGTATTAAGGGTAGAATGGTCTTTTTGAGACTTATTGTGGCTTGTGCATGGGTCTCCTTAGGAGATTGTTTCATGCAAGCCACAAGAAAAAGGAAATTTGTGGATTTCCCTTGACATACGCCTGTACATATGAGGCACACGATCGTCTATGGGGTGTGAGGTACCATAAATGTTTAGTTTTTCTCATTTCTACCTAGTTTATTCCATCCAGCTTTCTTTCCCTCTCCTTTTCTAGTAAACCCTAGATCAGAGAACGTCCAACCAACAAGTACAATCAAAGCTTAGGAATGAGAAGCAGCAAGAGAGAGAGATCTAAGAGCCATAGCAAGAGGTAAGTATTTCTTTGCATCTTTCACTTCATTCCACAATATGATTTTCTGGTTTGAGCTTCCCTTAGTTTTTGTTGCATAATAAGAATGCATTTTAGTGTGTTTCAATGATGAAATGATGCATTGGGTGATGATTGATAGATTATTATGGAATGTTTTGAATATTTATATGATTAAGTGTGTATTTATAAGAAATATGAGATTTTTAGCATGCTTTATGATGAATAGATAGAATGAGTATACTCATTGGCTAATATATTTTGTATACGAATGTTTGATTAAGTTATGGTTGTGAGTTGAGTTGAGATTTGTTAGGATTTCTAGGTTTACAAAGGTCATTTTCAGAAGAATAGTTGAGCACATGATCGCGTACCCAAGGATACATGCCCCGTGTAGCTTTTTTTCTACAGTAAGACACGAAAGTGTTGTTATATTGTTACACACTCATGTAAGTGTGGGACATGACCTTATACCTTGTATGCAAACCTATGTGTCTGCATCACATGCTTGTGTGGTGAACCAAAGTTTTATAAATTCATTCTAGAAGCTAGTGTGAGCGAGAACATGGTTTACACATGACCCCATGTGTCTTTCCACATGCCTGTGTGTTAGGTTGTACATGTTAGTGTACCTTGAGAGAAATAGTTTTAAAGCAAAGTTAAGCCAATTTAAACCATTCCTAAGCATAAGAAACCTATACATAAAAAGGTATACACAACATATCATGCATGATTAATAGCATAGAACACGACATGTCATATCAGAATTTTTTAAAAATAGATCTAATGATCCAATAACATGTTTTTAAAGTATAAATATATGATGTTCCAGACATCAGTTAGAGGTGAATACAATGGGGCACTTATGAGTTCATACACCCGTTAGAGAGGGAAACCAGCATTTGCTATAAAGGATATGGTTTTTGACCAAGCTTGTTAGAAAGAGTGTTGGTTGTGCATGAGTAGTTTTATTATAAGATTGAGCTCATATAACTAGGGTGTTGAATCTTTGTATTCATCATTATAGCCAACATAGCAGATATTTTCAGATACAGTATCTTCTTATTCAGTTTTTAGCATATACTATATGTATATATACGGGATCTTTGAATTACAGTTTCTATTCAAAAAAGAGTTTTTAGAAAACCATGCCCAGGGGCAAGTTTTATGACTTTTAGTATACATATGAAATCAGCATACACATTTAATATCATGTACAACATTTCAATAGAAATAAAACAGATAAAGACAAAAAACATTACAGAAAAATAGTGAAATCTCAGAAATACAAAAACAGAAAATAGTAAAGCAGAAGATGATGTGTAAGACACACACAACCAGCTAGAGCTTATAACTTGCCAGTGGTAGAGATAGGAAATGCTTGTTGAGTGATTTTATCACTCACCCTTTTCTTTGTTTTCTCTTTTGTAAATCAGTGAGCTTAGACTGAGTAGGGGCGAAACAGCTGTTAGATTTATGGGACATGGCTTGGTAGTAAATAGCATGCTTGGTTTGCATGTTTTATATATGATTTTTTCTTTATGCATATACGTGTATGTTTAATAGTATTATGACCTATTATATGAATAGCATATTTACAAAAGAAAAGCCTGGGATTTCCAAGAAAGAATTAATATTTTTTTTCGCGGTATTTACAATATTTCCTATTATTGCATACAACATTGAAAGTTTAAATTTCAACAGTAAGTTTTTATTGTAGATTCCTGCCACAGGCATATTATTAGAATTATAAATATTATAAACTACAGTGCATAGTAACCTATGGCAGGGGTCACTGTCAACCTATAGAAGTGGCTTAAGCAGTTAACAATTTTTTTTATATCGTTTTGTTTAATTTGTTTAGTGTATTTTTCCTTTTTCCAAAAATTGGCCACTCTTATTTCTAGGGACTAACAATTTGCTAGTTAGGGATTGTGATAGGTAGTAGGCATACGCACCATTTAAGATTAATTTTTGACAATTGAAATATTTTACATTTTCACCGTTGATTTGTGCAAACTCGAGATCACGTGGTATTTGTTGTTATTTTCAAGACTTTATGTGATTTTAAGTTGAAATGATGCTAAGTAAATATGCTTAAGAATGAAAAATCAAGAAGCAAACACTATAGGAGTTGAGCAAGCTTGGCACCACGACTCCATGTCATGGCAAGAAGACAACATGCAAACTAGAAGCTAGATGTTACAGTGCCATGTCGTAACACAAAAAGAAGTACACAAATGCAGAAAATTCCAAAGAATGGGTGCCACAATGCCAATGCATAAGCACACACAATAAAACCCATGGTACGGTGCCAGGCCACGACATAACCAGCAGAAAACTTATGCACTAAAGGTAGAAACTTAGAATTGTGGCGCTAGCGGCATGCATAAGAGTTTTGATTTTTTGAAACTTCTCCCTAACCCTAGTTATATATATTAATTGTTCTTATTTTTGGAAGAGGGAAAGCGAGAAAGCTACTTAGGGCAAAATTTAAGAGATTTTTCAAACAATTTTGAGGGATTCTTAATTATATTTTGAAGATTCAATAGAATACCAATCGGATTATAATTTCGAGACAATTTTTCAATAAAATTCAATAAAAAATTCAATGATTCATCAGGGTTTCTTTCTTATTTTCTACTATATTTCATTTGAATCTTATTGTTTTTTTTTTTTTATGAACTAAACAATTTTTGCTAAGACTAGGGTTAACTAATTCATGAATATGTAGCGCTTTTTGATTAGGATTTATGAACATGTTATTTTATGTGAGTTTGTGTTAAGAACTTAATGCTTATTGAAAACTTGGCCAATTTTTACTAAGATTTTCGTTGTATAATTGAGACTAAGAAATGATATCGTATAAAAGCTACGAGAATACAAACCGTGAATTAATCAAATATAGAGATATATTTGGTAATACATGCTATAGTTATAAGCATAATGGGCTTGCGCTAAAAGCTAGAAGATTCTATAGAACTTAATGCATTTTCATTTAATTAAACCTACACCGAGATATGTAAGTTATTAGAGTGTAAAATAGGATTAATATTGCTTGAGAAAAAATATTAATCGACTTAGAGAGTCTTGTTGTCGCATGAGTAACTAGATATCTTCAGTCTTATAGAAAACTTACCATGAAGTGAATTAGTAAACTTGAAGTCTTACTATCATCTCGCATATTATTATCTGATTTACTTAGGCACAGTTATTAATTATTAATTATTAATTTTTATTTTAGTTTTATATTTATTTTTGGTTCATATAAGATAATTTAGAAAAAGTTAAGGTAGTGTCATTTTGGTACTTACTTATGCAATCTTGTGGATACGACAACCCCAAATACTTATATACTACTTTGATCTAATACACTTATTAAGAAGTTAGGATGTAAAACTTTAACATAATCACCCCATGTTTATTATGCACTATCATAGGCCCATACATATTGTTATACATGATTATTATGACCGATAAAATGTGACTTAGTCATCTTGCCTATTAGGCATAATTCACATTCATCATATGATTGGAAGTCAAATGATTGCAAAATCTTAACGGGTTGGAGTTTTAAAATGCATCTCAAGTCTATATGCTCAAACTTATAATTCCATAGATATGGGGGATTCAGCTTATCATATTTGATACATTTGTTTGTATTAATTTTAAAAATATTATTATCTAGGTTTAGAACATACAAATCGTTAATCAAATGTATAATTACATAGAGAATATTATTCAAACTAATGGTTATAGTAGTATCAGAAATTGAGAATGAATAACCTTCTTTGTTTAAAACAAACATAGAAATTAAATTTCTAGATTTTGTTAGTACAAAATAACAATTTTTTAGTTCTAATACAAGTCTAATCGGCAAAGATAATGTGATACTACTATGTATTTGTATTATTATAATTATTATTATTTACGTAATATATAATATATAGTAGCATCACACAAATACATACTTAAACGTTCATGCATCTATAAAAGCTTAAACAAAATTCATTCATATATTGGCAGAGGCGTAAACACTTATTACTATTTACTGAAAACCTCTTTTATTACTTATGTGTAAAATGCCTATTAAAAAATTATAACAGTGTATACTATACTTAAAACTCAAATTAATATACTCAGAGATTGTAAACTATACAAGATATATAAAAATTGTACAACACATACAACATATAATATCCTGTCCATAATCATCTCATAGCACTTTCTTAATAGCAAAAGAAACCTATAAGGAAAGGAATTTTGAAATTAATGGTAAGTCACTCAATAAGCATCTCATATGCTAGCATACATAATCTTAAACTTGATACAATAATGTCTTAGCGTATTTATTATTTTATATTCTTTAATCTTATTATTCTTACTTTATGTTTCCTTTTGATCATGCTATGTGATATATTCCATGATATGAAACATGCTAAAAATTATTTCTTAGCCACTAAAGCTTTTTCTCTTAAAATTCATTGTCTTAAAAATTCATAATCAATTTGAAGATCTTATTATAAAAAAAAAAAAAATCACTCATAAAATCTTTCATAAAACATTTATAAATCATTTGCACTAAGTAGACTAATGAGCACAGTAATTTGGTACTCCGACCATGTGAGTTCAATTGAGGCACAACCAACACTCTCTCTAATGAGTTTGATCAGTGACCATGTCTTCTCTAACAAACATTAATTTCTCTCTCTAATAGGTGTGCAAATCCATAAATAGCCCATTATATCCACCCCAAAAAGATGTTTGAAATATTTGATTTTCTACTTTTAAAAAGATACATATGTAAAGCATTTTCTTGCTTCTTAAAACATTTCTTTAGTATGTTATGTCATGTAATGTTTATTATGCATTAAATGTTATTATTTCTTTGGATTTGATATTAAGATTTCTCTTAATATTTATTTTCTTTTAATCTTTTATTTTTTTTTTCTTATTAATCTTTTAGTTTTAGTTTTTCTTAATTTTGAATAATCTTGCATAATTTTCTTTTATTCAACATTTAAACTTATCATAAAATGATTAATTAATTTATTTATTTTTCTATGTTATACGTGTTGTATAGTTGTTCACCATAGAGTTGCATGATCGTCTTCACCCTAGGTTGCACGACATGCATAGAACTAACACATGCACATGACCGTGGCTCAATATCTCATAATTATGTCTTTAGCAAAACCACAACCATGTTTTATAGTCATGCACGCATAACATGCATGGTTGTGATACTATAGATTACAACCACATGGTCTTGCACTTTTTTGAATGCACAATTATATGTCACGATCCACCATTATAGATCTTGGTCAAACAATCATCAATTCGTGGAAATAAGAACTCAATTCTCATTTAAGTTAGTGCAACAACATCTTTAATATCATTCATATACATCAGAGATATCCAACAAATAACATTAAAATCATCATCAAATGGATCAAACTCAATTACATAAATTAAAACACACATTCAAAAGTGTGAGAATGAGAATTATGAAAAAACTTCAAATAAAACATGTTATATAACCACTTCAGAATGTGTTTATGCACAGTCATGCATGTTTAGATGCATGGTCATATGTGATAAAAATTATAAATTTATGTCTTTCCGTACTATACATGTGGTAGCTCCTAGAGTTGACATGTGTTCGAGCCAAATAAAACCCCTTAGATGACTATTCTACCCTTACACTCACTTACTTTAAATTCTAAACATAAAACACACTTTATCTTACTAATTCTCTCTCTAATTTACTATTCTAACCTTGGGTTGTTATAGATAAATAATAAGATCCTATGGCTAGAATTATAATCCTTACTCTATTTCCAACAAATAGGTTTATTTCTTTTTGGCTGTGCAAAGTTTCTAGAGTTGACATGTGTTCGAGCCAAATAAAACCCCTTAGATGACTATTCTACCCTTACACTCACTTACTTTAAACGCTAAACATAAAACACACTTTATCTTACTAATTCTCTCTTTAATTTACTATTCTAACCTTGGGTCGTTATAGATAAATAATAAGATCCTTTGACTAGAATTATAATCCTTACTCTATTCCCAACACGTAGGTTTATTTCTCTTTGGCTGTGCGATCTACTTTACCTTAGTCTCCATATATTAGAAGTGATATAAGTACCATATCTTGTATCAAAGACCTAAGATGAATCAAGGGTAAAGTTAATTTCAATTACAAATGTACATGAAGTAAAAGTAGTTGACTTCTTCTTTTTGTGCTCAAAGAAGGCTTTGTAATGTTTTCTCTAATAGCTAGATTTTCCATAGAAGAAGCAAACCACCTGTCATTTTCTTATACCAACAGCTACAAAATAGTAGGGGTTTAAACTTAAACCATAGCCTTGGGCTTAGGCATGGCCTTAGCCTTACCTTTGCTTTCAGTTTTATGCCTAGCACCAACTATCAACACGTTCGTATCTTTTTTTCGTTTATATCATACTCAATAATCTTGAACAACCCTCATAGTTTAACAAAAGAAGTCTCTTTCTCATTCAGGTTGAAATTCATACTAAAATTCAACTAAGAAGGAGGAAGAGAGTTCAACATAAGGTAAACAACTAGTTCATTGTCCGTAATGAGCCATAAACTGGTTAACCTCCCAATGTAACTAATCATTTTAGCTACATGAGTATCTGCTTACGCACACTCATGCATCTTGCAACTGAATAATGTTAAAGTCATAATTGATAATGCTTGGACCTCTTCATGTTCTATACATCTCAAGTAAGTAAAGAAGTATGACCTTAGTATTCATATCGTCATGTTAAATTTATAGCTCGAGTGACATGGAAACCAATATGAGATACTAAGCTTTTGTAGAGTTTTTAAGATACTTTTTGTGTGTACCTTCTTCCTCTTCAATAATGTGGGGACCAGAGTCAAATGGAGTATCCCCCTTGTGGACATACAAGTTGTTTTCTTAACGCAGGACAACTTGAAGATTTTTATACCAATTAAAAAAAAAATACCTTCAAGCCTATTTTTCTTATCTACAATGAGAGGTAGCATGTTTAAATTCATCATGGTGATATTGAATCTACAAAGTATAAAGAAAAGTAAAACTTGTTGATTATTTAATTATTTTAATCAATATTTATTCAACGCATTCACTATTTTCTTCAAGCCAATAAGTCTTACTATTATACTGGAAAAGTCTATTAGAACTTTTTAGTAGACTGCAATCCCATCAAGTTGATTCAATCTCTATTAGAACTTTTTAGCAGACTGCAATCCTATCAAATTGGTTCAACCTTCATTTTGGTGAACAAGCCAAAGCCACCCATATAAGTAGGTTAATCAAACCAATTAACAAAATTCTATGATCTCAAGTTAGGTGTTACTCTAATAAATCATACAGATTTTAATTGTGATTCTTGATATTAGTAGATCAAATAATATATATCACCGTGTCTAAAAAATATGCCTTCATTCCACCTCTAATAAATTCCACTTTCGTTTTGGTGAACAAGTAGAATATATTAGTTAAGTATAATCCAATATAACCTAATATAACAAGTAATAAGTCTTTCGCTTGGTAAATTTGTACCTATTGGAGGGCTTCCAATTGACTTAATATTTAATAAGGGTTTTTAATTAGGTATCGCCAATTGTAGTTCGTATGTGAGGTGATATTTTACAATAAAATAAAAACTAAACATATATGCTATGAGGTAAAAATTAATATGTTAGTATACAAGTCAAACTAATGTCGGGCCCTGAGTCGATACGATTGACTAATCAACCTAGGTCTTGTTTCTTCTTTTCCTCAAAACTCCAAGTATGATACCATTCCTCTTCTTCAAATCTTCAAGGAATTACAATGTTGAGTCTTTTAGTTACATATTTTCTAGGAAATTAAACAAGAAACTTCCTTATTTAAATTTTAAATTGAAAATTCAAAATCTCAAGTTACAATCAAGTAGAGGAAGATGAGAAAAGAATTACATTAAAAGGCAGGATGCGTAATTCCTCTTTAAAACATTACAACATATATTCCTTAAAATTTTCAAAACATTCATGGGTAAGTCCAACTTGTATAGTAGGTATTATGCATAGATGTCACCAAACATGCATATACACAATTTAAATTAATTGAATTAACCATGTGACAAATTAATTTTAGTCCTTATAAATCTATAGAATTGCAAATAGACCTCTAAGTGATGAGAAAATTATAATTTTGACCCTTAAGGTAGTCAATTCAATCAAAACGCAAAAATCACATTACACACAACCATATGGCTTCAACCACATCAGTGTTTGCTAATCTTGCACAATTGTATGCTCAAAATTTTTAAATCTATTAAAATTTCATACTCTTATATAGGCAGACACACAAGTAGTGCATGATTTTATACACTGGCAAATTTCGATCCATACATAGGTATGATTTCCATATGCATGATTGTGTGTCTACGCACAAAATAAGTACACAGGGTCATGACCTTACGTATTATTTCATGTATGACTATGTACTTGGAATACACAAGACCATGCGTTACATATTTTGTAAAGTTCAATGATGGGAATCACAAAAAAAAAAAAAAAAACACCTAAAATTGGCCATGTTGATGCTAAAATGACTTGTAATTAGCATGAAATGCTAAAGGTCATTTTGGCTTTGGCATCGCTCCTATTACGTGTAATAACGTCCAATAAAAGTGATTTCATGCAGCAATGTGAATTTGACACTCAACCACAATTTACATTTTCAACCCAATTTGTAAATCAACAATTTCAAGTAAAATACCAGTAAACTAAAACTCTATAATTCATATGTATACGTAATTAATAAGATTCGACATGTTATATTGATTTTAAATAAAACTATTTCATGCATACCATCACAAGTAATCAAAATTTCATGAAGTGAAACTGTGGCTCTAGTGTCACTATAAGATTCTCAAGATTGCCAAAGGGTGACCATACAGTGAAAATTTTTCAAAACTCTTACAAAGACCCAAAAATTCAACCTAGGATCTCTTATTACCTTATACATGCCCATGTGTGGTGGACACAGAGTCATGCTCAATGTTTAGATAATGCACACCACCATATGTTTTTACATGAAATATGTAACATGTTTAAATGTGCTAATAACTCTGGACTAACCATTTGTACATCTATGTACCAAGGATGCATGCCCATGATATTTGAAGTTTAAAATCAAATTTGACAAAAGCAAATCTAATCAATTTAAACACTAAAATTTCTTTACTTATCAAGATGCAAAACTATGTACCCAATAAATGTATGATTATGTGTCAAGGTAAAATTCATATTTTGACTTTTAACCTGATTTGAACAAATTCAATAAGTCCAATACAACAATGCTTGTCACTTATCCTTAAGGATAACAACCTTATTCCTCCAAAACTTAATCAATGTCTATTGTGTGTGACCCACAAGTTTTTACTAAGTAACACTTAGGTTTGATTTGAATTTAAACACAGATCATAAGTGTTTCTAAAAAAGCTTTATAACCACCTAAATAGTATAGTGCCAATGAATATCTCTGAGTTTGATCAACCTAATATTCAATGCATAATATGATCATTTCATCACTTTGTCTTATGAGGTTGAGATATAGATTTTTCTATTATTTCAAATTTTACTACCAAGATTTAAAGTTATGGATGCTATAAAAGTAAGTGAGACAAAGGTAGAGGAAACCATGTTATATAACTATAAAAAACAGGTTTCAGGAAAAAGGATCAACCATTGTATGTAGAGGCAACCATGTTTTACTTACATAAGTATAAAAAATAGGCAAATTTTGCTAAATTTATATATGCAAGACCTTACTCCTTAATAGGATGGATTTTAAATAAATCAAATCTCAAACTTAATTTGAGACCATACTAATGAAATGTTTGGCAACTATGAAAAGAAATGAAAAGCCTAGAAAAGTTGATGAGATTTTAACCCAAAAACACCTTACTCCTTCATTTTCAACAATTTAACAAATCATACCATAATGCAACAATAATACCAAAAACCAAACAACAGTAACAAAAATAAAAGACAATCCAATAATGCATGAGAAAAGTAAGAAAAAACTTAATAAAAAATACTTTTATTATTGTCGTTTCAACCACAGATGACACAACACAACATAGGCCACAATAATTGAAAAAAAGAACATGAAAAGAAAACAAAAACTAAAAAAACAATAACACCTTCTGTTGTCTACACCACTCAACAATTGAAAAAAATAAGCAATGCTATTATAGAAACGCATAATGGAATAATAACAACAGGAAGAAAAGCATCAAAATTTTAGTTTCGTACCATGTTTAATCATATCAATAATAGACAAATTTTATGTAAATTTGGGTTACAAAATACGGGTGTTGAACCCTTGATGTTTTGATGATGATAAAAATATGATTAAGTTGCTAATGAATCCCTTGTATGATGAATTTATGACAAAAGAAAAGAAAAGAATTGTATTCTTTACAGATTACAGGTCTCGCATGACCGTGTGCCATTTTGGCACAACTGTGCATGACTATTTGACATCTCGTGTGTCCAAAACATGAGACTATGTAGCAAACCGTGTTAGGTTCTGAGATAATTAAGAAAATTTTTTAGAACCAACATGGGTGTGCATGTATTATGCATGATTATGTGTATAAATAACATAGATACAACACCACCAATTCAACCATGCAAGGTCAAAGCATCAGAGTCAAATACATGATTGTGTCACACTTTGAAACATGATCGTGCTACTACATATGTCAAAGAAACACGGGCACCTCAACGTGTGATAACAGGCATACTGAGTCAATGAAAGATATTCAACAACATGACCGTACTTCATAGGCACAAGATCGTATAATATTGTCAAGTATACTTATTCAACCGTTGGGAGTCTACTCAAGGTCATAAATGTAACAAGTATGACCATGTACTCAAGGAGCACAACCCTGCACCAAGAAATTTTTTTGAAAACCTCACTTTTCTAACTACTCCAACAAATATAAAGCTAGGAAAACAATTTTTTACTACTTCAAGAAATAAATCAAGTATAAAATGAGACCATTTTGAAGAAAAGAAGGTTAGAAAAATGGATTACATACTCAAGCTATTTGATCTTCTCTCTTTGCTTACTAACACTTTCTCCCAAGCTCACAAATATTTACATTTAAGAGACCTAAGATCTTCATTGTATTTTCAACCTATTTAGAGGCAAATCTTACATCAATCTCATATACATATCAATTGTAAAAAGGGTAAAATTTTCTTGTTAAAGAAAAACTATTGTATCTTCGACATTTGGAAGATAGTGGAACTTCAATCAAGTTATGATTGAAGAAGATGACATAAAAGGCTTGTTTCAGAGCTCCAAAAACCTCTATATACTGGTTGAGCACTCTCTAACCCCTCTATCTCTTATTGTTGTTGTTATTGTGTATTATTTTTATTATGCTAATTGTGTTTAAAATTTTAAATAATCCTATTCACCCCTAATTCAGAATTATTTCCTAGCCATTAAGGTTTTTCAATTAACATCAGAGTAGGTCTCTAGCAAACTTGTAAATCTAATGATTTTAAAGTAAAAGATCTATAAGAAAATGGCTAGCACTTCTACACCAATGTTCAGTAAAGGGCAATGAACCACTGGCCACCATTGTTTTGTAGAGTAAACTATACTCAGTGGAAAATTAGAATGAGAATATATATTAAGTAGTGAAAAATTATTAAACATAGTGATTTTGTTACCTTAGACCCTAGAACAAAATTACCCAAAGATGAAAATAAATAAACTGATGAAAATGAAAAGTTGTTGAGTTTGAATGCCAAGGCTATTAATATCTTGTTTTGTGCTTTGGATTCCATATAATTCAATAGAGTTTCATCATGTGAATCAGCAAAGAAAGTGTAGACAATCTTACAAACCACACATGAAGGAACAAGCCAAGTGAAGGAATCCAAAATTGAGTTACTATTTCAAGAGTACGAGCTGTTTGAAATAAAGACCAATGAGAGCACAATAAACATGTACAAATGATTTTTGAATCTGGTAAATAATGTAAAAGGCTTGAGAAAGAGATTCAAAAATGTAGAACTAGTTAAGAAGATGTCGAGATCCTTACCGGAGTCCTAAACCATGAAGGTGACTGTCAAAGAAGAGTCCAAGGATTTAGCTAAGTTAGGAATAGACAAATTAATTGGAAGTCTACTCACTTTTGAAATGAAGAGGAAACCAAAAGAGGAAGAAAATAAAAACACCAAGAGTATTGCCTTAAAGGCAGTAGAAGAGGAAGAAGATAAGTCCTTCATGGATGAGGAAGACATCAGTTTATTAGCAAAAAGGTTTGATAAATTTCTATCAAAGAATATGAGAATGAAGGGGAGGAACAATTTTAAATCAAAAGGGAAAGACAAAGAAGAGAATGACAAGGACGTCATTTGTTTCAATTGTAAAAATTCTAGACACATTATACAAGACTGTCCAATGTTAAAGAAAAAGAAGAAATAGAAGACTGAGAAAAAATTCAAGAAGAAAGCATTTGCAGCCACCAAGAGTGGTAGTGATGATTTGGGTGATGATACCATGAAGAAGAAGAAATAGTCAATCTATATTTCATGGCTAAAAGTTATTCCGAAGATGAAGAGGTATATAAATCATTCTCATGTTCTTACAATGAGCTACAAGATACCTTTGATTCATTATTAGTAGAATTCAAAAATATTAGTTCTAGGAATAAAATATTGAAGAAAGAAATGGCAAATTTAAAGTTGAGCTCAGAAAATTTTGTAAATGAACATGATGAAATCAAAATTGAATTAGAAAATGCATTAGATGAGAAAACTAAGGTTGAAAATGATTTAGAGTCACTTAAGAAAACAAATTATGAAATAAAAGCTAAATTAAATAGTTCAAACGAAATCTTAAAAAATTTAAAGTAGGAACCAAATGATTAGATAGGATGCTTGTATCTCAAAGAAGTGGTTTAAATAAAAAAGGTTTAGGATATAATGGAGGTAATCTTGTTAAACCCCAAAAACTAGATGGCAAATAACCTAGAGAGGGGGTGAATAGGTTATTTAGAAAACTTTTCAATTTCAAAACCTTTTTCCTATTCTACCAACAGAAACATACAATTATGCATATAATTTATAATTAAACACAAAACTAAGCAAATAACACAAATTAAAGAGAGTAAGGGAAAAGAAATGATCAATCGATTTAGAGTGGTTCGGAGCTTCTCCACGCCTTCTACGTCTACTACTTCAAACAATCTCGCTTGAAGATTTTTCTTCCACCAACTTCAACCCTGAAGTTACAATAGTTTTGATCCAAGGGATTTCACCCTTCATACACTAGTTTTGATACAAGGGATTGTACCATTAACTTAGTTTTAACAAGGATTACGCCCCACACTAGTTTCACAGGATTACGTCCAAGGGTTTGTGGAAAATTACAAAGAACTTGCCTCATAAGGCTTATACAACAATAAGCTCTCAAAACCTCTCATATAATTAACAATATGTTTCTATTGAGAGAAAATTTGGAGAAGAATAAGAGAATGAAAAATAAGAGTGTATGTGCTTGGTTTTCTATCACTTGAATCCTCAAATCAGCTTTAATTTATAGTTGGTAGGAGGATATAGTTGTTACTACTGATTTAGGAGTCGTTGGAGGCTTTCTAGAAACCTGCCCGACTCCCAAATCCCAGGCTGCTCATGTATTAAACCATGTTAGTCATACAGTGTATAATAGTAAAATACACACAACATAAATACATGAGGTGCAATTAACAAAGCAAATGAGCCGAAAATATAAAGCTAGCTGCCGAGCCATGTCCCCAAAACCTCATAGCTGAATCGTCGCATCTCAGTCCCCAAAACTCACTGACCTACAAAAGAGAAAGGAAGGGAAAGGGGTGAGTGACAAATTTCCTATCTCAAACACAGACAGGTCATCAAGCAAAGGCTGATCCTCGATCAGACCACGAATTCTCAGCTTACTGTTTTCATTCTTTTCTTATCTCTTATTTCTTTACTTTCTTTCTTTATTAAGTTTTCAAAATTCTCAAGTATTTTTATGCTCTGTACTTTGCTTTTATCCCATATGTTCTCATGTATGTGGTACATGACATGATATGCATGCTCTGATGTCATGTAAATCTCATTTTCTCATAAAACTTGCCCCTCGGGCTGATTTTCTAAAAACATACTCTTTTCTGAAAACTCTTTCTCATAAAAATCTTTAATCCGAAGATCCTCATATGTATACATATAGTATATCTGAAAACAGTATCAAAAGTACTGTATCTGAAAAATAACTCTGCTATGTTGGCCAGTCTGATGAACATAGGGATTCGACACCTTAGCCGTATGAGTTCAAACCTATAAGAAAACTACTCGTGCACGACCATATCCTTTCTAACGGATCATGGTTTCCCTCTCTGCGGGCGTGCGAACTCACAGATGCCCCCTCGTATCCACCCCTAGCTGATGTCCGAAACATCATATATATATACGTTTTAAAACATCTCTTGGATCCATAGATCCCTTTCTGAAAACGTCTCATGTATGGCATGTCATGCTCAATGTTTCTCAATCATGCATGAAATGATGTTATCTCATCTTATTCTTAAGTTTTGCATGCTTAATTTTCGCTTAGGGAAACTTAGGGTAGCTTAACTTTAATTAAAAAATCTCTTTTCTTTCTTTCTTAAGCCACACGGGCGTGTGGGCTAGCGTGCACGGGCATGTGTCAAGCCACACGGGACCGTGAGCCTCTCGTACTAATGGGCGTGCAACGTTCTAGAAAATTTCTCAAGAAATCAAAGAAAAGGCTGACCACACGGGCGTGTGATGCGAATACATGGGCGTGTATCACACTGCACGGGTATGTATCTGCCTCAGCACCCTTCCGTGTCTTGCCTACACGGGCGTGCAGATTTGGGATCTCACACACGGGCATGTCCTTCGGGCACACGGGCGTGTGTGTGGATTTTCATACACACACAGGCAGGAAGCAAGGCCGTGTTTCATGCAAATTTGAGGCCACACGGTCGTGTCCCCTCGGGCGCACGGTCGTGTGCTGAACCCAGAATTTGCATAATACGACTGCAAACCCAGAAATCCAATACAAACACATCCAAAACTCAATCATCTTTCAATTAATCACAAACATAACATATTCTCATGCCCATAAACACATTCAACTCATACGTTTCTCATTTAGCTCATCAAATCTCATGCATTTCTTATCCAAAGCATACCCAAACAACATATTCACCATATATTGCAAAACAAGCTCAATAATCATCATGCATTGCATCATATCATCATCAAATCATGCTAGAAATCATGCTCATCACACAACAACCATCCAAGAAACATAAAACTCAGGAAAGCTTGCTGGAAACCTAAGTGAAGAGGTAAAGAAATACTTACCTCTTGCCATGGCATCCGGATCTTTCTCCCTAGCTGGTCCTGGATCTCTAACCGGAACAATGGCAGCTGGCTGGACGGTTTCTAGTCTAAGGTTTGCTGGAAAAGGAAGGAGAAAAGCTAAGGAAAAATAAGCTGCTGGAAAAATACGGGAAAAAGCTGGGAAAAGAAATATATCTTATCTCTCTCCTGGCACACGGGCGTGTGCCTTGGGCACACGAGCGTGTGCCCCTCAAATCTCAGATTTCTCTCTTTTAACCCCACATTTTAGCCTAAATAACATTTCTACCCCTGGGCTATTACAATCTCCCCCTCCAATAAAAATTCTGTCCCCGGAATTAACTAAACAAATCTGGGAACCTATCTCTCATCCCAGACTCAATCTCCCAGGTGGCTTCCTCAACTCTCT
Organism: Anacardium occidentale; assembly: GCA_026122585.1. Taxonomy (NCBI): domain Eukaryota; kingdom Viridiplantae; phylum Streptophyta; class Magnoliopsida; order Sapindales; family Anacardiaceae; genus Anacardium; species Anacardium occidentale. The sequence goes on from JAJEJH010000427.1 coordinate 199,454, forward strand.
GACTCCTCCACAGAACTTTAACGAACAAGATTTCTCTATTTCTGAGGGACTTCACTTTGTAATCCAAAATCTGAACAGGTGTCTCCTGATAACTCAAATCATCTGTCAACTCAAGATCCTCAATCTGAAATATATGCGAAGAATCTCTCATATACTTCCTTAACTAAGATACATGAAACACATTATGGATCTTGTCCATACTCGCTGGTAAAGCTAGTCTGTAGGCGACTCTGCAAACTTTCTCCAGAATTTGATACGGACCAATAAACCTCGGAGCCAACTTACCTTTCTTACCAAATCTCAAAACTCTTCTATAGGAAGCAACTCTCAAGAAGACGTGATCTCCATTCTCAAACTCTACCTCCTTACGTCTCAAATCCGCATAACTCTTCTGATGATCCTAGGCCTACTTAATCCTCTCTCTAATTACTCTGATATGCTCAATCATCATCTGAGTCATCTCTGGACCCACTACTGACTCTAACGAATCTCTCTCATCCATCTCATCCCAATACAATGGCGAACGACATTTCCTACCCTACAAGGCCTCGAAAGGCACCATCTGAATCGTAGACTGATAACTGTTGTTGTAGGTAAATTCCATCAATGGCAATATCTCAGCCCAACTCGTCTGAAAATCTCTACAACAAGCCCTCAACATATCCTCTAATATATGATTGACTCTCTCAGTCTGTCCATCTGTCTGGGGATGATAAGCTGAACTGAAATGAAGTCTTGTTCCCAAAGCTCTCTGCAAACTACCCTAAAAGGCTGACATAAACCTCGAATCTCTGTCTGACACAATATCCCTGGGAACTCCATGTAGCCTAACAATCTCTCTGACATACAGTCGACCCAACTGATCCGTACTCATACCATCTCTGATCGGTAAGAAGTGTGCAGACTTACTCAAACGGTCAACTATAACCCAAATACTGCTATAACCTCTCTACACTCTCGGGAGTCTTGAAATAAAATCCATTGAGATACTCTCCCATTTCCACTCGGTAATCCTCAAAGGCTATAACAAACCAGACGGTCTTTGATGCTCTGCCTTGACTTGCTGACAAGTCAAACACTTAGCTACATACTCTGTTATATCTCTCTTCATACCAGACCACCAAAACGATCTCTTCAGATCCTGATACATCTTTGTACTACCTGGGTGAGCTGAATACACTGAATCGTGAGCCTCTGACAAAATCCTCTGTCTCAACTCTGTATCCTCTGGCACACAAACTCTGTCTCTGAACCTCAGAATACCATGTCTGACCTCAAAATTTGAAACTGTACCTTCTGAAGTCCTCTGAACCATACTTTGAACCCATAAATCAGCCCTCTGAGACTTTCTGATGTCATCATACAAAGTCGAAACCAACTGAAGTCTGGAAAAGCCAACTGACATCATCTCAATCTCATCTCTAGCAATCTCATACTGTAACTCCCCCTGAACTGTAACCATGGACAAGGCTACTCTCTTACTCAAAGCATCTGCTACCACATTAGCTATCCCTGGGTGATATCTGATCTCACAATCATAGTCTTTCACCAGCTCTAACCATCTCCTCTGCCTCATATTTAACTCTCGCTGGGTGAAGAAATATTTTAAACTCTTGTGATCAGAATAAATACAACACCTGACACCATACAGATAATGTCTCCAGATCTTCAAAGCAAACACTACAGCCGCTAACTCCAAGTCATGCGTAGGGTACCTTAACTCATGATCCTTTAATTGCCTAGAAGCGTAGGCAATCACCCTACCTGACTGTATTAACACTTCTCCAATCCCCTGATGGGAAGCATCTGTGTAGATGTCATAATCCATACCCTCTTGAGGCAATGCTAACACTGGAGCACTCGTCAACGGCTTAGCTATACTGGAAAAGCCCTCTATAAATCTCCTATAGTAACCAGTTAATCCAAGAAAACTCCTCACCTCTCTGGTAGACCTCGGCCTTGGCCAACTCAGAATAACCTCAATCTTACTCGAATCCACTGAAATACCTGCCGTTGAAATCACGTGTCCAAGAAAAGCAACACTGCTCAACCAGAACTCACACTTGTCAAACTTAGCATAAAGCTGACAATCTCTCAACCTCTGAAGAATGAATCTCAGATGCTCTACATACTCCTCTACACTCCTCGAGTAGACCAAGATGTCGTCGATAAATACAACAACGAATCTATCTAGACAGTCTTTGAAAACTTGGTTCATCAAGTCCATAAAAATCGCAGGAGCATTCTTCAAACCGAATGGCATCACTACAAACTCATAGTGGCCATACCACGTCCTGAAAGCAGTCTTAGACACATCTCTCTCTGCAACTCTAATCTGATGATATCCAGACCTCAAGTCAATTTTGGAGAACACTGCAGCTCCACTCAATTGATCAAACAAATCATCTATCCTGGGCAACGGATACTTATTCTTAACTGTCACCTTATTCAGCTCTCTGTAATCTATACATATCCTCAAGGAACCATCCTTCTTCTTCACAAACAGAATCGGCGCGCCCCATGGAGAACAACTTGGCCTTATAAACCGTTTATCAATCAACTCTTGAAGCTGCTTCTTCAATTCTTGCAACTCAGCTGGAGCCATGCGATACGGAACCTTTGAAATCAGAGCTGTACCAGGAAGTAACTCAATCGAAAACTCTAACTCTCACTCTGGAGGTAATCCTAGTAAATCCTCAGGAAAGACATCAAGAAACTCTCTAACTACAGGAATCTCCTCGATACTTGACTCAACTGCCTCTCTACTGACTACATTCGCCAAGTATCCTACATATCCTTTACTCAACAATTTCCTCGCCTGCAAACAGGAAATGAAAATCGTCTCTACTCTACCCTCACCAAAGGTGAACTGATTAGAGCCTAATTGTAATCTAACCTTTTTCCTCTTACAGTCTATCTTGGCTCTATAACAACTCAGAAAATCCATGCCTATGATCATGTCAAAATCGACTAACTCTAACATGATCAGGTCTATCTTCAAGACTCTACACATAATGATCACCTCCTGATCTACCAGAATCAGATCACTCACTATCACACCTCCATCAGACATCTCAATACTAATACTCCTCTCTACAACACTAAGGGTCAACCCTAATATCTCAATCACTCCTCGAGACATAAACTATGTGTGGCACCACAATCAATCAACACATGTAAAGGAATATCCAAGAAAGTCAATTGACCTGTAACTACATGGGGGTTCATCTCATCCTGCTCTCTCCTCACAACGAAGACTCTAGCTCTGCCTCCGCCTCTGGGTGAACCAACACCGCCTCTCTGAGCTCTACCACTTCTACTAGCTGGACCTCTAAAACCTTGACTATGACCTGCTCCACCAACTGATGGCCCAACTCCAACTCCTCTCATCGGATACTCAGAAAACTTGTGACTGGGCTGACGGCATCTGAAACAAACATCCTGACCCGTCAAACACTCTCCGGGGTGACTCCTACCACAACTCCTACAGACTGACAACTTTGCTCTCTGCCTTTACCTCTACCTCTTACCCTTAAACTGTTTCTTTGACTGCATAGGTTTCTTGCCTCTATCTCTACCTCTCTCAGGTGCTCTCTCTGCTCATCTCGAAAAGAAACCCAACCTCTGTAGATAAACCTCTGACCTCAAGGCTCTCCCTAAAGCCTCACTGAATCTCTGGGGCGGTGAAGAACCAGTCATCATATCTCTAGCTATCACAGGGTGCAAACCGTGCACAAACTTTTGAACTCAGATCGGCTTAAAAGTCACTACTCTTGGAACAAATCTGGCAAGCGTATTAAATCGGGTGGCATAATCCTTAACCGAACTGTTCCCCTAAGTCAACTCTATAAACTCCTGGGCTTTGGCATATACCATATCTGCACTACGGTACTCCTCCTCAAACATCCTCCTAAACTCAGACCAAGTCAAACTCGCAACATCAACTGACGTCTTCGTGAGGTTCCACCACACCCTCGCATCACCTCTCAACATAAAAGTAGCATACCGAATCATCTCTCTATCGGTCATCGTGAACAAACCAATCACACTCTCAACCAACTCAATCCACTCCTCAGCCACAGCTGGATCCCTTGAACCATTGAATTTAGATGACTGATGAGCACCAGGCAAACTGTAGATCAGATGTAGTCTATCTGAACCACTAGTACCAATCGTATCTGTCCCTGAACTCATATCTGTCTGACGGCCAAACTCGGGCATCTGATAAGGCTCTCTGATAGTCTCTGATATACCCTGATCTCTCTGCCCATACTGACCTCTGACTCGCCCCTGATGGGCTCTCTGTCTCTCTAGCTCAAACCCATCGGCTCTGGCTACCGACTGAAAACCCTCTCTGATCATCTCTCTAAAGATATCCCTCACATCCTTAGCTCGAAGAGAAACTCTGGATCCAAAGATCCTCATATGTATACATATAGTATATCTGAAAACAGTATCAAAAGTATTGTATCTGAAAAATAACTCTGTTATGCTGGCCAGTCTGATGAACACAGGGATTCGGCACCTTGGCCGTATGAGTTCAAACCTATAAGAAAACTACTCGTGCACGACCATATCCTCTCTAGCGGATCATGGTTTCCCTCTCTGCGGGTGTGCGAACTCACAGGTGTGCCCTCGTATCCACCCCTAACTGATGTTCGGAACATCGTATATATATACGTTTTAAAACATCTCTTGGATCCGTAGATCCCTTTCTGAAAACGTCTCATGTATGGCATGTCATGCTCAATGTTTCTCAATCATGCATGAAATGATGTTATCTCATCTTATTCTTAAGTTTTGCATGCTTAATTTTCGCTTAGGGAAACTTAGGGTAGCTTAACTTTAATTAAAAAAAGCTCTTTTCTTTCTTTCTTAAGCCATACAGGCGTGTGGGCTAGCATGCACAGGCATGTGTCAAGGCACACGGGACCGTGAGCCTCTTGTGCTGATGGGCATGCAACGTTCTGAAAAATTTCTCAAGAAATCAAGGAAAAGGCTGACCACACGGGCGTGTGGTGCGAATACACGGGCGTGCATGGCTGGGCACATGGGCGTGTGTCTGCCTCAGCACCCTCCCGTGTCTTGCCTACACAGGCGTGCAGATTTGAGATCTCACACACGGGCGTGTCCCCTCGGGCACAGGGGCGTGTGCGTGGATTTTCATACGCACACGGGCAAGAAGTAAGGCCGTGTTTCATGCAGATTTGAGGCCATACGGTCGTGTCCCCTAGGGCGCACGGTCGTGTGCTTAACCCAGAATCTACAGAATGCATCTGGAAACCCAGAAATCCAATACAAACACATCCAAAACTCAATCATCTTTCAATTAATCACAAACATAACATATTCTCATGCCCATAAACACATTCAACTCATACATTTCTCATTTAGCTCATCAAATCTCATGCATTTCTCATCCAAAGCATACCCAAACAACATATTCACCATATATTGCAAAACAAGCTCAATAATTATCATGCATTGCATCATATCATCATCAAATCATGCTAGAAATCATGCTCATCACACAGCAACCATCCAAGAAGCATAAAACTCAGGAAAGCTTGCTGGAAACCTAAGTGAAGAGGTAAAGAAATACTTACCTCTTGCCATGGCGTCCGGATCTCTCTCCCTAGCTGGTCTTGGATCTCTAACCGGAACAATGATAGCTGGCTGGACGGTTTCTAGTCTAGGGTTTACTGAAAAAGGAAGGAGAAAAGCCGAGGGAAAATAAGCTACTGGAAAAATGCGAGAAAAAGCTAGGAAAAGAAAGATATCTCATCTCTCTCCTGGCATACGGGCGTATGCCTTGGGCACACGGGCGTATGCCTTGGGCACACGGGCGTGTGCCCCTCAAATCTCAGATTTCTCTCTTTTAACCCCATATTTTAGCCTAAATGACATTTCTACCCCTAGGCTATTACAATTTACATCTCATGTCAACCAAGGAGGAAGACATGTGGTTGTGGCATAAAAGGTTAGATCATGCAAGCATTGATGTATTGGAGAATTTGTTAAAAAGTGATTTAGTTCAAGGTCTACCAAAACTAGTTTTCAAGAAAGATGGAATTTGTGATGCATATGCATTAGGAAAACAAACTAGAACAAGTTTTAAAAGTAAAAACTATGTTTCTACATCTACACCACTTCAATTATTGTATATGGACTTGTGTGGACCCTTCAGAACCGTGAGTTTAGGAGGGAAACATTATTTTTTTGTGATAATAGATGATTTTTCAAGATTTATATTTTGTTGCTTGCACATAAGGATGATGCTTTTAAGATGTTTGTGTCATTCATTAGGAAATTGTAAAACCAAGTAAATTATGCAATTTCTTGCATTAGAAGTGATCGTGGAAAAGAATTTGAAAACTTAGATTTTGAATCATATTGTGATAAACATAACACTGAACATAATTTTTTAGCCCTTAGAACACCTTAACAAAATAGAATTATTGAGTGAAAAAATAGAACCCTAGTAGAAATAACTAAAACCATGTTGTGTGAACATGATTTGCCAAAATTTTTTTGGGGAAAAGTCATAAAAACATCATGTTACATCAGTAATAAAGCTATGATTAGACCAATTCTTAAGAAAACTTCTTATGAATTGCTTAAAGGGAAAAAGTCTAATATTACATATTTTTATCCTTTTGGTTGTAAATGTTTTGTGCTCAATAATGGAAATTATAACTTAGGAAAATTTGATGTCAAATCAGATAAAGCCATTTTTCTAGGATATTCTTCCACCTCTAAAGTGTATAAAGTCTTCAACAAAAGGACACTTGTTGTTGAAGAATCTATATATATGTTATTTGATGAGTCTTCTTGTAAGTGTATAAATAGATCATATAATGATTAAGTGGTGGAGCTCACAGAAGATCTCAAGCTAAATGTTGGCCCCACTCTAAAAGAAGAAAAGGCTCAAATTGAGAAAGCACCCCAATATAATATACTTGTGCAACCACAAGAAGTGCAAAAAAAGATCTTTTTCCCAAGAGTTAAAGATGAAGTCAAAAGGAGAGAGATCATTGATGACCTATCTTAAAGAGTAAGGACGAGAGCTTCAATCAAGAATACTTTTGAGTTTGTGGTCTTCTTGTCACAAATGGAACTTAAAAGGGTGTAGGAAGCCTTAAACAATGAAAGTTGGGTGTTAGCCATGCAAGAAGAATTAAATCAATTTGAAAGGAACCAAGTATGGGAACTAGTTCCTAAGACAACGGATCATCCTACCATCGACACAAAATGGGTATACCGAAACAAGGTGGATGAATCCAAAATTGTTACATGAAACAAGGGTAGACTGGTTGTCTAAGGTTACTCTCAAGACGAAGGTATAAACTTTAATGAAACACATGCTTCTATAGCTAGGTTAGAGGCAATTAGGATATTGCTTGCTTATACATATAATTTAAATTTTAAACTTTTTCAAATGGATGTTAAAAGTGCATTTTTAAATGGTTTCATCCAAGAAGAGGTATATTTAGAACAACCTTCCAATTTTGAAAATTCAAGTTTTCCAAACCACATTTATAAGTTAAGAAAAGTTCTTTATGATTTGAAACAAGCTTTAAGAGCTTGGTATGAAAGATTGAGTCATTTTTTATTGAAAACGGTTTTTCAAAAGGTAAGATGGATACCACTTTATTTATTAAAAGGCATAAGCAAAATATCTTAGTAGTTCAAATTTATGTTGATGACATCATCTTCAGTGTTACTAATAAGTCTCTATGTAAAGAGTTTCTAAGATGGTGCAAAGAGAGTTTGAGATGAGCATGATAAGAGAGTTAAATTACTTTATTGAGCTACAAATCAAGCAAATAAAGGATGGAATATTGCTCAATTAAATTAAAGTACACTCAAGATCTCATCAAAAGGTTCAATATGCATAAGGCCAAAGAACAACCAACACCAATAAGCACTTCATTAAAAATCGACAAAGATAAAGGAGGTAAAAGTATTTATGTGAAAACATATATAAGCATGATAGGTGTATTATTATATTTAACTACATCTAAACCTGATATTTTATTTAGTGCATGCATGTATGCTATATTTCAAGCAAATCCTAAGGAGTCACACTTGAATGTAGTAAAACGAATCTTGAGATATATTAAAGGAACCCCTAATGTTAGCTTATAGTACCCTAAGAACTCAACATTCGAATGACGTGCATTTTTAGATGTCGATTTCAGAGGATACAAAATAAAAAGGAAAAGCACTACTGGTACATGCTAATTTCTAAGAAACATACTAGTTTCATGGTTTTTGAAAAAGTAAAATTTGGTTGTAACTTTTATTGCAAAAGCTGAATATGTTTCCACAGCTAGTTGTTCTGCCCAAATTCTTTGGATGAAACAACAACTTTTAGAGTTTGATTTTGAAAAAGTAAGGACACTTATCTATTGTGATAATACTAGTGCAATACAAGTTTCAAAAAATCCAATATTACACTCTAGGACCAAGTACACAGATATTAGACATCATTTCTTATGCGATTATATTAGCAAAGGTGATATTATACTTGAATTTATTGATACTAACCACCAGCTAGCTAACATTTTTACCAAGCCTCTAGACAAAGAAAAATTTCCTTATATAAGAAAGGAGCTTGCAATGATTAATGCAAGTTAAGTAAGTGCCTAATAACTTAACCTTTGATTTTGCATGTTAGTTGTTTGATGCTTGATTGAGTGATTAGACATGTAGATATACAAATGGTTGTATGCAAGTGATTTGATATATGTAAGTGATTATATGTAAATGATTGGATATATGCACGATCGTGCAAAATTGGGATCGTCACTAAAATAAGGGTAACACACGATCGTATAGGCAAGCAACACGGTCATGTGCTTATGAGTATATAAGTAGATCTGTTTCATTTTTTCATTTTCACGAAATTCTTAAAACCCTAGCCACGATTTCTCCAATTTTTCTCCCAAATTTTCATCAATTTTCCTCAAACTTTTTGCATTCATTTGCTTTTAAACTTGTTTTTACAAGTTTCTCTCATGATTTCTCACAATTTGAGTTTAATTTTCACCCAAAATACAATCAAACACTCTTGCATTACCTCATTTCTCAAAAACCTCAAAAATATGGCCAAGAATGAAGTTTCCAACTCAATCTGATCCATCACGAACCATGACAAGGTCGGATAACCTATTTGGAATTCAATGCTCTACTCAGTAATAAAAGGTATGACTTTCCTTCTTAATGAAACGTCTAATTTACATTGGTAGATGTTTGGATAATGAAATTTTACGTGAGATTGGATTATTGATAGAGTAGTGAATTTGGTGGATGTTGTTCACTTGAATGAAATGTTTTACATGAGATGTGATGCCTACGAAAACCTTGTATATGAGTTTTATAGTTTCTTAGCATTCAACGAGGATGCACGAAGAACTATAACAGACTATACAATGAGTTTTCATTTGGCTAATAGAGACTGGGTTGTTACTTCAGAGCAATTGGCTAAATGGCTCCAATGTGATGCTGAGGGCATTTTAGACTTTTTTTATGAGTAGAGTTCCCAGATGGTTTGGATGTTGCTAAGTGGTTTAGGTTTCTACGAAGCTCAAAAGTTGAAGGTATCAGCATTAAATAATCAGACTATGAGGATTTTTCACTGCATGGTCATGTATACTTTAAATGCTCATACGAACACTAATGACAACGTAAGTGTTTGAGACATGACGGTAATGGACGTTGTCATGATCGATCGAAGAATGGACACAACTCGTTGGCTTATAAACAAATTTAATGACATCCAAGCCAATAAAGATAAAGAAAAGGTTCTCATTGACTTTGGTAGGATAATAACTTTTATAGATGAAAAGTTGGGAATCACTCTAGATGGGTATAGTGAATTTTGGATCTCTTTCAAAGAATCGCATATGCTTAATGTTGAAGCACTTTACCGTATACTAGTAATTGAGAAAGACAGTACCAATGGGTAGCGATTACCAGCTTTGGTCAGGGAGCACAAGCCTTCAGTAGGTCATTCCACTGCTCATTTGGCTGTTGAGACAAGTGCTCGTAGAAGAAGACAAGCACATACTGAAGTAGGTCCTAAGGCACAGTCCCCCTTTAGAGCTTCAAATCCTTATTAAGTTAGCCCAATATATGCTTACGAAAATGGATCAAATTGCAAATGATATTCAGGACTATCAACAAGAATTCAAGTCATTTCGAGATAAACTCTCAACTCGTATTGCATTACTTGAATCTTAAGTGGATGTCTTAGAAACTGAAGCATTGGCAACCCGATCACCTCTTCAGTTGTTGCCTCAGATGTTGCCTAAACCCTGATGTTTCTCAACCTTTTCATGCCTGCATTTCATGTTATTCATAACTTTTATTGAGGAACATTAATTCCCTTGCATGTCTTTACACTTTTGTTATTTTGCTTTTGAAACATAATTTTCATCTTTGGATTGGATTTTTGTAACTAGCATTTTGATGATATTCATTTTTTTGATATTGCAAATTGATTATTTATAATGACTTGGTGATGTTTTGATGATATTGTAAATTGATTGGTTGTTGGTATTGGTAATTTGAAGTAGTTGGTGCTTATTCTTGCTAAATTGAGAGTGTATATTTTTTGTCTTTTGTTTAGGAAATATCCGAAAAACAAAGGAAACTTTGTCAAAAATTTTTTTGATTAATGGCAAAAAAAATGGGGAGAATGGGCTAAGTATACATTTTTGTTAAAATTAAACATTAATGTGATGGTTAATTAAAGTTTAAACTAAGAGGAAGTGCTTAAAGTAAAGGTGTAGGACCCGCCGCCACGAGTACCCCTACTGCTGCTGAAAACTATGGGGAGCTTTTATTAATTATCTGAAAATACGGGTACCCACGACGGGAATCCTACGAAAAACAGAAATCTGAAACTATACACATTTTGCACATGCGGAAGCTTTTCTGGATTACATACATCGACTGTAAAATACATATTGTTCTGTACAATGGGCCCATTGGCCTTTACATATATACATACACATACATAGTGTTTCTGTACATCCGGATACATCTGAAAGCATACAAAAGATACATACGACCACACAGGTCTAAAACTGATATACATACTGATCGCGGTGTGTGTGCGTGCCCTCTCCGTCAGCCTCGATCCACCCGCTCCTCAAACCCAGCACGAACCACCTGAAAAGGATGGAAGAAGGAGGGGGATGAGTGATAAAGATCACCCAGTAAGCGCTCCTTACTTCCCTCAATACCCAAGCAAGCACAAACAATCATATAAGTCAAACATACCTGGGCCTCGGCCCTAATCATACATCTATGCGCTTGCTGGAATCTGGAAACTGTTATCTGGATCTCATTCTCATTATATACTGATACCATTATTATTCATGTCATGATATGTATGTCATGTCATGCTAACTGAATATATTGGATGCATGCATCTGAATACCTCTCTGTACCCTCGGGTACCTGCTGTGCTGATCAAACTGGTGAACACAAGGATTCGACATCCTGGCCATGTGGGCTGAACAGTCTAGCTACTGGCTAGAAAGCTGAATCTGAATACTGTACTGCTTCGATCTGACTGGTGTCAGAGAGTTGAAACTGAAATGCTGCTGAATCCTCTGACTGGTGTCAGGAACTGAATCTGTAATACTGCTGAGCGTTCTGACTGGTGTCAGAAGGTTGAATCCCACAGATGCCCCCTCGTGTTCCATCGACCTCTTACCCGTACATCGAGTTTTGAAAACTACTGAATTCGGATCCCCTGATCCTCTCTGAAACTACATGTCATGTCATGATATGGACATGCAGTTTATTATCTGAATACAGGCTCATCTGATGCTTATCTGAAGCACTTTAACCATTTATCTGAATTCCCATGCTTAATTAATCAAATTTTAATCATTTTTCTGAAAATCTGCTGGTGCACAGGCGTGCATCAAAGTACACGGGCGTGAGCCAGGACGTACGGGACTGTGCACTGGTCGTGTGCCTGGTCGTGCAAGCTACTGGAATTTACTATTCACTTTCACTGAAAACGCTTACGCACGGGTGTGCATCTGCGGACACACGGGCGTGCATGGGCAATTTCTGACCGTGCACACGTCGTGCACACGGGCGTGCATCTGGAAAAAACGAAGACTCACGGTCGTGCCATACTGGCGCACTGTCATGCGTCTGGTTCTTCAACAAAGCACCGCCTAGAAACTTGCCTCAAACGCATACCATTTCACATTCAATTGCAATAACACTTCAATAGCATATTCCCAGCATCACAGACAACACAATTCAAGTCTCACTTCTCACATGCATCAAGTCACATGAAAGCTACCATGGAAACTTCTTCTTTCTCTCACTAAAGCCATACATACACACATGCATGCTTCAAGAGTGGGAATTCATCAACCAAATCAACATGCAATGACATATAAGCATTCCAAACATTCATCAACATGCAAAGAATTCATCCATGGCAACAAAATTCACAAAACAAGCTGGGAAACGCAAGGGAAAGGTAAGAGAACACTTACCTCTTGCCATGCTTCTGAAAACCACTTTCCGGACGCTAATCTCTTGGCTCTCTTGCTGGATTGGGAGGTATTGGCTGCTGAATTTCCTCTCTAGGAATGGGAGCTGCAAATGGAAGAGAGAAACTTTGGCTAAAGAGAAAACTTGGGTGAGAAAAATGGCTAAGTTGACCACGGCTCACTTATATATTATGCCATGCACGGTCGTGCATCAATGATGCACGGGCGTGCACAAGGGAAAATGAACTTAATTCATTTCCCGCGCATTCGTACGATCGGATCCTTCTGAAAGGATCCGTACGAAGGCCACACACTCTGAAAACTTACCAACTCACCCCTGAACTCTGCTAGACTCCCAATCTCTCACTGAATCTCATTTCTAACCCCGAAACTCTAATCGAAAAGGTTTTCAGAAACTAGGATGCTACATTTCCTCCCCCCCGTATAAAAATTTCGACCTCGAAATTACCTGAATAACTCTGGGAACCTATCCCTGATCTCAGACTCTACCTCTCAAGTGGCTTCTTCCACTCTCTGACTACGTCATAAGACCTTCACAAGGGGAATCCGCTTGTTCCTGAGAACCTTGACTTTATACTCCAGAATCTGCACTGGTAGCTCTTGATAACTCAAATCCTCTGCCAACTCAACCTCTGAAAACTGAAGCACGTGAGAAGGATCCCTCACATACTTCCTCAACTGCGACACATGGAACACATTATGAATCCGATCCATACTAGCTGGTAATGCCAATCTGTAGGCAACTGTCCCCACTCTCTCAAGTATCTCATAGGGACCAATAAATCTCGGGGCCAACTTTCCCTTTCTGCCAAATCTGAGAACGTGTCTGTACGGAGCCACTCTCAGAAACACTCTGTCGCCTACTAAAAACTCAATCTCTCTGCGTCTCAGGTCTGCGTAGCTCTTCTGTCGATCTTGGGCCTATCTCATCCTCTGCCTGATGATCCGGATTTGCTCAATCATGCCCTGAACTATCTCTGGGCCCACAATTGTCTCCAGAGAATCTCTCTCTCCAATCTCATCCCAATGAAGAGGAGATCTACACCTCCGACCGTACAATGCCTCGAATGGAGCCATCTGAATCGTCGCCTGATAACTGTTGTTATACGTGAACTCCATGAGGGGAATCAACTCTACCCAATCGATCTGGAAGTCCATACAACAGGCTCTAAGCATATCTTCCAGAATCTTATTAACTCTCTCAGTCTGCCCATCTGTCTGAGGATGATATGCTGAACTAAACTGCAATCTGGTCCCCAAGGCTCTCTGCAATGATCTCCAGAAAGCTGACAAGAATCTGGAGTCTCTATCTGACACTATAGTCTTGGGAACACCATGAAGTCTGACCACCTCTCTGATGTACAATCTCCCCAACTGATCTGTAGACATACCCTGTTTGACTGGCAAAAAATGAGCTGACTTGCTCAGTCTGTCTATTATTACCCAAATACCATCAAATCCTCTCTGAACTCTGGGAAGACCAGAAATGAAATCCATAGAAATATCTTTCTATTTCCACTCAGGGATACTCAAGGGATGAAGTAAACCTGAGGGTCTCTAATGCTCTGCCTTAACCTGCTGACATACCAGACATCTAGAAACAAAGTCTGTGATGTCTTTCTTCATACCTGACCACCAGAAACTCTTCTTGAGATCCTGATACATCTTTGTACTGCCCAGCTGTGCTGAATACACCGTACTGTACGTCTCTGACAAGATCCTCTGTCTTAACTCTGAACTCTGTGGCACACATACTCTGTCTCTGAATCTCAAGATCCCATCTCTGAACTCAAAGTCTGGCACTGCTCTCTCTGACATCCTCTGAAGCATGCTCTGAGTCCACTCATCAGACATCTGACACTCTCTGATCTCATCATACAGAGAAGATCTAATCTGAAGTCTGAAGAATCCCGCAGTCACTATCTCGATCTGCTCTCTGGCTATCTCATACTGCAGCTCACTCTGAACTGAAAGACTGGATAAGGCAACTCGCCTGCTCAAAGCATCTGCCACTACATTGGCTCTCCCTCGATGATATCTGATATCACAGTCATAATCCTTCACCAACTCTAGCCATCTCTTCTGTCTCATATTAAGCTCTCTCTGGGTAAAGAAATATTTCAGACTCTTATGATCTGAATAATTGCTGCACTTGACCCCATAAAGATAATGTCTCCAAATCTTCAAAGCAAACACCACTGCAGCTAACTCCAAATCATGAGTGGGATATCTCATCTCATGATCTTTCAACTGTCTGGAGGCATAAGCAATAACTCTACCACTCTGCATCAACACTGCCCCGATCCCCTGATGGGACGCATCTGTATAAATATCAAACTCAACTCCCTCCTGAGGTAGTGCCAAAACTGGAGCACTAGTCAATCTCTGCTTAAGCTCCTAGAATCGTGCCTCACAATCATCTGACCAAATAAATGGAACCTCTTTCCTAGTCAAGGCAGTGAGAGGCCTCGCTAGGCTAGAGAATCCCTCAATGAATCTCCTATAATAACCTGCCAATCCAAGGAAGCTTCTGATCTCTTTTACTGTCTTCAGCCTTGGCCAACTCAATATGGCCTCTACTTTACTGGGATCCACTGAAATGTCATCTGCTGAAACCACGTGACCCAGAAAAGCAACTCTATCAAGCCAGAACTCAAACTTGGAAAACTTGGCATATAGTTGTCTGTCTCTCAGTCTCTAAAGCACATATCTGAGATGCTCCTCATGCTCTGCCACACTTCTGGAATACACCAGAATGTCGTCAATGAAAACCACCACGAACCGGTCTAAGCAGTCATGAAACACCTGGTTCATCAGATCCATAAAGATCGCTGGAGCATTAGTCAACCCAAATGGCATCACCACGAACTCATAATGCCCGTATCTGGTCCTGAAAGCTGTCTTGGGAACATCTCTGT